>CM035592.1:71091237-71496237 GCA_020423425.1 Chrysopa pallens
TAAATATGTTTTCAAATATTATTTTCTGTTCTAAGAGAGATTTATTTGTTATCTCTATGAAGATTAAGAAACGTAACGTCATGTTATATCTGCCTCTCTTTTCAATCAGGAGTTTTGAACGTCCTTTTTATGTTTATTTTTCAAAATTAGAAAAAAAAAAACAAATTTATTTCGCTATTCGTGCAGTAAAGTACTTGCATACAGGTTAAAAAAATTTAGTCAATATTCGTACACACGAATTTAAAATAGTGACACTATGACAAAATAAATACTAAATTTTAATTAATTTAATTACTCAAAAATTAAAACTGTAAATCATCTTTAAAAAAAATTAAATTTTATGTGTTCATTTTATTACAAAAAATTAAGAATTTTATTTAGTACATTGCTTGGCTTGCTTGAATGAATGGCCTTTTAATATAACCTTTAAAATTATTAATCAGAGGGTGGTGCCCCCTGTTTAAATTAAATATTGTTTAATATTCAATTCATTTTCATGGAACCGATAGTGTCATTCATAAATATTTCAATATCATTTTAATACTACGTTTTAATCTTTACTTTTAAACAATAAAATATATTAAATTGAAAAAAATATCTGTATAAAAAAAAATTAATACTTTTTTCTTTTTATTTTGAGGTCATTCATGTTGTGTACGTGATATTTTGTTCAGTTTCTTTTCATTCCTATTATTATTTTGAGATGTAATACTTATTATACTCAAGAGTACATCTTTTTAAAAGGCCACTAGAGCAATATATAAATACAAATCTGAAATTTTAATATTTTTTTATTTTATTATTTTTTTTCTCTCGTTAATTTGGTATTATAAATCATTTCAACAAAAGAAAAATTATTAAAAAATGTAAAATAAAATAAAATAGAAAAAATATGAATATTATATTAATGGAAATTGGATTTGGGAATGTTAAAGAGCAAAAAAATATTAAGGTAAATTATGATTCGAGTTCATAGGTCAAAGTGGAAATAATTTTTTAGTGGGATACTCCTAATATTATATGGATATTATTAATACTAGGCCAATATACTATTTCTTATATTGATCTACCACAAATAATACGCACATATTAAAAGTGGCATATCTACTATCTCTTTGCCTATCTGCTACTCAAGAAGCTAACACTAGATCTACACAATAATTCATGTAACTGTAATTTACATAAAGGAGTATGCCGCAACTTTGCTTAAAATACATGTAATATGCATTGTATTTCTTTCAATTTTGGCGAGCAAATAAATCAAAAATACTAACCCAAATGTTTTGTAATTTGGTATGCACAATATTGATACGAAAATGGAGGTTTTTCTCGAAAAAAAAAAATTTCTAAGATAAAATAAAAAATTCAGTTTTATATTTAAAATTGTTTTTTGAGTTATTGGAGCGCAAAAATTGAACGATTTTTATATTTTTTTAAAATTTTTTACATAATATATTTTAAAACAGAATTAAATTATTTTTCCGCTACGTGAAGTTTATCTTTTTCATACGTTCTTTATTATAAAAATTTAAAATTTGTTTTTAGTTAAAAAAAACTTCTTAATTTCTTAATTAGTTACGCCCATTAAGGCTTTTTTTTTAAATAATGAAAATACGGATAAATGGTTTTAAAACGTCGATGTTGTTGCATCCCTGCATATGACTAGCGTATGGAAAGTTATTAATACTCAGGGTTGATTCGTCTTCAGTTGGTATAAATTATTAGTTGTCTTTGTAAGTTCAGTCTAAACAGTTAATCTTAATTAGTAAAAAATATTTAAAAGTGTTAGGTTATGTTTTGTTTTTAATATGTTATACCTATATGTATTCTCAATATTACATACCGTTATTACGTCAGTAAAATGGCAGCGTTTACAGGAATAAAAAGGTTTTAATTTTAATGTAACTTTATAGAAAGAAATCGTGTTTATTTTATTATAAAATTTAAGTTTTTTGTGACTTTTTATTGAGAAATATATAATATTTTGAAGTATTTTTTAAACATGGTAAAAAATCCCATTATGTTGAGACACTAAATAAAAATTATAATATCAATCTAATTTAAGATTGCATTTATTAAACTTAATCCTTTTACACAAACAGTAGGGACACAACAGTAATTAAATTTAACATTATATTGAACATGGGAAACGGGTCAAGTCAAATAAATAATTAAGAAGTATATTATTAAAATTTAGGAGTATATAAAAATAATCATAAAAAAAATATTTTGATGTCTCTCATCTGGCATCATTATTGGGCTATCCAAACGTCTAATGTGTTTGCTTGTTCTGTATGGGAAACAAACTTTAATAACTATTTTATTACATAAACATTAAATAATATAGAAACATCTCTCTATAATTTGTGTTCGTGTGTTTATTGGAGTGTATCCACCCCTTAGTAGTATGTATTATACCATATATAGAGTATGCCCGAGTGTATTAATTTTAATCTATGTAATACTAGCAAATATTTGCCGCACTAACAAAATATTAGCATAGGTGTTCATATAATCACTTCTTTAGCTTATTTACGAATTCAAGAAACAGAAAATCGTCCTTGATAGCTTATAGCTTCTTTGATTTTTGAATCAAATAAAATTTATAACCGACTTCACAAAAGGATGTCTCTCAATTCGACATATATGTATATATATATATATATATATATATATATATATATATATATATATATATATATATATATATATATATATATATATATATATATATAGTAGTTTTTAATTGACATCATTTTTTGCTTTTAAGTTATTTTTATTTTTGGAGGCGGTTATTTTGTTTTGAAAAACTAAAAAT
This sequence comes from Chrysopa pallens, assembly GCA_020423425.1. Classification (NCBI taxonomy): domain Eukaryota; kingdom Metazoa; phylum Arthropoda; class Insecta; order Neuroptera; family Chrysopidae; genus Chrysopa; species Chrysopa pallens. Next base: position 71,094,056 of record CM035592.1, read on the forward strand.
TGTTTTGCCCCTCCTCTCCCCTTAAGGGCCAAAATTACTCAGATCCTGGTTTCCTTATCACGGTACCACCCTTAAGATATATATATATATATATATATATATATATATATATATATATATATATATATATATATATATATATATATATATATATAAATGGTCGAATTGAGAGAGATATATATATATATATGTATGTGTGTGTGTGTGTATATGTTTTTTGTGGGAAAGGAGATATCTTAAGGGTGGTACCGTGATAAGGAAACCAGAATCTGAGTAATTTTGGCCCTTAAGGGGAGAGGAGGGGCAAAACAATTTTTAGTTTTTCAAAACAAAATAACCGCCTCCAAAAATAAAAATAACTTAAAAGCAAAAAATGATGTCAATTAAAAACTACTGTAATACTATACTTTTTACTTTTTTGTTCAATTTTTTGAAGTCGCTTCTTTATTTTTTGAAAAATTGTTATCTAGTTTTGTTGTGTTATTGGGTCTAGTTTATCATTTTGTTGAGAAATATAGAAAATTTAGAATTAGTCCGGATAAACTATTATAGTAATTGTGTCAGATAAAAACTGTCTTCAAATATTCTATACAAAAACAACTATGATTTTACAAGTGTTCCGTTAAAAATACAATCTTAAACATTAACCTTAAGAGAATGATAAATTTAATCATCGAAAGTTAGTTTATCGTGAGGAAGAATTAATCTGATTCTGATTGATTCAGAATATTTGAGCAGCTTCGTTATCGTTATTTTGTGTTACATCATAAAAATATATTACAACAAATTGATAGTTGTACATTTTTTTGAATGTAAAACATTTAAAAGCTGAAAGCTGTTAAAGTAAAATTTTTGTATAGTAAAAATATACATAAGTTAATTTGTTGTATAGTAGTAAATTGATTATGATGTAAAATTCTTGATATCTAATTTTTGAAAAGTATGTTAAAGTAGAAATATATAAAATAATTTTAAGTTGTTAAATATAGAAATAGAAAAATAAATTAATCCTTTTCTGACGAGAAATTAATTTTAACATAATTTAAACAATTTAATAAAACAATTTTCGAATAAACATTGGGTAACACTTTAACTAAATTCAGCCTTTCATTTGACCGCTCTTAATGACTATGTAAAAATATTATATAAACAAGTGAGGATAACAATAGAGTTAATAGTTTAGATACTCGGTATATGATTGAATATCATTGTGATGACTATTTTTAATTAGCATTCATAAAATACTATGAATATCCAGTATATACAGTTATATATGCATTGTAATTACCAATTTGTGATACTTAGCTAAATTTGACCTTATATTGTAGCGAATCCTAACATTTTACGAAAAGAATTTTTAAACAAAAGTTGTTTGGTTTAATGAAATTAAACCAAAACATTTAATTAATTAATGAAAACATTTTTTGTATTTGAATTTACTTTTATTTTTTATCGGTTAAAAGTTAGTTCAAGGATCCATTGGACCCAATGACCGATTATGCTAATTCATGAACTTAAACTCAGTTTTTATGTTTAGAATACGACACCTCTAATTAGGAGTTTCTATGAACAACTATTCCAAAATTTTGTTTGTTCTATCAATATTTCCAAGCGTTACAAACTTTAGACTAAAATTAATATACTCACAGATATTATATATCCCGAATTTGTTGGTTAATTCAAAACGTGAATGTGTATACAAATCAAAGAAATTGTTTGGGTGCGAAAGATATTTTGATTTCGAAAAAAATATTCATTTATAATAGATCAACTATTTAAGTATATTCATATGTAATGTGTATTCATTCTAACCAATTGTTTTTAAGCGAAATTAAGTGCTAGAGAAATAGCACATATATTAATCCTCTATTCTATAAAATATTTTATCTTTTATTATTAAACACGATTGTGTATATCTTGTTTCATTAGAATTCTTTTTTATGTTTGACTATTCTCTTTAAAGATAGACAAAGATAGCGAATAATATATAAGTATATACAATATGTGAAAAGTTGTTGGACGAGTTTAACCGTGCGGTATAATATAATGGCCGGCCGAATCATGAATGTTTGATGATAGACTTAGTTGTTTGTATCTATGTATTGTGGGTTGCGTTATGTTTGTTATAAGTGTCACATTTGTTTGCTATTTTTAAAATTTTTGCATATAAACATAAAAAAACCATATTATGATATATATATTTTATAATAATATTGATACTAATCCGGTACATCGGTTCCAGTGGACCCCAGCCAAACTTTGGTGTATTATTTCAAAATAAATATTTTTTTTTCAAAATTCATTCAGTTTTTCTTGAATATTTTTCGAGTAAAATGCCGCTTTTTTCCTTAAAAATATTGCAAAAATGAAAATTTACACGAATTTTTGTATACAAAATGTAGAATTTTACGGTTTTTGTTTTCTCCCTATCTTTTCCTTGTTTTTTAACTATATCAATCAATAGCTCTGAAAAACGGGAAAAAGAAATACAATACTATGGGTTACTTAAAAAGAATGATAAATTAATGTTTGACACATGATATAAGTCAATAAATCAAATAGGACGCGAATAGGAACTGGTTTTCTGTGTGGGATCTGTTGGACCCCATACGACCCTTACGTTATTATTTGAAGGTGGGATATAACTGGTTCAAAGAACCGGTTGGTTTTATAATTAGGTGCAATTTGAAAATCTTTTAAATGTTTTGTGAATACAAATTAGAAAATTGAATTCGAGAAAACGAGAAAACGAGATTATCAAACTTTTCAAAAACTAGTTTTATCTATGTAGAAAACATTGCATGAAAGAATTAAATAAAAAGTAAACTTTTTTAGGTATTGCAATCATTTAGTAATTACGAGAAAAAATCAATAGTACCCATTTTTTTTAAAAAAAGATAATAATTTGCAGTAAATTTTATTATGCATACTAATAGAATAAAAAAAGCAAGGACCTTAATCTTCCACACAATTACTTAAAATTTTAATATACAGTAATGTCATATTTTATAATTTTTTCACATTAAAATGAATATTTTAGATAAACAAAATTAATTTTGAGAAACAACTCAACACGACATAACAATCGAGTTTTTATAAGTTTCGGTTAAAGACTAATTATTGCGATCTACCTCAAACTTTATTAGTAAAAGCTGACATATACAAATCTTAGGTTTTTGAAAAATAGTGTATTTTTCAAAAATTCTTGTTTGTAAAATAATTCGGAATTACTCAGATATATCAAAGAAATAAAAAAAAGTTGTTTATTTAGAAATGAGGTAGCTAATAGCTGAAATGAAGAAATAAATATTTATATTTTTATTCAAAAGTTTAGAAGCTTTTAAGAATAATGTAAAATAATCGTTTCATATATGCATAAAATAAGATTATTTTTATAAAAAAAAGGCAGTATTAAATAATATAATATTTTGGAAACATTCTTCCGATATACGAATACTTTCAAATACAAAACTCAAATATATACTTTAAAAAGAAATATCTTTGTAGAAGAAAGGGAAGCCATTAATATGTTGGATAGTATAATCGATTTAAAACTTATAGATTTTAAGTTTCACATTCAAGAAAATGGAGATGATATATGTTATGTGTAGTCGGAGACACCCGGTTTATAAATTTATAACAAATTGTACAAAATTCAAAAAATTTAGGGCATTCTGGAATGAAAAAACTTTAACATCTCTTTTAAATGCTAAATAACTAATATTATATACATAAAAACAAATATACACAACGTATCCTTGATTTAAAAATTCCAAACAAAATGTCCGAAATGCTCAATTAATCTGTCATTTATTTTTGATTCATTGCCAAAACTCTCTGACTACTAACAGATTTTTGATTTTGCATATACAGAATGTAACAAATACTATTAACTTACTAATATTATACACAGAGCGTTTATTTTTTATTTACCTATAAGAATTTCAATTTTAAAAGTGAGTTTAATATACTTTCTTTCTTCTCTGAAAATTCTTTTATAATTATATGAAATTTCTCATTTACTTTGCTTTGTCCACTATATTTTTAATATTTTAATAATTTTTTGGCATATTATTTGGATTTGGCATACATTTAATTCAAAATACATATATTTCTGTAATTTGTAAAATTGGACCAAATTGGATTGCTAACTAAAAATTGATAAATATATGCAAAGTGATTTTAGAGTTTCACGCGTATAACAACATTGGTATTAAAAAAAAAAATCTTTCTTAATGAATTCTATTTTTTTATTTATTGCCAATTTTTATATTTTACAAAATATACCCAGAATCTATAAGTCTCCACAATGTACTTATGATAAAATGAAGCCACAATTTAACGGTAAAATTTTTTAGAAGCTAATTTTTATAAAAAATTTATCTGGAAATTAATATAATATAATAAATAATTATTTTGCTATTTTTCCTTCTGTATCTAGAATAGACAATTCCCACAAAATTCAGATCATTGATGTAAAATTGCATCAAGCATCTATTTACAAAATTGTATCAAAAGTGGATGAATTATTCACGGATTCACACATGATATATATGTAAAAAAATCTATTATCGAATATATCTATCTCAATAACGGCCGATTGAGTTGAAATTTGATTATGATCTAAAAAATTACTTTTTACATATATGTATAACATAAAATTTTCTGTTTAAGTAAACTGAATTTATGTTCTACCCGTTTTTTCACTGCGATTTTCGATTTTTCTTTAATAACGAAGTTTATGTACAGTCGATTATTACACAATTTACACTACTAAAGTCAGCCTATATCGCACATGATCAAATAAAATTCTATCAAAATCGGATATATCGTTCACGATATATCAGCATTTAAGTGAAAAAAAGGAAGTAAGTTTCGAGCGTTATATCTTCGAAGTATCCCAAACACTACTGTTTACTAAAAATTAAAAATTTTCAAATAGTTTTGGAGTTGTGCGCGTTCCTGAAATGAGTATTATAGACCGAAAGATCGACGGACACGAAACGAAAAATGCTCAGAAATTTTCAAAACTTCGGCATAAAATAATATTTTGAAATCGGTGCAAAAACGCAAAAAATATTTTTCACAAACACAATACTTTCGATATCGTAGAAGTAACTCGGAAGTAAAAAAAAATATAATAGTATATACATTTTCAAATTACTTCTTTTTGAAAATATCTACTACATTAGAAGAATCATGTCATATTTAAAAGTTTTAAAATATTTACAAATAGGTATATAGTGAACCAAGTAAGGTAAATTGGAAAATTTCTTTTTTACAAATTATGTAATATACATTCATATTTATAGTTTGAGTATCAAATAATAATCTACGCTTATTTTCTACATTTCCAGAATGTTATAACTATAGTATTCCTGTTAGGTTATGGGATAGGTTACTTTTTTTTTATTGCTTATATGGATTTCTAAAAGAAAAACATTTAACTTTTGCCTGTAAAAACTCATTTTAATAAATTCGTTTTAAGATCTGGAAAAAATTAACAGGTATATTTTATATGAAAATATTAATTTATTAAACGTCTGTTTGAAAAATTTTCATTGAGAAAACATATTAAATTTTAACAAGAAAACAGATTAAATTTTTTTGGAATATTTTCATATTTTTTAAACGTTGTTATTTTGTTAACGCTGTTATTTTGCAGAATTTCCTAAAATTGTCATTTGGAAAATTGTCTTATACCCACTTAAAGAGATGCGATTGAAAACTCTCCAGGTACAATTGCCTAAGGTATTTACAGTCTATATTTTATATATATATATATATATTATTTTATATATATATATATATATATATATATATATATATATATATATATATATATATATATATATATATTATTTTATATATATATTGAAGCCAAAAATAAGATTTCGGTAAAGGTCTTCATAGAATCTCCTAATTAGTCCATTCTTACACGTCCGTCTGTCCATCCGCCTGTCGTCAAAATTATTCGATAACGAAAAGACACAGTAACTTGAAATTTAGGTGATATTTGGTTAGTAAATTAGCGTTAACGAAAGAGTTTGGTGGCTAGTAAATGAGCAAAATAGGTCCATTGAGCCCAATGAATATATGACCCAATGTCTAAGCCATTAAGGATAGAAGAAAAATTAAAATATTTATTTTTGAAAACTTTTGTTTGAAACATTTTTTCATAGAATGTTTGGATTCGCTACAATTTTATCTCAATTTTAGCTACTAAACATATATAATAATAATACACTTTATTACTATGTATTAATAACTGTATGGATTGGATATTTAGAGTATTCTATAAACAAATATTAAAATAAACAATTAACTCTATTAATTTTTATCTTGACTTTTATCTTGATATTTTAGCATTCTATAAAAAGATTGTTTTAAAAATATTAGTATATTGTTTAAAATGTATTTTTGAATTCGTATATATTTAGTGTTTTTAAAACTATCCAGTGTTTCATATTGTTTGCTGTCTTTTATTTTAATGCAGAGAATTGCATAGATGCAAACAAACAATTCATAGTTGAATATTTATAGTTACACTTATAACATTCTGTACGGAAAATAATACAAATAAACATGGATGACATAAATTAGTCTGATCAAAATTAACTGAAGCTGCAAAACAGGCATTTGTAATGTATGTACCTATTTCATATCATGACAAATCTCGTATTGGATTTTTCATAAATGCTGTCTAATATATTCTACTGATAAGGGCTTCATGTCAGTATGAACACCTTCTTAGGAATAATATTAAATCGGCGGACAAAAGTAAAATTGAGTATAATTACAAAATAAAAAAATTATAAGTTGAGAAAAGAAATTTATATTGCAATTGGGAAACGCATAAAGTATTACTCAAACGAAAATTAAAAAAAAAAAGGTGCACCTAATGTATTAAATGGCATTGTGAAATTGTAATATCTCATAGACTTTATGTGACCGCAATCACATCGTACAATACAGAAATCTCCACGCAGTGTGTATGAATGTTTATTTTATTTATTCATTTTCACAATAGGTATATTAAAATTAATTTTATTAATACAATGACACTCAATTAAAAGTTCGATTTAATTTAGGAATTACATTCTGATGTTTCAAATATGAATAATAAAATTAAATTATTTGCACAACAAATATTTTTATAAATAATTTTGACACTTTGAATACTATTTTTCATTTTAATTAAACTCAAGCTTTTATAAACTATAAACTATTTTTTTATAAACTATTTGTTATTGGTAACATATTTGTGTTAGTAGACAATCTAACTAAAATTATTATTGCGAAAGTGAGATTTTTTGTTTGTTTGTTACGCTTTCACATCTTCACTATTCAACTGATCAACGTTAAATTTCACATACAAGTTATAAGGGATACAGAAAAGGACATGGGATATCTGACACTCATGAAAAATGTACTGTTCCCGAGGGATAGAAAAAAATAACATTTAGATGATCATCATAAAACTTGAAAACGCTTGAACCCATTTATTAATTTTCTTTCAAAAGAGTTCGGAGAAAATTTGGCAAATCTGTTTTTTTTTTTTTTATAGTATGACCATCCGTAGTTATATTTTTGATTTTTTTAATAAAGTATTTTATAAGAAATTTTAGTCTACCCTGCAAAACGGGTAACAGATAGTATAAAAATAAGTATATTATAATAAATTACATAAAAAGAAAATGTAAAATACTCCAAAATAATCAGCATAGATTTTTTAAGTTTTTTCCAGTATTTCCAGACACATTCAGAGTGAATATATGTTTTAAATAATAATTTAAGGTCATTAAAAAATATGTTGGATTCTAGGATCCTCTAACGCTGGTACTTTGGATTTAATACGTTTTCACGCAGTTTTGAGACAAGCAATTTTACAATTTTATTTATTAATAATTTTTATAATAAAAATTCTTGATAAATAAAATAATAAATTGTAAATAAATTTATTTAATGAAAACATTTAATTAAACAACGTGTGAAATGTTGTTTTATTTGAAACTGTTATTATACTAGTGGATAACATATTCACGAATAGGTTTTATTATATAAACTAGTCTTCATAAATAACATATGTGTACGCATAGAAGTTATATGACCTTTGGATCCAAATCAATACTTTTCCGATTGCAGAGTCAATTATAGAAAATATCGTGCCAATAAAATTGGTCTAAATAGCTAAGTTTTTAAAACTTTTGAAAATTTAAGACATCAAATGTTTTTTTTGTTGTATTTGGAATTTTCGATGTAATTGGGACTTAAAGATTATAAAAATAACACTGGTTTTACGGTCGGATGATTTTCGGAACAGGATTTAAAATGATACCTCTAAAACTACACATTCAAAAATTAAATAGAACCAATTTTGTTATATTTTGGTCCAACATTATAAAGTTATATTAAAATTTTGAAACAAAATATATCTCAATTTTGTATTGTAATAAGAAAATATTTTTCCAATTTCCATAAAATTCTGATTATGACTTAAGTTGAAGTCTTGAAGTTATAAAAATTGGATTTAAAGAACGATTGAATGCTTAAGTTTTGAAATATACCCGGGAAATGATTTTGGACAGCTTTTTTTGCATGTTGTTTTTTAAAGCGATATCTCAAAACAATTTTTGTTGGATTTCAAAAATTTTATCTTCATTCAAGTAAAATCAACGAACTCTCAAATGATTTCGAAAAATGTATGTCTACTAAGACCAGTTTGATATGAATTTAACGTCTTTTATTTGTAAAAACGATCATTTCTTAAGAAAATTTCAAAAAAAGAAAAAAGGACGGAAAGTTAAATTGGTTACAAAGAATTTTACTTAATTTATGATTAGCGCTAACAATATTATATATGCATAATATACTTCATTATTAAGTTAACATCAAATTTTCGATTCAATTTTTATTTTCAGTTAACGCAATAACTTGCTTTCAGAAAGGTATATGTAACAGTTAAAGTTTAAATTTAACAAATGTATGAAATCACTAGTTAAACTAGATAATGTATACATTCACTATAGTATCAAGTATACATAGCCTTTTCTTTCAGGAAAAAGGGTGAACATTTTTTTTTTTTTATATACGAAATTCATTTATATTTTTGCATTTTATTTGAAAAACAGAACAGGAGACTGTCTTATATGTTATATATTGAAACCGCCTAGTTTTCTACTTTGTTCTTACAATATTTAAGATTATTTTGATTTTTCATTTATTAATATTATACTTTTGTTGTTTTTGATGTAGTTGATTTATCCCAAATAAAGAATAAGTCTAAATAAAGTTTGTATGATATATGTTTAGCGCTCGATTTTGTTCCCTAAACTAAGAAGCTAGTAACATTTACAAATTATTATTTTTTCGTTATTTCTATGTCTTGTTTCTAAGAGGGTAACGTATTTTTATCGTATTTAATAATGTGTTTTAATGCTGTTCTTGATCTCACCACGTTTTAAACACCACTCTTGATAACTTCTCAAGACAGTTACTATTTGATTATTTAAATCAGTCCAGTCAGTATCTAACACTGATATATTAGCGTCATCAGCGAACAGGGAGACTTCACTATTGCAATAATTTTTTATGTAATTGGGAAAATCATTTATGAATACAAAGAATAACAATGGGCCTAGTATAGAATCCTGTGGAACTCCCTTGGTTATTAGTTTCCACCCTGAGTGAGTAGTCAGTTTCGGCAGAGGAGTTAACAACTTTTTGTCTTCTATTTTTAATGAAGAAAGCAATTAAATCGAGGAATAAGAATGAAGTTTTTCTAATAATAGCACATGGTCGACTGTCGTAAAGGGATAACTGTTGCATATTCTGCTTTCTCAGAAAATTTCAAATTCTAGAATTTTGTTAGTGGTGCAACAAGCTCAAACGATAAATTTGAAATGTAAACTTATTAATAAATTAAATGTACATCTTAAAAATAAAAAAATTAACGTGCCATATATTACCTAGTGAATGCATACAGTACATAAATTTATATTTTATCTGTAACATATACACTATATGTTGTATGTGTATATTATATGAGGCTTAACTATTGTTTATTAGAATTACTGCTAATTACCGTAAAGTGATTATTACCTATGTACAGGAAGGCTGAAAACATTTTATTTTGTACCTATATACACATCCATACATTCAACTGGCTATAGTTAGTACACAACAGTGATTATATTTATTATTCTATAGTTTATAAGCATATTTAAATGCGGTAAAAACTCTCAACTACTAAATATCATATCTGATTTCATTCAAACATGTTAAGTAATTTTACAGTTGTATATGGCAGGTATTTAATATAATAATGTACTATAGATGATAATTACCAAAGTCCGAAATTCATTTAACATTTTCCATTAAACTTATTCATATTACCGAGCAGAATGATAAATTGCAAAAAAAAAAAAGATTGTCGACTACAGTCTTTATATTTTTTAAATAAGTGTTATTTTACGATGACCGTTGTCATAAAAAAATTTGTCTAATAATACGTAGAATTTGTAAAACGGTCTCATTAAAATTAATTTCTATAATAAATGCGAAATGAAACATATTAGTGCCAGGATAGATCCTGTCATACCGAGCTTAAGAGTTTCCTTAGATTATCTTATATTGATTAATATGAAAAACTTGTTTTAATAATTTAAGAAAAGATGTTTTTTGATAAGCTCATTGTCTAAAACCAGTTAACTGAGAAATAATTACTAAGAAATCTTAGTGTTTATTTAAAACGACACTTAATAACTTGAATTTTGCAACTTTGACGCGTAACAGGAACTTTTGTGTGGACGTAAATGCGTAATACTGTCGTGTAACAAACGTTGATACGCGGCAATGTTACATCGCGTCCCAGAAATTGTTTGTAAATTTGAATCGCATCAAAGGATATTGCTAGCAATGGTTACGAATAGTGTGGACTCTATAACGCAACATTTGCAAAGACAAGACGTAAATATTATTCATTTTTATTTTAATTGTATTTAAATATTTTGGTATGAGTGGAACGAACAAAATACAATACACTTTATTGAAATTTATCAACATTAACAAATACTTAAAGTGAAGGTACACTACTTGGTAAAGAGATGGAACGCATCGCAATACCTACAAACCTCGTAACACATAATAGTACAGGTTTACATATCGGTGTTACGCTACGAACAAATGTTATACATGTGTACGTTGTTTTAAAGAAAACTACGATCGAACTTTATATTTGAATTTAATTGCTTAAAACCAACTTACAATTAAAATAACTATTAATATTCAAAATACTTGTACCCATCGAATAGTGCGAATCATCAAGCGAATCTGCAGAGGAAAAAAGGCTAATTATTGTAATAATTTTTCTTCACATTTTCTACACATCGCATTCTTTATTTAAAAAAATTTAATAAAAAAACATGCAAGTTCTCTAATACAAAAATCAAACTAAAATTGTGAATAATGAATGACTTCGATAGTATCTAATTGGTAAGTATAACGTTTGTTTGTGTTAAATTATAGGCATATTACTTTTCTATTCTTACACACTGTTTTGATAATGATCTTTATTGACAAGAAAATTTAGTTTATTAACAATCACAATTCACAATCTGATATTTTAATACAATTTTAATGGTCGTTCCACAATGATTTTAGATATATATTTATATAAGACGTTTTATAACATTTAATTGGAAGATAAGCTATGATTTATGTGTCGGTAATTTTTGAAGTAGCCACGAAGCTAATAGTCTTTGAATTAAAGTAAATATTTAACTTTCTATTTGAAATGGAAATGGTAACTTTATATTAATAAACAAAATTTCATTTTAAATTTCTACTGGAATATATTCAATGCTGAAAAATTTCTCAAAAATTATTTTATGCAATGTTAGAATCAGAGAATAGAAAATAGCCTATATATCGCTTTAAAATAAAAATAAAAAACTTTTAGGGGACTATAAAATGATCGTTGCTTTTCTATAAAAATTTTCCAAAAAAAGAACCACCTTTATAAAAAATAAACTAAATGTAAAATATAATTCTTAATTAAAAACTTCAATAAATAATTTTCTTGCGACCAATTACCTTTCTTACTTGACGCCAATGAATGAATGCTTTAGCCTAGAATATGATTGGCACCGACTGAGAAAGGTAATTGATCACAGAGAAATTATTTATAGAAGTTTTTATAATTTAAAACTATTTTTTACCTTTTAGTTAATTTTTTTTACGGTGGTTATTTTTTCTGGAAAATTTTTAGGTTTGTATACAACTACAAAATTGTCAAATTGGATGTAATTAAATCATAAAAAATTTGTTTAGCACTATCTGCTAGAATCTATAAATTAATATGATACCACTTTGAAGCTGTATTGGATCCAACGCAAAGAGTTTTTAAAATCGAGCCATAAACATCGAGCCATAAACAAAGTAGTTAATCGCGAACAAATAAATAAATAAATATCAACAGGCAAATTAAAAACCTCTTCTTTTTTGAAGTCGGTTAATAAAAGTAGGTTCTGTAAATACAGATGCAGAACTATATAACTGCCTGTTTTCGTGATAATTTTTGCTTGGGAGTTTTATCTGGCAAAGTATATTATATGTAAAAAATAACCTCTCTGCTAGTCAGCACTCAGTCTCCGAAACCAATCATCCGATTTGGTGAAATTTTTTATTTAAATGCATTATAAAGTTTAATCATTTGTGTTTTATAAAAATAGATTTCTTCAGAAAATCAAAAAGGCATACATCCAATATCCTATTTCAGTAAACATTTTCGAATATTTGTGTTTTCACGTGAATGACGATGTCTCATAAACCGTTTTACCAATCAATTTTGGTATGCACATGCGAAATGTGTATGTAAAATTTGAATATTCTATGTAAATACCATACGGAGGATATGATATAGTTTTACATAAGCCGTTTACATTTTGTCGAAATTAAATTTTCCGGAAGATAAATCAAAAAACGATAATAGAAATTCAAGGAAGAAATTTAAAAGGAAGGAAAGTAGCTAAACAGGAAAATTAACTAAATTATGTGATTAACATGTAGAAAATGTATTTTTTCACTGAATATCCAAATTTGTACTGAATCGGTAAAGCCGTTGCGAACATATAGCTAGCTATAAGTAAACATATTCAAAATATCATAACAAACTGTCTTTAATATTTCAGAATTAAATAGAACATAATAGAATTCTACAAAATTATATAAGCTCAACACAATCAATAATATAATTTTGTTTAAAGTTTTGAAATTTACTAAAAAAGAATAAATTCTCGAACGATAAATTAAATTATTTCGTAAAATATAACAAAGCAATGTTCTAAAATTTAATCGACCAATACCGGATATTACTGCACATAAATTATAAATATCCATAAGCATTTATTTTCAATGAAAATATTGAAATTAATTTGAACAGAAGAACAAAGAATAAAATTGTTTATTACAAGTTGGAGAGAAGATAATTCTATAAATATGTACTCACATTCATAATTGTTTTTCTGTTTTCAATTTATGACCACTTACCTAAAAAGAAAAATACAAAATTAATATTTATAAAATTTGAAAAAAGTTTTACAAAAATGTTTGTATGTTTTGATTCAAATAAATATAATGGCTTATAATAAATAAATATTATCTTATATATTATAATTATTTGTATTGTAAATTGAATAAATTCTTTTATTTGTTTACTTTTAATTAGCCATGATCAAATTGTTTGTGAGCAACATGTGAATATTTTATTTTAGTTTCGTAATTAAATTCTTTTTATACTAAAATATACGAAAATTATTACAAAAGCTTTTTATTCTCGACATATATATGTTAATATGTCAGAGTATATTAGTATTAAGCTTTAAATTGTGTAACGCTAATAAAATTGACCGCATATTCAAAATTTTGATATAGGTGTTCATAGAATCATCTAATAAATCCATTTCCGTTTGTACTCCAAAAACGAAAAGAGATTACGACCTAAAATTATGGTAATATATTTTAAACTTTAAAAGTAAGGTCAAGTTCGTGAATAAACAAAATCGATCCATTGGATTCAATGGATCCATGACCCAAATTTTTAACCATAATAGATAGAAGAATTTAAACATAAAATTTTTTTGGAAGCATTTTTCCTAAAATGTTTGGATTTGCCACAATTTTATCTCAAATTTAGATAATTACACATTTAATTACAATACATATTATATTATATATGTATCTATAACTGTATAAACTGGGTGTTTAATGTATTTTATAAATACTTATACACAATGATACAAAACCATATGCCGATTATCTAAACAATTTACACTGTTAGTTACTATTTTCACTTTTTTGTGCTAATTTTATATAATTTTGTAAATTTTGCTATCAAATATGTATTTATAATATAAAAGCAAACATTTGAAAAAAACTAATTTGACCATTATTATGAATTATTCCTAAATAAAATGTTAATATTATTCAACTCAATGATGAGTTTCGTTATGAATAAAAATATTATTTATTTTTGTGTAGAACAACTTTTTGCTTTTATGCATTTATAAAATTAATAAAATATTAACATCCTCTGTCCAAGTGCATCGCAAAAATTCTCAAATCATGAGAAAAAGTATAACGGAAACATCTATATTAATGTTTTTTTTAATATTTTATTATTTTTTGAGACATTTTGCCGATTTAAAAAGTTCTCACTAACTCTCAGTAAAATTGAGTAGGGAAACAATATTGCTATATATAAAGACTGAGTTTAAGATGAGTCCAATGAGTCCAGGACGCAACATTTAAACCATAAAAGATTCAATAAATAATTCAATGATCAAAAATGTTTGTTTTTTAAAACAAATAACCTTTTAAAGGTTAAAAAAGGTTTCAATTAATAATTGAACCATTTTTTCGTAAAATTCTTAGATTTGCCGCAAGTTAGTTTTCTAATTCATTGTTGCATTCGTTTTACCAAAGATTGTAGATGCCCATTCATTGGCGAAATTTTACAGCTTCACAAAAATTGGACTACTATAGATGTTTGTATTATTTGCTTTAATACGGAATTACTGGTAGCTCGATTAAGCAGTAGATCTACTCACGGTGACATGTTATTCTCATTAGGGAGAACGGAGCCTCTTTATCGTAATTGCTTTATATTCTCCAATATAATATACACGTCATCATATTGAATGTGAGAAAAAGCAATTTTTGGAAATTTGTTATTAACTCTGTAAGGGCCCAATAAGACTCAATAACTATACAGTAAATTTCACATTACATTTAATGGAAATCATATTTAGAGACATGCAGAATAATGAAATGATATTCGAATTTAAAAAAAAGATAAAATTAAAAATAAAATTATATGAACAATTTATCTACAGTTAATTTTCAATGAGAATCAACAAACTTATCTAAGCTATATTGAAAAATAAATAATTTAGAAATATAATAATGTATATCAGAAAGAACATCATTAAAATTAAATAAATTTATATCCATCAAAACGTACTTTTAAAAAGGTTTTGTAAATAAAAAAGTGATTTTTAAAATGGTATACACAAATTATGTGCTTGGAATTGTAATGGGAACGCTTCACAACAAGTTATTTGTTACGTGGTGTAGTTTATATCTCTCTGTTTTTTAGTTCGAACCACACTTATATCTGTTATTGTTGATCTTGTTGTATCGTACAGATTTTATTTTTATTTTTTTAAATAAAATATTAAATCAATTCAAGAGTGAATTTATTTATTGACTATGTTTTAATCTTAAAAATTATTGAATTATCGATTTCAAAATTGTTTATCATTTTTATAAATTTAAAATTATATTTTTGAAAATATTTTATTTTGTGTAGATTAATTCTTTCGAGAAGTCGTGATTTTGTGAATATTTTAGAAATTTTCATAAAAATAATCAAGGATTTCCTTTTTTTAAGATTATTAATAGTTATACGTTAATAATTTTTTTAGAAATTCAAGCTAAATTAAAACTTAAAATGTAGAGGCAAAATATTATATTAATGTTGTATAAATAGTATATCTACATAAGCCAGTCGTTTTCGTGTTTTTTTTTCCACATTTACAATGTAGGTTAATAATTCATTTACGTAGAAATAAGTAATAATCTAGGAGAGACTAAATTTTATTTTTTTTATTGCAAATTTTAAATAATTTAGTATATTTATAATTTTGCTATTAATTATATATCCATACTAATCTTATGCAGAGGAAATATTTGTAGTTTTGTATGTAACGAATAAAGTTTAAAACTACTGGACCGATTTGAAAAATCGGTTTTCACCGTTGGGAAGCTACACTATCCTCGGGTGATACAGGCTACTGTTTATTCATGTATTCACACAGGAACAGTAACTAGCGAAACCGCGTGGCGTCCGCTAGTTTATAATATAAAAGCGAACTTTTAGAAAAAAACTATTTTTATCAGTATTATGAATCTTTTCTAAATAAAATTTAATGCTAACTTTTTTATATTCAAAATGAAATAAAAGAATAATCAGGATTAATAGAAAATCTATAATTTTTTGTATTGCACTCTTCTCTTATCGCAATGCGAAATATTCAGGAATAAAATAAAAATTTTTTATTGCACCTATTGAAAGTAATTTGAAATGATGAGACCAAATCTAATTTTTTTGAACCCCATTCCTATTTTCTAAATCATTTTAATTCCAAACTTTTGTCTGTGTAAGCTGGGAAGACGTAGTTTTTTGCAATCGATGTGAAATAATGAAGGCTAATAAAAAAAATTTTACGATTTCTTTTGAACTACACTTCTCCCATCCCTCTATGTGAATAGGAAGATGTGGTTTTTGGTTACTCCGTGTAAGGTATAGCTCGCAGAGACTAGTATAATATAAATTCATATTTATATCCATACAAATTTTGAACTCTTTCATAGCGGATGCTTACATCCATAGATATGGTTTAGTACTCATTGTTTTTTTTCTTATACTTACAATGTATTATGCATGTCAACAACATTTATGCTATCATAGTATGCTATTTTTACCCTTTTTACACCCTAACTAAAGACTCAAACTGGATTAAAAAATAATTTTTTAGTGTGTTACATAGATAATAGACAATACTGTCTTCAATACGTATAAAATACAGATTATTTAATAAAAAAAAAGGGAATATATATTTCAGCTAAATCCGTTTTGTACAATAACTTGATAGATCAGTCAGTCAGTCATCCAGTCAATTAGCGACGGTTTCCTTTTATACTTACTTTTATGAATAGTGTTAAAATTAACTATGTGGTCATTAATTATCTTTAATAAATAATGGTATTCCTGTGTAACATAAAATCCTTCAATAAATATAATATAGAGCAATATTTTTAAATAAATAAATTTCTTGAATATTTCATTAAAAAAATTCCATTTATGTTGTATGGATAAAGCTGATTGTAATATTATTATTATTGAAATATGTCATATATCGAGAAAAAAATAAAAACATGTTTTAAAAAAATATAACCAACAATATCAACCACAACACAGTAGTCAGCCAACAACAAAACAAGAAGCAGCGCGTAAACGGTGACTTTTATTTAATATGTATGATGTATCTCTAAACATGGATTTTTATATATTATGTATCCAGTTTTTCACTTTTCATATTTATTATACAAAATACAATGTAATTTTTTTTTTTTTGTTATTTGCAATCGACTTAAAAAAGCAATAAATAAATAAAAACGCTTCAAGTGATTTCGCAAAACATTTTATATTATATTTTTATACCAAAGCTGTTTTACCCGCAATTTAAAATATAGACTCAAAACTTGTGTAGTGAGCTTTAATTACAGTGAAAATTACACTTTTTATACTCGACGCACATAATATGTCAGAGTATATTACTTGTAGTCTAGAGTTTGCAACACTAAGAAATATTGGCCGCACAAACAAAATATTGGTGTTCATAGAAACACCTAATTAGTCCGAGTGTCCGCCCACCCGGCCGTCATCATCATATCTCAGAAATAAAAAGAGATAACGAGCTGAAATTTTGTTGGCTTTATTCTAAACATAAAAAATGAGTTTAGTTCGTGAATTAGCAAAATCAGTCATTGGGTCCAATGGATCCTTGACACACTTTTAAAAACTATAATAGATAGAAGAAAATTTCAAATACAATTCCATTTCGTCATTTTGAAATCTGCGATATTTTAAATGGAAAAATTCTCAAAGACCACGTTGATTGGACATTAAAGAAGGATAGAGAAAAAAGACGTGTGGCACTCGGGGACTCCCGCAGTAAAGCTATTGCATAGCATTTTGTATCAACTTATGCAATTATAATTTTTTATTTATTTATTTATTTTATTCATGCAGTATTGCTTTTTCTTACACCTATACACTATCTCATAAACAGCTGCTTATGCATTCGTCCGATTTCGAAGCAGCTCGTCTCGATTCGTCAAGCCACCCCTCCTTGCCCGTCGGAGTGAGGAGCGTAAGGTTTTTCGTTACGGAATTTCTGGATTCGGTCCCCGCACTCAAGGCCCGCGATAGAAGCTATGCAATGATTCCGGTAATACTTGAACAATGCGATATGCACACTTTATATAGTTGACAGTTCGTCATACTGCTAGTGAGAAGAGATAAAGAAGTTTTATTTTGAATAGATAAAGAAGTTTTATTTTGAATTTCAAAATTAGATTTTGGTTTCTATGGAAATGATGATTTGTAACATATCAGGTTTTTTCGTTACGGAATTTCTGGATTCGGTTCCCGCGCTCAAGGCCCGCGATAGAAGCTATGCAATAGCTTAAAAAGAATGCTTTTGAAAATCATGAAGCCATAGAATTACAACAGAAAAACCAGAGAAAGACTCAAACTGAAATGAAGAAAGCAGGTATTCTCAGACCTGAACACTATGAACGTGATTTTATGAGCAACGTAACAGATGGTGTTTGGTGATGTTTTGAGGAGGAGGCAAAGGAACATCCTATGGTGAGATGGGAATCCCGATGATCATGATAAAATTCACTCATGATACCAACTTATTCATATGCGTGTAGTGGAATAAAAGTTTGCTTATCAGACAATATAAAAATTTACCGATTTCACATAATTGATTTTGTGAATGACGTAAATTGTGTCTGCCGTCGAACAAGCAACAGATATATATCAAGAATGTGTTGTACTTTCAAATTGACGTAGTTATTTTTATTTAGTAGTTTTTATTTTATTTTTTAATATTAATATCAATTCTTTTTGTTATCAATCTTTTTTAAGTTCTTTTTTAGTTTGTATTTAGTGGAACATTTTATTATTTGTTTTATCTTTATGTTGTGAACTTTAGAACAAAACCAGATTGCGAAAATTTTCGGAAAATTTTTATGAAAATCTAGATGGCATATTTTATTATTTTAAGAATATTCATAAACAATTTATGTGTTGTAATATTCACTCTTATTCCTGGAGAAGGTGTACATTCGTTTTTGTACACCATATATACATATGTAATATGTCAGATATGTTATCTTTTATATAGCTTCTCTTTGTCTATTCAGAGCTTAAAATTTTGCATTTATAAGCTTATTGATTTTATTGATCTTGCTGCTAGCATACGAGAAGCAATACCTCTTCTTTTGTTATTTCTATTTCGCATCCACGTACAGGATACTTCTCTTACTAAGTTATTTTAGTCATGCTCATTTAAAATATAGATTACATTTGTTAAGCTGATCTCTTAAGCACCCAGCAGTACCCGCACAATACTTAATCAAATGTACTACGCTTTCTAGACTTTCACACAAAATACATTATTCTTAAAACTTCTTGTATTTCGTTTGAAACCATACACACGAAAACTACGTCTATGTCCACATAGTTGAAATACCTAGAAAACTCTTGAAGTGAGTACTTTTGTTATATAGTCTGAGAATACTCTTTGAATGTATGTCTTTTAAGGAACTACGAATAAATTACTAAAGAATTAGTGTTGTAAAACTTCTTTAGACACGACTGATTTTGGGAGTAACCTGGTGAATGCGTGAGGAGAATGTTACAAAAATTGTGATCGGGAGTATAAACATATATATATATATATATATATATATATATATATATATATATATATATGAATATATCCATATAGATGGAGTTAAAGAAGGCGTTGATTTTTTTGGGTCATTTCGACCTTCTGACGTACCTTTTCAGGAAGAGATTACGTTTTCCATACGATATCGATTATAACTAGGATGTTTTATTTCAATTGTATATATTTTCCTCGTAGTTTTTCAAATCTTTATTTAAGTTAGTTATAGACCCCTAACGTAATGACATGCGTAATGACGTAACGTAATGACATGCTTAGACCAACTAATAAAAGTTAAGCAACAGCAGTCACAATCTGTATTTGGATGGGTGACCACCTAGCATTACTGTGTACTGTTGTTGTATAATAATAATAATCCACTTTGGTTAATGGCTATATAGCTGAAAATAGCTAATGCCATAAATTTAAAAAAAAAAAAAAAAAAAAAGTTAGTTATAGGTTAGGTTAAGTAGTTGATTTATTCTATTTTTTTAAACGATGTAATGAAATATTCTAAATCTCTTTGTAAATAGTATATAATATTATACATCATAGGTAAAGCTTAGTCTCAAATACTATGGTTTTAGATATTAAATTGAAATGTAAACTTAATTCGATGACAAATAACTACTATTAATTTAATTTAAGCCAAAGAATTACTGCAATCGTATGTTGTGTAAAGCACACTTGTATTTTTTTTTTCTTAAAAATTTTTTAATTTAGTAACTTAAATGATTGATGAGCATCGATCGTGCTCATTAATTGTATATTATTTATTGTATATTAACAGGTATTGTATTTTTTTCAATAAATACAAACAATATTTTACTTAATACTAATAATAGTAATGTAACTTATAATTATTAAAGATGTTTAACAGAACTTAACTAATTTTGGAATGTAGTTATATTTATACACTTTTTTGTTTGTATAGAAATTGTAGAAATGTTTTGTATAATAATCTATTTATTTATTTTTTAACTAATATTTATAAACAAATGTAAATAATTAAACCATTACATTGCATTTTACTATTTACAGAAAATTTCTCACGCTGCTGTTTCGTAAACTAAACAAATTTCTTACATAATACGAAAAGTAAACAAGCTTTATTATTATGATATATCAGCTTAAATTATTCATCAGACTTCACACTATATTTACCGATAAATATTATTTTAACTCTATAGTGAGATGTAGAGTAAAAAAATATTTATGGTTAAAAATAACCAAAGTTGACGAACAGAATATTTACATGTATGGCATTAATTTACTTCGGTTTGCGTTAGCAACGAATCGTGCGTCTCAATCTTCAACAAACTCTAAAAATTGTACGTTTTTAAAAACACTTTTTAACTACAAACAAAAAGAATCATTAAACTAATTGGTATTCATTAATTTCAAATATATAACACTTTTTTATTTTGTAATTAATTAAAAAATAAATAAATAATAATAAATAATATTGATTGAACACAATATTTTTTTAATTATTTTCTAATCAATAGCAAAATGTGGTGATAGAGCCATTTGTTTATTGGAGTGTTATTAATGTGTTAGGTAATTTATAATCTGGTTAATTACGTACTAAACATTAATAGTAATATACAAAAAAAAAACACATCGTTAACATTGATGTTTTTTTTAATTAAACGTATAATATAAAAAATTAACAGTATTTTTATTCATGGTGATATTTTTAAATCATGGACTCCGGTGCTCATTTCGTTAGATTCCTAAATTAACTCAATAATTGAGAGATGGTATGGGTGAAATATGTATGAAACAGGTCTAAATAAGTGAGTAGATAAATAACAGAGACGATTGTTGAACGAGTCGGTAAAAAGGAAGTTCTTGCTAGTAACATACCGTTCCTCCACTACTATACTAACTTAAATAGAACAACGCTTTTTACTTTTGTAACATAATTTTTAACCTTGAAATCGTCAAGTCGGTTTTGTCTACATTTTGAAATTTCTACTTTGAATAATTTTACTCTTAAAGTACAAAACTTTTAAACGTGACGACCTGAATCTTCCATACTTAAAATTATAAAATACACTAGTGTGATAATGAGTGTATTTAAAATAATTTTAGTTTAAAAGGAATGTTTTAGATAGATAAACAAAATAAATTCTGATAAACAACTCAACACAACATTACAATCGAGTTTTTAATGTTTTTAAATAGATATAAAAATAACAAATCAAAAGTGTCGCAATTTTTTATTTTTTGAATATACGTTAATTATAATTGACAAATTGTTAAAGGTTCTAACTTTTAAATATTCTCATAACGAATTAATTTTGAAACTTCCAAAGTAACTTTTATTAGTTACGAAATACATGTACGTTAATTATAATTGACAATCAGCTGGTGTCGGAATTCGAATTCGTATGCTCCCAGTCCAAATAGTCAAATATTAAGATGGGTTACACTCTTTTAACCGCACGGCAATGAAAAACAATCATTAAAATAGTACCGAATCTTATCGTCTACCTAAAAAGCAATTATACCAAAAATAGGTCTGGCAACATCCATGCAGATCCTTAATAAACAAGCTATTTTTCTTTCACTGGCAGAGTGCGGTGGTCAATTTTAGCATACTTAGTCTATTTAGGCTCTGTTCTAATATATATCTTATTTGTGAAGGCGTCAATGTAGAAAAACAAATTTAATGTTTCAGCATGACATCCAAATTAAAGATAGCAACAATAAGTATATTATAAATAAAAGTTTTCATGAACTTTATTGATTTTTGCCTAGTAAATTATTAAAAAATTGACTATCAAGAATTTAATTAAACAAATATGAAATAAAATATACAAGAAACTCACATTTTATATAAAAACAGTTTTAATTTGTTTTCTAATTCTAATAGTTTAGGTATTATAATATATTCTTAAAATTATAGAAACACCAAATATGTGTATAACGTTAATATTTAACAAATACACAAAATATGTGTATAACGATAATACTTAACCAAGTAACGCTTATACTTATGTGTTTCATCTACAGTGTCATGGGAATTTAAAAATGGCCAAAGGTTTTTGATATGTGATTAAAGTGTTTTGTTTTAATGATTATTAGCCACATTTAATTAAAAAATTATTTATTAGTACGCGTAGTACAATTAAAGCCTGCTTTGTTATTGTGTAAAAAGGCTTCTCTACAATTGTATTATTTCGATTATAATTAAGTAAGAAGTAATGCATTATGTAACCTGCAGTTCTGATATACAAAATTAGGAGTGTGCCGTTTAAAGGATTTCCTCATAAGAATACTATAAGAAAAATGAGTGATACTGAAATGTCCTCACAAGGCAAATATAAAATATGCTTTTTGGTCAAATTAAGTTTGTCTAAATTTTTAAGATTCTAAAGATTGTAATGATTGTAACTTATGCTTGTAATAAATATACCTATACTTAAACAAACAAAAAAATGCAACGACCTAAATCTTCCACGCATTCTTAAAATAATAAAATGCATTAATTTTATAATTTTTTCAGGTTATAATGAACGTTTTAAATAGGTAAACAAAATTAATTCTGATAAACAACTTAGCATAACATAACAAGCGGGTATATAATGTTTTTAAATAGTATAAAAATTCAAGTATCACATTTTTCGTATTTTTGTAACTTTTTACTTAGTTGTCAAATTGATAGTCCCGGGTTTGAATCCGTATTGAATGAAATTTGATGACGATATAGTAGCGATGAGCTCCTAGAGCCAGCAAAATGTGGTATTTTGGAGCACTGTCATTTTTCTTCATCTCCCCGTAAAGAAAATATTCAAATATAAAAACAATGATGCAGTATAGATGGCTTCGTAAAGGCCTTATGCTTTCTAAAATTGTAGTGGGTTTAGAATTTCAGTAAGAACGTGTAATTAAATAGTTTACTTCTTCTGACATATTATTTAGAAAATGAATATTAAACAAATTAATATATCATCTTAGTAGAAGTATAACATTTTTAATGAAAATTTTTTTTAGAAAATAAATTATTAAAATAAAAAACGAAATAACTAGTTACTTTAATGGTTGGTGGATATTTATTAACGTAACAGTTTATTTTTATACTATATTATTTGTTGTTGTTGTTGAAATAGAAAAACGTGTGTATATATTCATTTAATTATGCCTTGGAAAATTCTTATTAGTAGATAAAAATAAATTTTCATTCTTGTACTTTGTGTGGTCTCATATAAAATTTTTTTTCTCATATATCTAAAACTGGATATTAAAAAAAATACATTATTCTGTTTCTATGGAAAAACGGTGTTAATTTTATTTTTTATATCGTACATGTGTGTAACATTCTAGTAGGAGAGCTAATAAATAACTTACTTAGTAGTTAATTTAGGCAGCATAAAAATTGGGGTAAATCATATTTAGGAATGTGTCTGGCCATAAAATAAAACAACCTGGTTGAAGAGTACTGGAGACTTATCAACCCTTTGGATTTTTAAATGCAAGTTTTTTATTTTTCGTTTTAAATTTTTAAGGAATTTTGAATTTCAATTACCTTTTCAAAATATACTAAGTGTATTCAAAATTGAATTGAGTAATTTTCGAAAAAGTATACTTGTAGCCAGTCGACAACATAATAAAGGTTCACAAATTTGCATGCGAAATTGTGGCGAACCTTAACTTTTTACGATAAAATGTTTCAAACAAAAGTTTGTTAAAAAACAAAAACGTTTTATTTAATTTATTTTTTCTTTTATGGTTCAAAAGTCGGGAAATCTTGGATACAATGGATAAATTGCTTGTTTACGAACTTAAACTTAATTTGAATGTCTAAAATACGTCATAAAAATTTTTAACCCATAATCTCTTTTCGTTTCTGACGAACGGACATTCGAAAATGGATTAATTAGATGATTCTATGAGCACCCATATAAAAATCTTGTTGTTTTGTGTTTTCAATATTTTCTAGCGTTATAAAATCTAGACTAAAACTTATATACTCCGACATATTTTTCGAGTTTAAAAAACAACGTATATTGATTATTATTTATTATTAACGAAAAAAACTAATCAACAAATTTTAATGTTTGGTATCATTTTGTAATTTTTTAAAAATATATTTTTTATTTTTTTAATTAATTTTATAAATGGCTAGAATTCGAAGAATTAGCTTAAATAAAAGATTTATCGACTTTTACAAGTTGCCATTATATGTGATTTCCACAAATCATGACGGTTTTTTAACAATGTTTTTGATGTATACTAAAAAACTCAAAAACTGCCACACTTCAATTTTTATACCTATTTAAAAACATTAAATACTTGAATGTTATGTTGTGTTAAGTTGTTTATCAGAATTATTATTTTATATTTTTAAGTAAACGTAGAAGATTTAGTGAGTCAAGTTTTTTGTTTATATCAATATACTTTATGTTATTTGTTATGATTATGTCCTGAAATATATATAATACGTATCTCTTTTTTTAAGGTTCTTTGAGTTCTTTGACCACGGTTTTTAAAAATTGTAATTTGCATACTGTATAATACAATTTCGATCATATTTGAAAAATAATTTTCCAAAATTGATGTTTTTCGATATAATCTGTAATAGTTTTACTTTAGGAATGTGAAACAGTAGATATAGAAAGAAATAAAAAAAAGGCACACATATTAGTCGTTCTAAACAAAAAGGAAGAGTATTTTGTTATTGTTATAAAACTTTACGTACATACACATACATAGTATAGCATTAAATAACACGAAAGTTATAACATTTAAGTATAGAATATCATATAATATTAGATAGATGTTGATGAAGTTGATTTAGGAGGTTGTTAGCTTGTTTGTGGTTGGTTAGGTGAATGGCTTCACAGTCATTGACTTGAATGTCGTCGGCATTATGTCAATGTTAAATATAATATTTTAACGTATAGGGGAAGCTTGCCAAATATCTATATACTATTTTAATTGTTATTACTAAATCTAGGAAAATCATTTTTATAGCTTTTCTTGGATGCAACAAGTTATTTACAATAATATAGCCCACTTGTTGGAAAACTTATAATATTAAAGTTCTTTAATAGATAAATGGAGTTTAGGAATTTAAACAAAAATCATTTTTTCTCTCTCCCCTAATCAATAATGTTTGTAAGCATATTTTCAGATATTTATTGTTTAAAATATTATTATAAAAAACTAGTAAATATATAATATTCTATAAGATTAGGTGCGCCAGTATCCTATTTACTGTTTCTGGTTTAAATAAAATAGCCATGGAAGAAGTAAAATTTCAAAAATATTATAAATATGTACTCTTGCTTGTACTATTTTACATAATATTAATAAAAAGTGAAAAAATGACACAAAAAACAGACATAATTATTATAATTATGTTTATTGTTTTGAAAATAAATTCATATTTATAGAAACCATCCAGTTTTATTGGTTTAAATTGGTAACTTTTTCAATAAAATTAATTTAAAAAAGAGTATATTTTGATATTAGGCCAGGTAAGTACATTATTTAGTAGCAGGAAACAAATAATGACAAAGCCAAGAACTATCTAAGAAGATAAATTGGAAAAGAAATAAAGGAAAATAAAATAAATTGGAGGAAAATAAATTGGATGATCTGAAATCTGAACGTGGATTTAATTGCGTAAGAAACTTTGTATTATATCAAAAAGTGGTAATCATAAAGATAATACCAAAATTTTTGAGCTAGAATTTTTGTTTTAATATTCACTTATTTTTTCTATTAACTTATTATAGCTGATGAATTAATCGCCTTTTTAAAACTATTCAAATTACTATAAATTAAAAACAAACGTTATGAACCATAATCAAGAACAAATGACACACACCATCACACCATTGATAAAATGACTATTAGTTCCGGCAATTAATAAGGAAACCGACGCCGGCTTCGAATATTCAAATATTTAATTTGTCGGCGCGGCATATCTTATTGAAAATATTCGTTACCGACGCCTCTCAAGGAGACACTTCCGATTATTAATATATAATTATTACACTTACAACGCTCCAAAATAACATCTATTTGTCACTTAAATACCGATATTATGTGAACAATAAACCAAAATTTTGTAATACTTTCTATGTACCTACATTTGCGATTTAATTTTACATTAGTTGTTTAAAATTAGTTTATTAACTCAATTTAAAATTAGTCAAATCATAACTGAGAATCGTCAAAAACCTTTAAGTTTTTAATTTCGATTCAATCGGTTCAGCCGTTTCGAACATTTACGTCAGTAGACATTACGAAGAAGTTTTGTATCGATAATTGTATCTTTACTTAAAATTCGGGGAATATTTAGTGAAATATAAATTGTCCTTAATGGATTTTATATAATGTCATCCAATTTGAGTATCAACATTCTGATTCAATTTGAAAATACAATAATAATTTAAGTCATCGCATAAAAAACGGAAAACTTAATTCAATTATCTTACTCTATACTCGTGTATATGTTACCTTCAAACGAAATTTACAAACAATTAAATATTTTATATTATAAGATTTTTGTAAAAACTACATATTTATTTTTTATTTCATATTGTTCTCGTTACTGATTTTCGTCAATATTATTTATTTCATTGTTACCTTGTAGTTCTATGAACTGTAGATCTCAAATTAAATATTATGTGTCAAAAAAATTAAATATTACATGTGTTAAATAAAAATAGTATTTAAATATATAGTATAGTAGTGTCTATTGTTGAGGAAATCTGCTTTCGAAACATGAAGTTCTGTGTTCGAATGAAGTTCTATGTTATTATTATAATTTTGTAATTTGTAGAAAAAAAGTTATTTTTCCAAAACGAAAAATAAATAAATAAATAATAAAAGTATGATGAGTATGTTCTTTTTTCTAATTATGTTCAATAATTCTAGCAAATTTCGTCAAAATTAAACAAGGTGTTTGAAAGTTACAGCGGAACTAACAGAGATTGATAGATACAGATGAAATGCAAAATCGTTGGTATACCATAGAACTTACTGCGTGCGGTGCAACTACAGAACATTTTATGTCGTGTTGTGGGATGACAAATAGATGGTGGTACAAAAGATGGTGGATGTTATGTCTTATGTCGACAGTTAATTTTTCATAAATCGTCTTAAATGATTGCGGAAATCGTAACATATTCATTAATTCTGAATTACTCAAAATTTTGTGTATTTTTCACAATGACTACTTCCATTTCAATCCCAAAATATTTTAAGACTTCTTATCCGATTACAAATATAGTTCATTAGACTTGCAGTTTCCAAAATTTGGAAACTTTAAAGTAAATATTACAGACTTTAGTCAAAATTAGTTACTGATTATTTTGCCACATTCCGCTCCGTAATCGATTCAGTTGCAATTGATTATAGTATAAAAAGAATTTTAGAATTTGCTGGAATTAAGCAAATATTTATGCGATAATAGATTAATTTACCGCATGCAGAAAAGATTAAAAAAAGCTTCCGTATTCAAAATAAAATAGATTGCAATGAAGTTCCGTCAGATCCTTAAGAATTAAATCTTTTCAAATATTAAATTTTATAATAATAGGTTGAAAAGAGTATTTATAGTATCTTCGTATGTTGAAAAAGTTGAATATTTAATAATAATAAATTATTGTGAACAAAATATAAAGCAGATTAAATCAAATTATCAATAATAATATAGTAAAAAGTATTATTAAAAGATTAGTGACTTGTCAACAAACATTGTGTATAAGCTATTTTATAGTAATTAAGATTACAATCACATAAGCACCATTAAGTACTAAGTAACATACATATTTAGTCTAGTCGTGAAGTGAAATATCTGAGAAAAATAGTTCATAAGATTGTGGGTAATAGAACTATGGTCTCACTATCGTGTGTTTGTAGATGGGACAAAAGGTAAAAAAGTGTGTGACCACCAACAGTTTTTTCTACATATTAAAATCATAAGACAAATTAGCATCGAAAAAAATTTGTTAACAATCATATCATATTATTATACATTTCACATCCAAATTAAATACAACCTACCACACTAATCCCAATATTATAAACAGATTTTTCCTCTTCTTATCCCGTATTATTAAACCCATATTAACGTATACATAATAACAATCAGCTAATAGAATCTATTTCATGTTATTAATTATTTAAAATTTGAAACCAATAAAACCCAATCGAAGATGAAAGACCTCGCCAAGAATAACCAACCATGTTTTGTTAATTTTTACTAATGTATATTTTATTTGTTGAATAGTAAATATAACACAAGTAGGTACTAACGATGTTCAGCTTTATTGCGTGGAATTTCAATAAAATTTCAATTTCAATTGTAATTAATAAAATTGTATGTATTAAAAATAGAAAATTGGGAAAAGTTTTTAAACAATTGAAAAACAAAATGCCCAACGTAACAAATATCACTATAGTTTTCACATAACACCAACATTTTTTTAAATTTTTGAATTGATATATTAAAAGATTATTTTTATTGCATTCTACTCTCTATAGCGGCAACGCACTCGAATCAAAATTAAATAATTATAAAGGAGTTTCGGAAATGAAGTGATTTTTTAGTCAAAATTTATCTTCTTTTCATTTTTAAGTTTAAAACCAAAATTTGAGGCCATATTTTTTTGCGGATGATAGATGCTAATAACAATTACTACTTTTCTTTGCAGAAAAAAACATATTTTACAGAATTTTATTTCGCATCGAATGAGTAATCTCTCAAAATTTTATGAATTTTTATTAAAAATTTTTCGCAGATATTTTCACTTCTCGACCAGACTATTTATAACTAAAGCTATGATTTGAATTCATACTTTGGTACTATTATTATTCAAACAAATTACTAATAAAATATCTTCTGACGTTGAGTTGGCGTTGTTGTCTTTATAAACTAATATTTTTAACCGATTATAAAAAATAATGTTTTACTTATTTGTATATATTTAGACCATGATATTTTTTTTAAATTTTATATTTAAAGTAATTATTTATTACATTGAAAGAAAGGCGACGTCTTAATAAAAACACCTACAAAACAAAGGGACATATTTGTTTTGTGTGTTTGTAAAATCTTGTTTATACTTGACATTATATACAATATGTCAGAGTATATTAATTTTAGTCTAAAGATTGTAACGCTTGAAAATATTGAAGATACAAATAATATTATGGCTATTTCCACATGTCCGTCCATTCCTCTTCAAGATAAAAACTAAAAAACGATGAAATAGCAAACTGAAATTTCGGTGACGTATTCTAGACATACAAAGTGAGTTTAAGTTCGTGAATGAGCAAAACCGGTCCACTGGGTTCAATGAATCCTTGGCCAATCTTTGGAACTATAAGATATAGAAGAAAAATTCAAGAACAAAAAATGTTAAATTTTGAAAAGAAAATACTTTTGCAAACATTTTTTTGCAAAATTCTCCACAATTTTCGCTCAAATTTAGTTTATAAACACATATATAACTACAATGTAAATTATTATTATGTATGTATTTATAACTGTATTGACTCGATATTAAGAGTTATTATTATATTTAGAGTTATATCGATATTTAGCATATTATTTATTAAAGGTTAATTTCAATTTTTTGTTTATTTGACTTTATTATGTATGTTTTTTAACGCCGATTTTACATTTTTTACCGATATAAGTTTACCGATGTGTTAGCCCTAGAAACAATACTACACTTGTTTGAACAGCAATTCGGGCATATATGGTTTCAGATACTATATTTTGCTAACTTAAACAATTCACGCTAATAAAACGCTAAATACTTCACATTATAAACATTTTATAAATAAAATCGTGTAAATGATTAAAATAGTAATTTATTAATGTTCAAAAGTCACTTCTGAGCTTCGATTACAGAGAGTCTAATGTCTTTTCAGTATCTAAATTTTTATAAGTACACTTTTTTGAATTAACCGTTATACGGAGTGTGAATTAAACTGTTGTTCATTTTTTTACACAATAGAGTAAATTAACCATTTTAGTCTTTAAAAACAAATATCTATCCCTTAATAACTACAAAACATTAAATAATTCCAACATTTTTAAAAATAAACACTTCTTATTTATTGTTATGTATTAATGATTTTAACTCGTTGCGGTCACACCTGCATATAATAACGTTACGGTCATATTGACTTTAATATCGGGTTAAGCTTTAACTAACATTCTACATATTCCAATAGTTTATTTTAAGATACTAAAATAATTTAAAAACAAAAGGAAAAAAACTCGGAAATTTCGGCTTTTTTAAAAGAAGAAAATCCTGTCAATTTTACCCTTAGAAAATAAATAAATAAACAACACGACTCAGAAAACAATATATTTTGAAGAAAATATTAAAAATTTATTCCATTTTGTAATAAAGTATAATTATTTTGAAATAGTAACCCAAAAATATGGCTGAGGGGCTGGGGTAAGATTTTCAACATTATTAACACAAAAATAAAAGAAGCTTGCATAATAAACCGATTGTAGATTTGATTTCCACTGTCACCACAACTTATCACCAATTTAATTGCTCCGCTAAGTATTTTCTCGGGTTAGTTCATAAACGATCAATAATATTTTGCAATCGGTGACTGATTAGTTCAGATATTAATGATTTAAAATAAAAATATATTTCATTGACTTCGAAATAAAGAAATAAGTATAAAAATTCTATGAGGTAATTTAAAAATCATAAGCAATTCGATTCAAAATAAAGATAGATGTTGTTGATATTTACGAGCATACAATAAACATAAAATGTTAAAAACATGACCTTTTTTTTTATATTTATTTTCCGGAAGATATATGACACACAAAAGTAATTTTGTTTTATTTACGATAAAAATATTGAAATACGTAATGTACTTCCACACGCTTATGAATTATGTATATACAGTGTAAGCTTGGCTCTTCGATACGACCTATGAAATTTCGAAATAAAACAGATATGATATATCGATAGTTCGGAAACAATACATCTAGCTTTTTGATGTAGTTATCGTTCTAAAACTATAGTGAAAAAAAGTTACATAATCACCAATTCACAATTAAAAAACATAGTTTTTCTATTTTTAATAACGAAAAACGTACCCAAACACGAATAACTTAACGCAATATAAAACCTTTTAAAAAGTGCATATAACAATAAACAGAGTTAATTATTTAGATACTCGACATATGGTTGATTATCAATGTTTTTAATATTCAATATTCATGAAATAATATAAATATCTAGTCTATACATCTATATTGCATTTAAATATATGCTTTTTATGCTTTTTTATGCTTTGTGTTTCCTTTCTACCGATTTTGCCCATTCACGAACTTAAACTCAGTCTTTATGTATAAAATACATGATCAAAATTACAATAATGTATATAATAGTTTAAAAAAACTAAAAAAACACGCATGCATGCGTAGTTCGCGCACTAGCTCTATCTTTATTACTCTCATGCAAAGGATCCGTTCAGATGCGTTCTGCAGCCAACTTCAGAGAGTTACCTACAGACAAACAAACATACGAGTGAAGCTAATAAAAGCGTGTTAAAAAGCTATCTGCTTTCGTTTCTCCGTTTTCTTGATGACGGGCAGACAGACAGACGGGCGGACATTTGAAAATAGACTATTTAGACGATTCAATGCATACTCATTTCAAAATAACTTGTGTGGCTTGTTGGAATTAAAAAAATAGTTTTTAAACGGATTATTTCCTTTGTTTATTGCAAAATAAACGATTAACAATTTTCATATCCATAGTGCATGTACTTAATTGTCTATAAATCCCATAACTGTCACATGGCGCTGTAATTTACCTATTTGGTTTAACCTGTTAATAACTTTTGTTGTCTAGGTTGGATAGATAAATTTTCCATTGATACAAAACGAAGTGTAGTTTTGGGCTTATATAGAAAATAATTAAATGATTAAATAAATGACAATAAATATACATTTTTATTTTTCAATTACTCAAATGAGGAAATTTAGCTTAATCTTGAAACGTGCTTGTCAGAAAGATTTTTAAAATAATATCAAAAACAAATTTCATATTTAGAAATTTTTTCTCTAGAAAAACTGATTGAAAAGCCCTCCATTTTCATTTGAAGATTGTGCAAATTTCATAACATTTGGATAAAAAATTTTACACATAGTCAAAAATGTACATATCATGTGTCAACTATAACCATCTATAAAATGTTATGTATATATTTATATAGGTATATATTATATTGTATTTGATGTTTAGGTACTTTATAAAACTACTGATCAAATAAATTATTTTCATACGACAGTGAAGTATATGTTTCAAAAAAAAAAAAAACAATGAAAAAGTCTATAAAAATATCAAATATATACATATTTATTTTTTTTATTTTATTTTATTTAAAGTCACTTTTTAACAACTAACGTCATACAGTGACTACTATGGGTAAATTCTATACAACAATAGCACACTGCATTTCTAGGCGGTCATCCATCCAATAACTGACTGTGTAAGATGTTTTACTTAGCCTTGGTGAGATTAGTAATCAGTAATTACGTTACGTCAGTGGGGGTCATCAAATATTGTTTACACATATATTTATTGTTATTTATTTATCAAAAATAGGCAAGTAGCTAGATTAAGAAAGATATTTATTTGTATAGAAGAAACCAATAAAATTATTGGTGATACATATAAGAAGTAGCATTGCCTATGTACACCCTTAAACTAAGACCATGTCTAATGTGGCATGCACTTCACTTAACACTTAATATTTGGCACATTTAAACCAGTAAGAAATACAATTTTTTCGTTTTTTAAGTTAAAAGCTTAATAAAAAAAATAAAAAAAAAAAGAAATACAATTAAGTTTCATAATATCAAAGATAATTATAATCTCCATAATTTGAACTCAAAATATATAAATGAGATAACTATATTTCATAATGCATTTTATGGACGTATTCAGATAAAAAATAATAGGTTTATGAATTGAAAACTTTTTTGGAAAGGAATTCTGATATTTTTAATTCTAATTGATTTGACATTATTGATCAATTTTTTTTGTATTATAGTTAGTATAAATACCCATTCTCAGCAAATTATCGTAGAAGGCACAAAATGCTGTATGCAAACATTTTTGACAATTATTATAAGTGGTAATAAAAAGAGCCCCGATTCAATTCAAGGTAAATACTGGTCTACAGTTAAACATTCTCAATATGTCATTTTAAGCTATTAAAAAGAAACCCAAGTAATAAGTAGTGATAGTAACTGGAAAAATAAAAGTTCGGAATTTATTTAGTATAATTTGGATTATTTTTTTTTTTTGGATGTTTCGGAAAGTATGCCCAGTCTCAAATTGTTTCAAGCTCGGTTTGAGAATGATTATTCGGATCGAAACATTCCATATTATTCTATCTACATAATATGCAAACATTTCAGTTTTAGACAATTAAATTACAACTGTAGAAATAAAAGTTCGATTGTCGGCTCAGTAATCAAGCGAGCAAAGAAAGGCATTATAATCATTAAACATTTGACAACTAAGATTATAAATGATGTGTGTGGCATCAATTATAAACTTATATATGTTTCAGAAATGGAGGTAAAATCCCATAATATAATTTTTAGTATTCTTTAAATATTATATATATATATATATATATATATATATATATATATATATATATATATATATATATATATATATATATATATATATATATATATATATATATATATATATATATATATATATTAGGTGGCATGTTTCGGTAAGCATACTTATTTCCTTTCCAATTCACTCCTTTCTGATATATAAAAGCTAATCGCAGGCAAGGGGTTGATTCTTGCTATTTCGCATATTATGGTTCATCAATGATAAAATTGATACCCTTACAAGAATAGCATTACTTAAATTATTCACGAGCTCTCAGTCTATATATTAGCGGGAATTTTTGGGTTGATTTTTAAGTATAAGCTTAGTATCTTCATTCTACGTATGTATAACACACTAACGGTACCAAGACTGTTGCTTTAATTTTACAACGTATTGTACTTAATTTTCACTACAATATATACGCACATACTCTCACTCACTATAGTATATGGAAATAATCTTATAAATATTTAGTTTTTTCATTTAAATTGTTTATCTTTACGACGTGTTCAATTAATTCCATTTTTTTTTTTAGTTATTCAGAACATATTCTTCTAACAAATACTAATTTTTCGACAAAACGGAAACATCTCTAAGACAAAGATAAACAAATCTATGATTTTCTCACGTTTCGGCCATGCTGTACAAAGAATGCGACTTTTAATTCCAATAATCCAACGTTTATAACCCAACGATAAAACGTTTTCAAATTTTAACAGTGTATGTATTATGTATTTAATTATCTATAGTCATAATTTAAAGACTTCTTAACATATTGCTTGCATGACCCAACTTACTTAAAGGGTTTTCGATAGAATTGAAATAATTGAATACTATTATTTTGAGGAGTTTACACCAAGTTTCAAATAGGAATACTGACTTTGCATGTATTATTGTAATAACATTACTTTTAAAATACTATCCCGAGGCATTATTTAATAAGCTATGGAATACAACAAGATGTATGTAGAAAGAAAGTCATCTTGGTCTGTCTCGTGTCTGTCTGTATACTTAGATGTGTGTAAAACAGTTTGTCAGAATATTCTGGTTTATTACTTGCACGTTCTACATATATAAAATGCCTGTCTCCACATTATCTGTATCTACACTTCGTTCGTATGCTATCATCCCACCACCCTCTCTCTTGATTGTTTCTTCTTGTCTTATACTTAACAAATTATCACAGTATTTATAGAATTATATTTATGAAGTTATTAAATACACTGTTGAAAATGTAAGTTTAAAACTGTTATATCACTGTAAAAAAAAAAAAAAAATATTACTTAAAATTTTTATACAATTTTTATTTTTGTATATACAATTTTAGCTTTTAATTATTATTTGGAAAACGCAGCTTGTTCGTCTGGCGACAAAAGACAATATTTAGAGTTTTATTCAATTATTAGAGTTTACATATCATAGTTATTTTAATATCGCTATATTTTTCGACACACATATTTATGTCAATCATAGTCAGTCATATGTCAAACATATACCCATAGAATTTTTCATCAATTTTCGATATACATAATATGTCAGAGTATATTAATTTAAGTCTAAAGTTTGTTTGTTAAAATTGACTGCACAAACAAAACAAACAAAAAAAATGGTATAGAATCACTTAATTAGACAATTTCCGCATGCTCGCCCAGGTGCCTGTCCATGAACATGATGACTCAAAAACGAAAAGAGGTAAGCGAATTGAAATATTGGTGACGTACTTTAGGCATAAAAAGTAACATCAAGTTCGTGAATGAGGAAAATCGATCCACTGCATCCGTAACAATCCATGATCCAACTTTTGAAGCATTAAAGATAGAAGAAAAGTCTAAAGACAAAAAATGTTTTTTCGTAAAATGTTTATTTCGTTCAAAATAATACCTAATAAGCACTTTATAGTTGCAATACATATTATTATTATATATGTATTTTATAAATGGATATCATTAAAAATAGTTGATTATTAGTATAGAACATTGATACTGAACCATATATCGAGTATCTAATCACCATTCGATGTTTTCTCCACTTGTTATAAAACTAATTTTGAATAACACACATAATAAAAATAAAATACGTATGAACAATATTGATTATATAATAGCAGTACCATAAATATTGTTTATCATGGTTGCACCTTCTTCTTACTAAAAGGAAGGTTTCTAGTAAGAAATTACAATTACAATAAGAAGTCTCTAATTGTCCAAAATATCGGTTTTATACTGGTATTTGATAATAGAATTGGAAACTATATATTTTTGGATTCATGAAATAAATATATAATTGTTTAAAAATTGTTAACATGGCAAAATTGAATATAAATATAAAATGGTAAAATATTTAGCTTTTCACTTTAAAATACTGTTAACAAAATAATGAAATAATACATGACAAATATTTTTATTCGAATTGTCTTTACAACTAGGTGGCTAAAATTAGTATTTTTTCAGTCTTCAAAATAAACAGGACGTTCTAAAATTCTAGTGAACCATAGATAGTGATACATAGAAATGACATCACCGCTCATTATCTTTAGTAAAATTAGATGTCTAATTAGAAAAAAAAATAAAATGTGTTAAATAATTTTTGAGAACTTGTAACTTTTTCAATTTTAAATCAATTTTAATTTAATTTTCAAATTTTGTTACGATATTCTATGTAGTTCACATTTTGATGAGAAATATATTAAATTATAGTATCAAACATGTACCCTCTATTGTAACAAACTTTTAGACAAGTTATATGAATTATTTTTTTTATAATCAATTTTAAATAAAAATTGAATAATCAATTAACAGAGATAATTTAAGAGATGCAGAAAATTTAGGATGATGTAATGAGTTTTGACGATATCTACAACCAGGAATTAACACTTTTTATACTCGACATACATAATATGTCAGAGTATATTAATTTTAGTCTATTTGGTATATGTGTTCATAATAACATCTAATTAGTCCATTTTCAACTGTCCATCCGAAATCAGCTGAAATTTTGGTGACGAATTCGAAACACAAAAACTGAGTTGAAATTCGTGAATGAGCAAAATCGGTCCATTGGGTCCAATGGATACTTGACTCAACTATTAAAATATAAAATATAAAAAAATGTTCAAATACAAAAACTGTTAATTTTTTTGAAACAAACAAGTTTTATTTGAAACATTTTTACGTAAAATGTATGAGTTCTCCATAATTCTTGCTCAAATTTGGATAATAAACACACATAGGTAATAATATTACATATTATCATTATACATAAGACTGAATAATTATAATATTTTATGAATGCTAATTAAAAATAGTACAAACAATCATATGTCGATAATTTAAACAATTAACTGTGTTAGTTGTTATCTTGTTTACTCTTCGATTTAATCCAAACTCTGAAGAAAGTTATTACTGCATGAAAATGTGAGTAAAGCAATAAGATAGTAAGTAAGTACTTTATACATAAACTAGCTTCATCAATTTTAGTAATACTATGATATTCATACCATGTAAATTGTACATACAATTGTCGCTATAAAAGATGAATATAAAACTACAACACTAAAGCCAACCAATGTATAATAAAATACCAAGCCATACCATAAGAGAGTCGTAGTTTAGCAGCATAAACAATTTCTCTTCCTGATTTTTTATGTTAATGTTGACTTGTTAAATGTAATTTATAATAGCTATTAGTGTATTACTCTTACTTTATATTATTATTTTACAGTCATTAGTCATTTAAAATAACAACAACAAAAAAAAAACAATGTCTCGTCGCGTCTACTTCTTTCTATACGTATAGTCAGCCACCATATTTTTAATTTTTCTAAAAAATTATGTTTCCTATTCCGTATTTACATGTATTTTTTGTGTGTGTCAAATTAATATATCAGTATATGTTTTGCAAACAAAAGCAATCGTACTAATGAATTAAAGAAAAATAAAACAAATTAAGTTACTTTATACTTAATATTTCAAAAAATGAAAATAATATAACAAATGGCTTAAAAGCTTATAGAAATAGATTTAAATTGCCTTTGGTTACTATTTTAAGGGTGCAAATTCTTTTATAAAGTTATTATTTTCATTTTTTCAGTACAATTAAAATATAATATGTTTTTAAAAATTTATATTTAAATTATTACTATATTTTCAATTTTACAGTAAAATGTTTCCCGTTTATCATTTCACAAAAAACTGCATCATTCTATATTCTTTCCAAGAGACAGAAATATGCAGAAACATATAGGTTATATTTAACCTTCGTAAGATATGAGAAAGTTGCAGTTTGCAAGATTGCAATCTACATTAACAAAGCAAGTTAAATAATAGCTTGTTATTCAAGAATAGGGATGTTCACTGATACTGAATTTGCTATATTTCACATCAAAATGGAAAACTAGACTTAATACCATAACAAAACTTGAAAGATAAATTAAATCCGATTCAAAAGAAAACAAGTAATCAAAGATTATATGATATGTTCATCTCTCTCATTCTTGAAATCGATGTATTTTTGTTTAATTAGGAATTTTGAATCTCCATATAATAACTTCAGATCCTATACATATTCGTGAAGTCAAAACGCTTCAAATAAAGTAATAAAAATTTAGGAATAAAATCCATTTTTTTTTTTTTTTTATAAAAAATTAGAAATCAAAAATTTGAAATAAATATAGGAGTCCCATTAAACATACTAAACAGTAAAAAGAATTCGCTGTAAAGTAAAACGTGACGCTATGTATAGGTAGGGAAGGAAAGAATACTAAAACTAGGCCGTGATAGTATTATCACTTATTCTCAATAATTTTGAATATCATAACAATACTTAAATAATGCATCACATGAAAAAATGGATATTTTTATTATTTCTTTTAAAATTCCAATTTTCGGATTTTGTCATATATAAATATACGGCTATGAAATACGAAAATGACTAAAGTAAAGTGAGACATTCTGGAAATAAACACAATAATTTTAATAGCAACGTTCTATTTGTTTTGAGTGATATATGATAGATAAGTTGTGTTTAATATTCATGGATAACCTTGTTCTTTTTGATGAGTGAAGTATAATTCAACAATCTTAATCAATATAAACTAACAAAAATATACATTTTGAGTGAAATAATTTGATTAAGTGTGTATTGATTTGATGAAGATTTTGTTGAATAAACATTAGATACTCATGTATAATAATGCTTTTTGCTTTTATTTCAGTTTTTATTATAGCCCATGTACGTAGTAAAATAAGCAGAAAAACAAAACGTATTTCCATAATTTTTTAATGTGTGAATAAACATCATAATTAAACGCTTTTATTACAGTTATGAATATTCATAATATAAGAAAAATTAATTTTAGTCAAGAGTTTTTTTTATTTTTTATGTTAACATCGTTAATGAATAGAATCTTTTTATTTTCGTTTTTCTGCTTAATTTGTGTTACATAACATTTTATTTTTTTACGATGTATTATTTTGTTTTGATAGCCTACATTGATTTGTTCTGAAAACTTTTGAACTTAGAAATTTAATGCTTTTTAAAAGGCAATTGTTTTTATATAGAAAAATAACAATTCTTTGTATTCGAAAATTGTTTCTAATTTATGTTTGTCAGCTATAAAGAATTGAATAAAATCAATAATTGGTATTTTGAACTAAAATAAAATTTACGTAATTTACAGCTAAAATGGATAAAACTTATTTGCTTTGATTCAAATGTAGTAATACAAATTAGCATCAAAGAATATGGTGCCACCTATTGGCGATGAATGAAACATTTACTTAAAATAAAGCAATACTTCTAATTTGACACACAGAGACTAATGATAGTAAAGGAAGCAATTTAATAGCACTTGCACAAATCCTTTTTTCCAACATGCGACAAAATGGAATTTTCTTAGCCCGAGAGTCTGAAAACTTCATTCATTCAGAACTTCCAGCTTGTCCATGGACATCTGATTTTCTTATGTGCATGATAAAATGGTTTATGAATTTGAAAAGGAAAACGGATGTACGTCAAGTTGAAGCTTACGGGGAGGGTAAATCTTCGTTTTAACGTAATAATAATAACATAAATATCTATAACAGATGTAACTACATAATTTTTTTTAATTATTTTAGCTACATGTATTTTTTGTAATTAAATATAATTTATGGCGTAAGGAAGGATTAGTAGGTAGTACCTTCTGATCTTTTTAAAGAACTAAGCCAACATAGCTTTGGACTATGTTTGAAAAATATATGAAGACCTTCACAAGCATAGACAGTTATTTCGTTCTTCTCCAGGCAATGAAAGTAAACTGACCAATTAATTAATAAGTAAAAAAAATGATTTGATACTTTTTATTAATTACATTGCACACATTCCACTAATGTTGTTAATTTTGCGGTTAAAATGACTACAATATCACAATTGTTTCGTCTTTATTTAACCAGTTAATTATAATTGATAATAACTGTCGCTACTTGAATTCGAACCCATAGCATTCCAATCTAAGATTCTATTTTCTCAAACGTGTTGAATTCCTCAACCCGGAACAATTAACGCTAGGTTGTTCGTTATAATATGTATATTTCGTGGGGGTTATTTGAAATATGACAAATTGTGGCCAAGACGAAGTACTAAAATATCAACGAGCAAATCGTGGCGTAATATTTATAAGAGCACAAGTTGAAAATATACTTATAAGAAAAATAGAAATAAATAATAAAATGTAAAAAAGTGTAAATCTAGGTTAATCAATAAAATAATAGTATAAATGTTTATTAATCAAATAAAGTTTCAAGAAAATTGGGCTAAGCTAAATAAGAATGTAATTGAATCACCATCACACAAAACTTATTATTATTGAATAGATAGTATGTAAAAAAAAAATATGTAAATTCAACTATTTTTATCACATATATGGTCTATAATCAATTACATTAACTAACATTAAAAAATACCTTTTTATGGAAAAATGCACAAATCCATTGTATGTTAAAATAATTATTTATTTCTTGGGAAAATTTATTGATTTTTTAAATTGTCTAATAAATTTTATGTTTAATTGATTTTTTTTTATATATCAAATGAAATCAGGTTTAAAACAGTTTATAGACGAAAACTGATATGCAGGATTTTTTTTTTAAATCATAACCAATGACTTTCAATCAATGAGTGCTGCAAAAGCTATTATAATTTTAAAAATCACCATGTGTAAAAGTGATTTTAACCGATTTTTATTTTGCACACCTCATTTTATAGTTTTTTTAATACCTAAGTTTTGTTTGTAAATATATTAATTTAAATAATTGTTAATTGAATAACATAAATTTGTGGAAAGCCATATCAATAAATAAAAATTTTTATCTAATTTCCACTTAAAATTTACATTAATTATTTCAATAATATAGTTACATAATTATTGTCAGTTTTAATAATAATAAAAAAGTGTAAATTAGTTAAAAATTTGTATTAATATTAATTAATTTAATTGCTTAATACGTACAATTAAATTTGCTCTTAGTGGATAATTTAAAACACTTGTACCCACCGAGGTACGATATACTGAATCTTCGGAGAAAAAAGACTAATTGTTTTTATCATTTATTTTTAATTATCAGTGCTTAAAAACAACTTTTAGTTTTAAAAAAAAAAGTAAAATAGCAACAAAACATAAATGAATTAAGGTGAAATAAATTAAATTACATAAAATTGTAAACTCTTAATTAATTAATACAGATAAGTACAGAGTTTTTTTTAAATATTAAAAAAATATACATAAGTGTTAAATCAAATAGAAGTATACAATTTTACTTATGCAAACTAAATTAAAAAAAAAAAAAAGTAATTAAAAAAAGAAGAATCTACTTGTGCCTGTACCACCAGACAGACACAAGCCAGCCAGCCAACCACATTCATTAGGATAGAAAAGAACATACAAAATAAATAGTAGGTAGTATATAGCATAGTCTATATAGTACTCGAAAAGATAAGAAAATTTATAATGAAATAAAACGATGATACATAACTGAATTCGAGGTTAAGATAATTATTACTACAAGTTTAATTTTCTTTCACTTCATGATAAATAATTATTTTATTTTTTATTTCTTTACTTACAACAGGTAAAATAAATTTTAAACAAATATTTTAAAATTCTGAAACTAGAATGTGTTGTGTTTAAAGTGATTTTTTTTTTTCGTTTTTTATAAGATTTATAAAAATGAAGAAACATAATCTTTTTTTAAGAGTAAAACTAAGAATTAAAATTCGTAAAGCAGATACTGCAAGAGCTTAACAAATTTTATACAATAGAACGTCAATATAATTTTTATATCTATTTTGTCACCCAACCTGGTTTTATTAAGTTATTAAAAAAATGGTATCCTAACGAAATTGGCGTTCATTGATTAGCTGAATGTGCTGGTATAGTGACAAATCTAAATTTTTTCTAAAGAAATGTTTGAAACTGTTGTACTTGAGCAGTTTTCCTATCTATAATGGGGTAGGATATGGACTATGGATCCCAATTCAACGATTTTGCTCATTAACGTATATAAACTCAGGACGTAAAGGTGAAAACAGACCAAGTGATTCTATTATTATTTCCAATTTTCATACTGTTACTTATGTTTAAAAATATTCCTATTACTCATATAGAAATTTAAAAAATATTTTATTTACTATATAAATATTTGATTACCGCTTACAATAATTTTTACTGAAATATTTATAACTTCAATGATTGATTCTTCATTTTTCAAAACAGTTTTATGAAAATTTCTAATTTTACCGAATAAAATATGAAATACGCAAATTTAAACAAAAAAAAATCCAAATAGCCATGTAAAGTCTTATCGTTTGACTGCCTGAATAGGGGGGTTATGGGCTCGCATTACGGAACTGGCAGTTTACCAAATTCTTATTAACGGACCGGTTAATTGATTAGACTATCGGTGCATGTATAAGTACGGAGTAACCGGCTATGCTTGTGGAGGTTTCTGCAGTTTCCCTCTTATAACTCCAGACTTTCAAAAAGACTGCTGGCGTGCTACTTACCAAATCCATTCTATATCCTATCCTACACTCACATCATGAATTTAGTTGTAAAGATGTAGTTAAATAAACTAAAATCGATTAAGGAAGTATGAGCACCAAGGCAACTTTTGATAAAAGGCTTGATTTTTTTTTAATACAAAGTTTAAATATGTCTAAACAAATTCCAAAAATTTGAAGGAGATTGCCCAATCATTTAAATAAATAATTAACTTTAAAGTTGAGCAATTTAACATTGGTCTTATGGGGTAACCTTCAAACATTGATACATTTCTGTATTTTTCTCGTAAAACTGTTGGTGAATATTTTTAAAAAACTTATGGATGAAAGTAAATATATTAGTGATAAATTTAATTCAAAAACATTTACACTTGCCCGACTAATTAAAGTGTATAAATTAAAAGAAAAATAAATGCCGCCACTAGCCAATGTTAAATGTCTATCTATATATTGAAAAAAATCATATGGTTACTGCGTTCCCCTTACCGCGCTAGAGTCGATACCTATCCCCACCCCGCCTGGCGCTAGTACTTCCTTAAATATATTATTATGGGTCGTCTCAGTTGTGGGCGATTATATTGAAAATTATATTACGATTTTATTGAAAAGATTAGATCAGATATCACTCAAACAAAATAACTCTAAATGACTTTCGATAATCACTTGTTCTATATGTCTCTGAATTAATGTTATTTTTATTTAAATACGATCAGCCGTTTAGGAGGTAATCACCACGCAAAATTTAGTACCCACTTTCATTAAATAACTCAATAAACTTTAAATACTACACTAAAAAACATTAAATAACTCATTTTTAATATTATTTTTAGACATTTAAACGAATTTACTTGACTTTACTTTAGAGTTTACGTAAAAATATTTCTTTAGAGTAAAATGTATTTAATTTATTTTTATTTTTTTTGAAAAATAATGTTTTTCGTAAGTGCCTTTTTAAATAAGCAAGCGAATTTCTCAAAAACTATTTGTTTCAGAGAATGCGGATTTCGGCCGCTTATTGAGTTTACTACAGAGCTATCTCTGAAATTTTTAAGACTTTCATTCAATCATTGCAAAAGTTAATTCAATAAAC
Source organism: Chrysopa pallens (assembly GCA_020423425.1). Taxonomy (NCBI): domain Eukaryota; kingdom Metazoa; phylum Arthropoda; class Insecta; order Neuroptera; family Chrysopidae; genus Chrysopa; species Chrysopa pallens. The sequence goes on from CM035592.1 coordinate 71,138,920, forward strand.
TGTGGCAATAAAGGAATTAAAAAAAATCGCCATATTTTGAAACTTTTTTACTGTTCATAGGACATTACTCATGAACCGATTAGAATTTTGCGTACATAATTTTGTAGGTTTCTTAGTATTGAACAAAACAATTGTTTCTTTTAATGGCATAATTTCGCAGATAATCGAAAAAAAACTAGCTTTTCTGACTTTTAGCAGCCACCATTTTGTTATTTCCGGAAACCATGACAGGATTTTTTTCTATTTTTTCATCTAATAGGTGTTCTCTATCAAATTTTTATATCTCGTTGTGGTTAGTATAAAGGTAAATCTTTAATTTCATTGGTGTACCTATTACCGGTTTTGGTCTTATCTTGTTTCCATTTTCAAAACATGAATTATAACGGTTTCCGGTTGTATTTTAAAATTTTATTTTAAACTTAATACTATCAAGTGTATAATTTAACTAGTTTTCCATGATTGTAAGTATTGAAGGTATTGATAAAAAAGAACAACACCAAATAACACATACTGATTGATTAAAGCAATAATAAAATAATAGATTGGAGAGATTAGAGGTACCTACTTACAACTTTTGTCTATAATTTAATATTTAGTAATAAAAATCAGCAGGTATTAATAATATATATTTTATGCATTGATTATGTCGATTATAGGTACTCAAACATTGTATTTTATCACAACATATGTTGTTAAATGTAATAACTTGTCAAACGACTCACTAATTATAATTAATATTCTTCAATCTCACCTCATTTTCGTAATTAAATGACGTGTTATAATAACAACGATATCTTTTAGCTGTTTATAGTGTATTTAAATAATGAAGAATTTAGCATACAATTTCGGAAATAATTGCATTAATTTGAATTTATTCGGACATACAAACTAAAGATTGCATAAATTATATAGAAAAGCATCTAGTAACTAAATTAATATTTTATGCGGAAAAAACTAGGCTATCGTAGCGGGAATATCCCAAAAATTAACTTTGTATAACTTTGAATATTGATTTTGTAACAAGTAGAGGAAATTGCGGACATAGTTCTCAATATTTGTTTTCGATTGTATAACATATTTATTCGTAATCAATTATAAATTGTTTTCGGTAGGTTGATTATAGTTACACCTTCCTGTCTTTTATTTTAAAACTTGTACAAAATTTTCAAACTGTATTAAACAACAAATTTTTATTTGTTTTCGAAAAAAAAATCCAAAATATACCTTAAATTCATTAAATAAGGAAATCATTTTTATGCGATTCTCGAATAAAAGTGTTAATATGTAAAACTTGATGTTCAAAACTTAACATCTACATATTTTTATCCAAAATTTAACAAGTAAAAAATTGTAGTCTAAAATGTAGTATAAAATATGACATTTAAAAAAAGTGTGTGCGTGTAACCTTTACGCGCGATTGAAGTAAAACTTCTTTGGCGTTGACGACATATATCACTGAAATGATTAAATATTAACTTAAATAAATAAATATTATATTATAATTTAATTATATTTATTATTTATGTGCTTTACAAAGATTATTTAAATGTTATATTAATATTATTCATTCGAAACAGGTAATTGAATGTTATCATAATTTCTTAAAATAATTGAGAGTAGCAAATTGAAGGTTAGATCAGCACATGTCAATATAACCTTGTTATTTAATATTATAAAATGTCGCAATTGTCAGAAAATTTATTTTTAATTTACTTATTTTAAAAGTAATAAATAAACAAGTATATTTAGAGATTTTCAAAAAATTTAATTAAGTCAAGAAGCGTGTAGTATATGACATATACTTACAACCAATCAGAATTATTATTTTTAAATGGCGGAAACATACTTACAACCAATCAGAATTATTATTTTTAAATGGCGGAAACGTTACTTCCGTCAGAAAAAAAAATCTGAGTTACTCCCTAGTCGCGCCTAAAGAAGTTTTACTTCAAAAAATTTTGAAAATTTGTAGATATAAACTAAATTAGTATCAACTTTTTAAATTTTAAACGAAAAAAGATAAGTTGAACTTTCTTTCTTGGAAATAATTCTAATAATGTATGAAGTACATTTTGTAAAATTAACCAAATTCTATTTAAACAATTTTCAAAAAGGCTCCAAGATATTTATATTGACTTTAATTGAATGGCCCGATAGAATAATATTTAATGTATGAAATCAATATTCAAGTAATTTATGTCATATCATTTGTCTCAAATCAATATACTAGATTTTTTGCAATATTAAAAATGAGTCTTCTTCGTTTTATACTTTTAAAAAATTTATCTGTAAGATTGTGTTGATTATATACATAAATCTCTTAATCGTTCAATGAATTAAGTAATTCATATATTACAATTTAAAGAATACACGTATGTAACCCACAAGTTCGAGAAGGTAATTTTTTTGATCTGACACTCTTGTTTATTCAAGTATTTGATAAAACAATTAACATGGCCGTTTTATATGAGAAATATTATAAAAAGATTAAAGTCTACACATAACTGTATGTTTAAGTGCTCACAAGCGTATCATATTATTTTTTGTATAATAACTATTTTCTCAATGACAATTCAGATAGTGGTAATGTTCTTTTTTGGAGCCCGCAACATTTTTGATTATGCTCAACGGATTTAAATTAATGGATATTTATAAAACTATTTTAATTAGAAAACTAAAAATCATTTTAACCGAAAAAATTTATGTTAATTAGATTAAACTTCTGTAATTCGGAAAATATCTTTTTTTCAATTTTCAGTTTGGCAAATTATATCTGGTTATATCTTTATCATGCTTTGATCAAAATGTTTTTATATTTTTTTTTTAAACAACAAAAGACCAAAAACAAACTTCCCATTTGATTTTTTTTTACTATTACGGCTTTCTTTGCTGTTAAGAAAAACCAGAGTTTTTTGAAAATTTTTTTAGAGGTGTAATTATAAATGATATGATTATGGAAACTGGGACTTTGTACAGATGTATACAAATTTTCTTATTTAAAAAGAATTTTAGAGATTCTACATATAATTATAGAAATAGGTAAATCCACACACCTTTTAATTCTATTCACACGACTCACATATGTATAAATTGTTGTTATTATTATATACAAAAACCGATATTTATCTCAATTAAATTATATATAAAAGTTGTACATATTATATTCGTATTACTTTAATTTTAATTAAACAATAAATATAAAAATAAAAACATTTATATTTATATTAAAATAATATAATAATATTTTCAACTTACTATAAACAACTTTCTATAAATATGTTTTATTTTTATTGAATACCTGCTGCATTACATTTCTTTTTGAATGCAATAATTGATGTTGTTGATGATTATGGATAGATAGCGAAATCATTTCTTACAGTAACATAAACTGATGAAATGAACGAACAATCTAACAATCAAACATGAAGAAAGCATGAAGTAATAATTGATTGCCTTCATACAATGATGGTAAAAAAATTAAAGGCTAAGTTAATATACAAAGTTTTCGAAAATTACATTTAGAAATTAAAGATGTTTGGGAGATTTACAAAAATAGTACGAAACGAATTAAGATTTAATAGAACGTTCATTATTTCATTATCAATCATCTGTAAAAATTATTAACTGACTTATTAAACTTTTTAAAAGATATTGCAATTTTAAAAAACTCCAATTTTACATGTAATCTTGTGGAGAAGATTCGTTAAACGAGCATATGAAATTTATTTTTATTGACTGAAAAAAATTTCAAACTTTTATAATAACAACTTGTGTACTCTAGAGAACTAATTGAGCATAAAATTATTAAAATTCAATAAATGATTTTCGAGAAAAAAAATTAAAAAGTGTCTGATAATTTCGGTTTTTAATGGAAAAATTAATTTGTGAATAAGAATGTCTGACAAAACTGTCGTCAGATGAGACTTATAGTCACTAACAATTGCTCGTTTTAATTTTTTTTTTTAAATCGTTTTACATCGTTTAAATAAACTTTGTGAAATATTATTTTATTCTCTCATCAATACAGACATGATTTAGGCAATTGAATAATTTAAATAATATAAAAATTATACCCAATATTTATTTGACAGCTTATAGATGAAGAACGTATTTTATCACAAACATTATCTAATAAGGAGAGCGCAATAAAGCATACATGTTTACGCTATTGACTAGATTTCATACGATAAAATAATATACGATTTTTTAAAATTGTTATATTAAAATAAATTCATTTATAAAAAAAAATATTAAATCGTACTCCTAACTATTCGTAATATATTCTTAAATAATTTAACCAGAAGTTACAGCTTAAAAAATCGAATATATTTTCTGTTTGAAGTTTAATTCAAGTCTTCTACATACTGAGACAAAAGGTATTTATTTATAATAGATTTTAAATATCGATACTTTCACTTAAAAAGGCGTTGAAATCAAAAACTGTCTTATATAATTTTGTAATTTATGAGTCTAAGATTTAATGACACATTTTTTTTATTTTTATAAAATTACAATCGTCAATAGAAATCTTCCAAACATCCTTTACAAATCGATTACAAAGCTTGAATTAAAAGATAATAATCCTAAAACAAATGGTCAATTAAATACAACTTGGTCACAAAAATATAAAACAAATTTCTTCTTGAAAGAAACTGTAATCTTGCAATATTCTTGCAATAATTAATGTCTTAAAAGGGTTATCTTTTGGATAGTCCTCTATAATAAACACACTAATTTTGCGAACAAATACTTATCCAAATATAATAAAGCTTACGTATTTTTTTTTCGCAAAGAAACTCTTCATGATGCCTTCCGGTTTTCGCCATGTTATGACTGTACATATGAAATTTACGAAAGTATTTGTATATTTTTCAAAAACTATTAACACGGTGACATGCTGATGTCTAAAATATATTTGAAAAAATTTGAATGCCATAAACGTGTCTACCAAATTCAACCAACGTATTGGAAGTTACAGCGGAACAGAGGAAGTTACAGGCAATAATTTGCAAAATGATATAGTTAAAATAAAGGCCGAACGACCTTCACGCAAAAAATCAAAGAAACAAAATATTCATGATAAAAATTCATAGCGTTCGATGTAGAGGTTCGATAAAAACGCGGCTATAAAAAGAATAAATGTAAACACTTACCGATGAAATAAATATAACTTTAATCGGTGTTAAAAGTCCAACAGTTTTTGATTTTTATAATGGAATTATCCGCAATTCTAATTTTACACATCAAAGCGTGATTATTAAGTTTAAATGCCCACGAATGATCAATTTGGTACACTTAAAATTATTTTGTCATTATTTGCGAGAAGTTTATATTGTGCGTTTAATTAATTATTAAAAATGAGCAATTTGTAAAGAAAATAAATAAAATGCAATCAGACACGATCTCAAATATTATTAAATGATGATCAGTGGGCTTTCTAGAACAGATTGCAGCAAAACCAGTCTATCGAAAAACTGCAAATTTTAAATAAATATTTATAAATTTCTAACAATTAATCCTCAAATATTGTCATACAACTGAAGGATACAAAATCTTTCAATAAGGTTGATGTTTTTTGTTTTTACCTCAAAATGGTAAAAAATTTTATTACTGATGAAATCATTTTCGTTTGTTAACTGATACAAAGTTGTAAAAAAACCTGTTAGTTATTTTAAATCCCCATGAAACTATGGATGAAATATAAATATGGTCGTTACTAAATTATATAAATATTTTGTGGTTTTATATATTGACACAATTAAAATATAAATTGCCACCCAGAACTACAAAAAATTTTCAGCATCAGTTGTGTATAAAGCATAATTTTGCAACAGTTTGTATAATAAAATCGTTGATAGATTTCGTGCTTTTGATGTTATTGTTGGTTTTATAAGTTGGTAAATAAAACTATAAATGTTACACTAACCAATGTAATAGATGGTGTAACTTTCTCACATTGATTCTATAGACATACCACCTATAATTATAGTAAACAGAAATACGTATGTAAGATATTTGTCATAAACTAAATGCATAGCTTCAAAAGTCAGCCCTTAAGGGAGTTAAAGACTTTCTGGGAGTTTCCCGTTGGAAGACGAATCAAATTTTAAAAAAATGATATGCAATTTTATTATAATTTTTTTCAATGTTAAAAATTTATCACTCTTACTACGTTTCTCCCAGCATCTTTGTTTACCCCGGTTAAATCGACATACCAAATCCAAATTATCAAATATATCAATCGTATTTACGATTAATACTTTTCCTCAAACAAATAGCACATTTAAAACGTTAAATTTCGGTTCATAATGCATTTGAAAAAAGAAGCATTCTTCTTACATCATTTTTATACTCTACATACATAATATGTCAAAGTACATTAACTTTAGTCTGAAGTTTGTAGCGCTAGGAAATATTGACAGCATAAACAAAATTTTAGTATAGGTGCGTCCGTCCGTCATCATGATAATTCAAAAACAAAAAGAGATAACGAGCTGAAATATTGATGACGTATTCTTAACATAAAAAGTAAGTTTAAGTTCGTGAATGAGCAAAATTGGTCCATTGGGTCCAATCTTTTGAACGAATTTTTAAACTATAAAATATATTATGAAAAATTCAAATACAAAATATTGAAAAATTGTGAAAAAAATTTATGTATTTTTCGAAAAAGGTAAATTTTAACTTAAGACCCATTTTTTTATTAATATTAAGTTTTCATTCCCCAGATGGAGTTACAGTCACCACTCAACATCCATACCTCAAACTTAATTTTCATAAATTTCGATCGATTTCTGTAATATCAATGATTTTTGACAATCCTTTCCTGTATTATTTTTCATTGTGACAAATACGTACTTCAATTTACCATTGAATAGTGGTCGTTGGTATTTTAGTACGAAACGTATGCCTGTCTATCAGTTATCGATTGTATTTCTACTTAATACAGTAGTGATTTTGATTTTGACAAATGGTAAATTGAAATCTATTGTTTATACGATTGTATTACCACTACCAAATAAAGTCTATAATAATACACATATATTCTCAAAAGAACACAACAAAAAGAAGGAATATGATAATATTTAAAATAATAATAATAATAATAATATTCTGTTCACACAATAACAATATAAATTTGAAAACTTGTTTTTGAATAACAACAGACATTGAAAATTGAATGAATAACAATATGTGTCAAAATGTTTATGATATAAAAAACATTTATTTATAACTTTCATTGTAACTCTTTGGTTTACGTCTTTTTACATTTACAGTTAAAAAATACTTTAATTTAGTAAAAAATCTCCAAATTAAAAATTTATCAAAATGTTTTAATGAATTTTATGGACGATTCCTAAAGTTAAGCCGAATACGGAAAAAAAAAATTGTCAACAATCATCTATCTCATTCTAAAGTCATAGGGGTATTTGTCTGAAAAATTGCCAAATTTTTCAATAAAAACTGCTATTATTTGTTAATGTTTGCACCTAGGGTATGTACTTTTGAAAATTATATTTCCAAAATTTTTGTTATTACCTCAAAACGTTTAAATTTTAATATTGAATTTTCGTTTGTTTGTAGATAAAAAATTGTTAATTACCTTAAATTATTAAATAATTTGTATAACTTTAATTAGATTTAAAAATTTTGTAAAACATTTTATTTCTAAAATTTATGGAAAAAAAAAAAATAAAATAAATACGGACTTGTGAACGTAATTTTAAATATTTTGAGGAATGAACAAAAAATGTCCAGAAAATATTTCCTTGAAAAGTATCCAATAACTGTATAGTTATTTAAATAAGTTTCTTCTCTTTTTTTTAAGAAAACCAATATTGGCCTCTTATGATTTTTAAATAATTAAAATAGATTAAAAAAAGTGAACAAATAATCAAAATAAATAAAAATCTGCAAATTTTAAAAGTTTTTGTTCCGAAAACAAATATTATTTTAGAAATTATTTTAGAGTTTAAAATAATCCAATCGATTTGATAAAAGTTGCAAGTTTTTCAAAAAATTGATTATCTGTATTAATATATATTTTACCTCTTAAATAAACTCAAAATCTTTTAACATCAGTGACAGTAAAGTTATATCTTACCAAAATGATGTATAAATTGGTTGTATTTTGTGACTTACCTAAAACAAAAAGAAAACTTAATTTAAAAAACCAATTTAAGCAAATAGCAGATTTAATAAGAAGTATAATATATTATGAAATATAGAAAGAAAATAATATTTGAAGTTTATTTTATTGTACATATATTCATGTATTTGTCTACTTTGAGCCTAAATTGCTCGAAATTATAGACTGTATCAAAAAAGTTTTTTGTACAAAAAAGGTAATAACTATTTCAGAATTTAGTTAAAATAAGATTTTTTGTAGGCTTTAGTGTCGAACACTATTAAAAATTAAAGTCGCTACTCATAATTGTGAGAAATATTTTCAATTTAATTAGATCTAATGATTCAAAAAAGAATACGGCGTTAATTCAGTACGGATCAAATTGAAATAACTGCAGTATTTGTCTTTTACGAAGTAAAACTTACCAAATACACACAGTTTTTGAATCTTATTAATACTGTTATCGTAGTGTTGATTCCCTGTGATATTTTTTGAAAATTTGAGCATAAAGCTATGGTTATCTGAGTTGAGTCTATTGAGTGTCGTTTATTTTATTTCTCTAGGAATTATACAATAGAAAAAGAAAATAAGAAAGGTGTAGTTTGAATTATTGAATAAACTATATACTAGTGTTCCTTACTAGTCCTTTTATTTTAATCGTAACGTAAATTTTTTCTAAAAATCTTCAATATTAATGTTATACGTTTGATGTTCCCAGTAAAGTTTTATTCCTTATATGTATATTTTTTGTGTACATTATAAAGGGATTTATCCCATGACACATGAAAAAAATTTTCCAATTTCCAAACTAATTCTGAAAGTTTATATATTTAATTTGCTTACATGTGACTGTATAGAGCTGGGTGACAGCTCTGCGAATATACAAAATTTAAATTTTTATTTCTCTAAGAGATTCAAAAACACAAGCTAATGAAAAGGTGATAAACAAACAGAAAGGCACAAAGGTATTCTTGAAATGCATAACGCTTCATTACTCATATTATTGATTGAAAATTGTATACAACCTGCTGGTTATAATTTTTAAGAATTGTTCCTGAGTGTTACTATATAGATGATGTCACATTTTCAAGAATCTAGCGTCACACAGCCACATAAATAAACGTAAAATATCTGAGAGTAAATAAATTTCGGTTGAAATAATACGGAGGAGCTCAAAGTTTGTATTATGGTGTTAATAAATGAATCAATCATTTATATAATCTATCATTTATATAATATTAGAAAGAATAATATTAGTGTAAATAGGAAGTGAACATATCACGAAGACAAGTGTTAAATGCAATAACAACTTTTTGTCTACCATCATATAAATAACAATTAGAATTACAAAAATAAAATATTAAATTATTTCTACATTATCTGCTTGTTACTTCCACAAATCACACCGAAATGAAATGTGAAAGTATACACATATAATTAGAAAGAGATTATACATTTGGTTATACAGTTAAGTACCTACTTATTATATCATATTTACTGTACTTACTATAAATATAGTCTAGAAGCTAGTTTACTTCCAATTTATGTTTTGTTGTATTGTAATGTATAATTATAAAAATTTGTTACTTGAAAACATTGATTTTAAATTATTTATTTTATTTCCGAAACACAACCATTAGTAGTTCTGTGAGCGATAGACTTCACTCATGATAAGATAATATAAAAGAATCAAAGTTATTCAGTATTTTGATCCTGCAATGAATGTTGGGAACAGGCTGACGTTGTCCAAAGTGTTCATAGTAGCCACATTTTTTTAATACAAATATGACAAAGCATTCAAAAAATCTTTTTAACGTATCATTTCCAGAAAACATTAATTTTATAATTATAGTTTTAAACAAAATTTTATAGCAAAATAAGAATAATAATTCTGTAAAATAATAATCTGTAATAATAATTAAAAAACCAAAAAACAAATAAACAGTGGCCACGATCGACGTTTTCCATTATGTCATCCAGAATGCAAGACTTTTATATACGTTAGAAGGTACTTTTGACATACTTGTGGCGACAAGATGAATTGAAGAATTAGAATACATTATTTTATATTAGCTTAACTCATGGTAACAACCTTTTTTCACGCGTTAATATGGTTCACACCTTTTTATCATAATTCGTTTATATATTTAAAAGTTACAATCAATTTCAATACTTGTATATTTTTTGCTTCTCTAAACACTTATTGGGAAAATAATGTTAAAATATACAGATTATTACAATTATGTTTACATACATAGGTATATTTATATTGATAACAAAAACATTAATAAAGATGAGAGTTAACAGATGTATGTGTTATACAATATTATTCTTAAAAGTCTCGGCAAATAAAAACGCATAACACAAACATTTTTGACTCACCTTTATATCAATGTATTTGTTATCATTATAAATATTTTTATCAATGTTTTGTATGAATGTATAAAAATTATAATATTCTATATAGATAAATAACATTGTTTTCCTGATACCAAGGGAAGCAACAAACGACCTGTACATACAATATTTCAACGTATTGCAATCATGACGAACCACTAGGTCCCAATGTAGCCTATAAATTATAAAGTGTATTTCCTGAATTTGATAAACGTGCCTACCAAATGTCATGAAAAATCATACATGTTTGAAAAAAATTTTATATACATACCAATAAATTCTATACACTTAAATTGATTAAATAAACATTCAATTAAACAAAAATGGTTCAATATGAAATAATAAAATATATATTAACTAACATTTAAATGATTTCTCAAAAAATAACTTGAAGAAAATTACAGGAAACAATTTAAATATTTGAAGTTAAAATATACTTAACTATCCCAAAGTATAGTAAGATCATAGATTCGTGAGAAAACTATGAATACAATTGTTTATCGTTACAGATAAATCGGTAGAAAGTGGCAATGCCGAATTTTCAATCATAATAAATCGATCAATTTTAAAGATATATTTTTTGTTTTCTTTGATCATATCAGAATTTTTAAAACTATGATTTTAGCGTATAGTTAAAAAAGTGAACACTTCTGAAATTAGAGCAAACAGTGGTAAAAATTCATCAGAGTTTATGTCTAGCCCTGTGGAATTACCATTTCTACCCACATAACAGATTCCCATAATTTATGAACAAAAACTTTTATCATTTATATGGCTAACTGCTTTTTTAAAATATTTTTTACTGTGCCTGAAATATAATAAATTATTATAGAGACATTAAATTATTATTAATATTTTTGTAATAATAATAAGTAATTTTGTAATAAGAATAATTCATAACCTTCGTAGGCTATTTTGGTAGCTGGGATGTACGCATTTAAACTTGGTTAGGAATTCAATTCCTACCATCTCGACAATAATTACTTGTTTCCATAGGGTGGTGTAAAAGGAGACTATAAAAACCTTATTGCCAGGTATATGTCTCCTTTTCAATAATAGAAGATAGAAATAATTTCTTAACAAATGGCTATTAGCTTTAAGCGAAGCAGTTAAAAACGTCTTTGAAAGACTTAATCTAAGAGATAATATTTCATATCGGACCGCTTTTTGTTATTTCCGAAGATCATGTCTTGTTTTTTATTGTTTCATCTTTTAAAAGTACGAAAATTTGGTATCCGTTTGTATTATTTAAGTCATGAATATTTTTAATTAGCTTGGTGTAATACTTAAAATTAATCACCAAATGAACATTTGTACCAAATTTCTGAATAATACCCTATAATACAAACAAGATATAATACATAAATACAGTTTATCGCCTGAACTTACATTTAGACACAGTACGTACACACACTATCAAAGTGAAGTGAAATTTAATAGAAACATATACAGTAATGGTATATATCATCAACACGACGTACTTTGCCATAGGGAATTCAAAAGTCAAACATTCAACTTTTATCACTACGTACGTATAATACTGTTACATTTTAGGTAATACACATATTAGACCAGTAAAATGAGACCCAATTTGCGAGATGTTTGGAATTAATAAGCGGAAAGCGAAAGATGGTTTTAATCTCTTCAAATGGACCCAAATACATGAAATCTGTCTGAGCTTGCACCTTCGTGGGTGGTGAGTTTAATTTTTTTTATCCAAAAAACCACTAAATTTTAACAGGTTTCTTGGTTTTGCTCCTTAACTTCGAAAACGACGTATTCTGCATGAAAATATCAAACTGAAAATATATAATTACTTTTATATTTTGCGTCGAGTGAGCCTGAAAGTTAAAATCGGTCAAGCCGTTTGTTCGCTATCGATTTCCAAAGTAAAGCAATTTTTTTCAACTTTGTTAAAAACTGGAAAACTTCAATTTTCAATGCCTTTAACTTCTGTGCGCGTATCCAAATTGTTGTATAATCTCAAGAAAATATTCTTACAAATAAGGGACCCACTGAACAAGTGTCTGGGTTTATTTTAATGAGAATTTAAAGAACAATAAATAAATAAATAAATAATAAAAATGGATGAATGAATAAACTTTACACTCGCGCTTTTTGTACAATTTGGATAGTGTAAAGAAGTTATACCAGTTTAAATTGAGGCTTGTCAAAATTTTAACGAAGTTGGAAAAAATCTTTGAAAATCGATATCGGGCAAAACGACTGGACTGATTGAACATACTTAAGATAACTTTTACAAGGTCATTCGATGTAATTTTTTATGTTTGCTGATTTTTCAGAAAGGATGCATCGATATCAAGTTATCATAATTGAAATTTGTGATTAGTCAACTTTTCAGCGAAGTTGGAAACTATCCTTCAACTTTAAAAATCTATGTCGACTAAACGATTGTACCGATTTTAATTATTTAACGTTTCATACGACCCAAAGTTTTATGTACTTTTATTTTTATACAAGTTAATTTTTCTGAAGAATGCGTCGTTTTAAATTTATAGGATTAGTAAATTGAAGTTTGTTATCTTTTTAGTGAAGTTGAAAAATCGCTCATATTCGAAAATCAATTGCAGCCAAATTACTTCGCCGATTTTAACATTTAAGAACTCATTTGACGCAAAATTTTATGTTTAGTCATTTAAATTTTTTTGTAGTTATAGATGAAAATTGTAAAAATCTATCAACATTGAGAGTCGATAGCGACCAAATGGCTGGACTGATTTTATCATTTAAGTGCTCATTCGTCGCATAATTTTATTTTATTTTTATGTCCACTAATTTTTCCGTTAGATGCGTCGTTTTCAAGTCATAGCAGTTAAATTGATTTTTATCAACTAATCGTGAAGTTCGAAAAGATCGTTCAACTTCGAAAATTTATAGTGACCAAACGGCCGGGACAATTTGTTAAGAGCGCGATGCAGAATATAATGTGTTTTTCATTTATATATTCAAAAATTTTTCCGTAGGATGCATAAAATTAGCAAAATTCCACAAAACTTTTTTTCTGCCAAAAATTAAGCTCACCACTCACGGAAGTGCTAACTCAGATTTCATAAATTTGGGACCATTTGAAGAGATTAAAACCATCTCAAGCTTGCCCCCAATTAATTCCAAGCAGAATCCCCGTTTTAATGGCCTATAGGGTTCTACATCTATGATTTGGTATATATGTGATCGATGTCTGTAGGTGTATCACTTTAGTAACCAGATATTTAGTTAATAAATAATACCACATCTTAATATTAACAATTTAAGTTTAATTAATAATATGAATGTTAGTCTTCTTCATGGCTTCGAGGGTAGAAAATAGTTATAGCAATTTAATTTCAATAAATTAAGAATATTCAATTCTTAAATAGCAAGTGTCAAAAGTACTATCTATAACTACCAATAAGTGTGAAATTTTTCTATAATGTGTCACTAGTGTAGAATGAATCATGTTTGAAAACTATGAATTGTAATGTAACAGAAGTTTGGCGCGATCCATGGCGCGCACGCCACTTATAAATTTAGTCAAATAGAAGAGACTTAGGCAAAACATTTTAGTAAAGGATTTAGGTATAAAAATGCTACTTGTTTTCATTAGTATACATATTCAGATATCATTTAAAACAAAAATACGTTAATAAAAATTAATTAAATTATACCTGACTTCATTATAAAATAACCTACCACCACCTACCCTTCAAAAAAGTGTTTCAGTTTTATATTCGTAACAAAGAAAAACAGATAAAAGTAGTATAGTATTTTTGAAGTTAATTTTTTTGGTCAAATAGCCTATGACCCCGCGAATTATTATTGGATTATGCAATTAACATGAACTGGCGTTGAAACAAACAAATTTCGTAAAATTTTCTTTGTCGGAAAACTTTCTATAACCACCCAAAAAATTGAATTTTTAAACTATTTATATTTCAGGTAAAATGACTTGTGACCCCTCAAATTATGATCAAAATACTAGTTTTAGATCAAAAAACGCTAGTAAAAAACATTTTATCGAATTTCACCCCATCGGAAAATTGTCCATAACCCACCCTCAAATACAACTTTTTTTAAAAATAATTTTTTCGGCTTAAATGGCATATGACCCCGCGAATTATTATTGGATTATGCAATTAACATGAACTGGCGTTGAAACAAACAAATTTCGTAAATTTTTCTTTGTCGGAAAACTTTCTATAACCACCCAAAAAATTGAATTTTTAAACTATTTATATTTCAGGTAAAATGACTTGTGACCCCTCAAATTATGATCAAAATACTCGTTTTAGATAAAAAAACGCTAGTAAAAACCATTTTATCGAATTTCACCCCATCGGAAAATCGTCTATAACCCACCCTCAAATACAACTTTTTTTTTAAAATAATTTTTTCGGCTTAAATGGCCTATGACCCCGCGAATTATTATTGGATTATATATTTTACATGATTAGGCGTTAATATAAACCTTTTTCTTAAAATTTTCTTTGTCGGAAACTTTCTATAACAACCCTTAAAATCGAAAATTTTTCACTTTTTATTTTATGGTAAACAAAACTTGTGACCCCTTAAATGATGATAAAAATAATCATCTGAGATCAAAACGCTTTTTTCAGAAAATCATTTTTTCTTCTAAAATGGCCTATGATCCAAGTTGATATCAATAATTTTTCATCATATCATCATTTAAAACTTATTTTCCCGCTATATGATCAGATATATGATTTTATAACAAAATAATTTAGTATAAATCATTTTCATCATTTCATTACTGGAAATACCAATGTTCAAATTTAAGAAGCATCAATTATCCCATGTAAAACTTTGAAAAATAGTTATTTATTAAGGTTATCGACAAAAAATTGTTTTAAAAAATTGAATAAGATTTTTAGGTCTTATAATTGAATTGGGTTTTTTGGGTCTTATTAGTCAGAAAAAAAATTTTCAGTTATTTATATTATCCGGAGGAACATACCCAAGAAAATCTTTGAAAATTTGTCATATAGTAAAAATGGAGTAAAAAATGCATGTAAACGAAATTAACTGTCGTTTCTATTCTCTTAGACCTACGCAATTTTTCAATAAAATCTTTATATTGGATCTTCTAAGAGAGGAAATTTTTCAGAGATTTAAATTATCCGAAACATACCTTTAACATTTGTTATTTATTAAGAATTAAGTAAAAAATTCATATGAAAAACAATTATCTTTCGTTTCTATTCTATGTTTTGGCCGACGTAATTTTTCGAAAAAAAACCTTGTTTTATATCTATTAGTAACATAAAAAAAACAATTCATTTTTTTATTTATATTGTGAAAATTTTGCTTATATTGAAACAAATTTTCTTAAAATAAATTTTAAATTCATTTCATTTAACCCCCCCCCCCTCCTTAACATGGAGTAATAGCCATATTTCTTTTATTAAGGAAAAACAATCTTTACGAAACTAAACATTTCAAGCAATATATATAATTCATTCACTCTTATAAAATGCGATAATACGTCGGGGTAACTAATCGCATACATCAAATTTAAACGATAATACTATCTTCTATGTGTACATACGACATCTGTGTACAAATGTACTTCATCAGACTTGATTAACTCATCTAATGCTTTATTAATCAAGTCGTTTGTTTAATGAATTTTCGACATAATCGGCAATTAAAATAGTGCAATCGTGTATTGTTTTTTGTTATTAATTCAATATTTGATTCGCTATCACTGCATAAATCGATTATTTTATCGATTTTTTTGTTTAATTTTGATCTTTTTTTAATCTTTTTTATCAATTTGTCTTCGTCTTCCGTACTGGCTTCATTCATTATAATACAAGTCGTATGAATTTGCCGATTACATAGATGACAACAAATTGTTTCATGTTTTGCGTCAATTATTATAAAACATTGTATGTATCGGTTTTGTATATTTTCTGATTCTTTTAACATGATTTTTGCCGTGCACAGCCGAAATTCATCGGTATTAAAATTTTTATCGTAAGCAATTTTTTCCGATACACATTTGATGTAATACATTACATAAATACCACAATTTATACCGTCATTTTTTCCTTGTGTAGGTCGTTCAATACCGTCTTTGAAAGCCCAAACAGTTCTCTTTATGCTATTAAGAGGTGTACCTGGAGAAAATTTTTCAAGAGAGTTTTAGAAAGCTAATTTTATTCGCTGTTTTTCACCTTCTTCTTCTCTTATAAAATAGGGATTCATTAAAATTAACTTTCTATTTTTAATGTCAACCATTAACAATCGCCAATGTCCGTGATACGTGTATGGCATTAATAATAACTCTTGTATACCTGAATTTATTTGATAAACACTGGACTTTACATTAGTGCGTGTATCCCAAAAATCTCCCAGAATTGAACCTGTTACATCTGTTGAAAAATAAGTGATATCTTTGCTTTTTTTTCCATTTATACTATTGATGGCATCAATGATTTGTCCATCTATCCATCGATATTTATTTAATAGAGTCTGGAAATGCTGACAATTAATTCTTATTTCAAGCCCGCCATAATAAAAATTGCTTTGCGCTTTGTATAAGCCCACATTTATTCCAGCTGAATCGGAATTATAATAGTAACCTACTCTGTAGACCAATCCGTTAGGCAATATTTTTAATTTGTTAGTTGATGTAACAGAATCGATGTTTACCGGTAGTTGGTGGCATCTGTCCAATTCATCAGGAATAGTATGGATTTTTATGGCTTCTTGTTTGTCCAATATCTTATCTTCTGTAATTTTTGAATATGAATTTATCTTTTTGTCAATTTTTTATTTTATTTTTTGTTTCAATTTATTTAATGATTTATAATTCATATGTGTATTACGAGGTTTGTCATATTTTTAACAAAAGCCAAACATTCTTTTTTTCTCTATTCCTGTGCCTTAAGGATATAATTTTTATTGAATTTAAATGGAACAACCCTTTTGTCATTTAACAGATAAAGCCCTATCTATAAAATCCATCTTGACTAAAACTACTAACCCGATTTTGATGAAATTTGCATTTTAGTTTCCTAAGTTGAATGATACCCAATTACAAAAAATAGTACCTGAAATTTTATATTACCATATTTGATCTCTAATTTCTGAGAAATATGTTGGCAAATATACCTAAGTACATACACACATATAAACATGTATACACAAGACGTTTAGCACACCTGTTTAAAAGGCCGTTTAACTAAAATATATAAATATTGTGGAATTCCAATAATATTACATGCATCCAGGTCGAATGGATAACCTTTTTTTTTTGAAGTCGATTAATTTAAGGAAGTACGAGCACCAAGGCAACTTTTGATAAAAGGCTTGATTTTTTTTTAATACAAAGTTTAAGTATGTCCAAACAAATTCCAAAAATTTGAAGGAGATTGCCCGATCATTTAAATAAATAATTAACTTTAAAGTTGAGCAATTTAACATTGGTCTTATGGGGTAACCTTCAAACATTGATACATTTCTGTATTTTTCTCGTAAAACTGTCGGTGAATATTTTTAAAAAACTTATGGATGAAAGTAAATATATTAGTGATAAATTTAATTCAAAATTTACACTTGACCGACTAATTAAAGTGTATTAATTAAAAGAAAAATAAATGCCGCCACTAGCCAATGTTAAATGTATATCTATATATTGAAAAAAATCATATGGTTACTGCGTTCCCCTTACCGCGCTAGACTCGATACCTATCCCCACCACGCCTGGCGCTCGTACTTCCTTAAATTTAGTACAAAAATTTGTGTTCACGTTAACAAATATTTGTAAGACAAAAACATCTAATTTTATTTTTATTTAAACAAATAACTAAAAACATATATTTTTGTGTTAAATATTGTTTAAGTAATAATAGTGACCCAGATGTTTTATTAATTTTAAAATGTTTTATTTTTCTTACATTTATTCTTATTCTTTTGTTTACTTACATTTAAAAAAAAAATGTCAATTATTTAAGATTACACATACAGACACACACAACAGAAACTTTAAGAGAATTCAGTAATGAATCTTAAGAAAATGAATTGTTTGTGACCAGTTTTAAATGGATCACATTCATTTTAACGAGTAGATTGTGTATATAGATGTTGTATGAGTGTATCTGTATTTATTTTTTGTATTTTTACATACAAATTTTTATTTTTATTTTTTTAATACATTTATAAAAATAATAATAAATACTAAATAAATATTTTCACATCATTTAATTAACAATAAAAATTTAACAATAAATTTAAAATGTATTAAATATCTAAACATCAATAAAATATTTGATTTATTCAATTTATAGGTATTGATATTAATTAAACACATACAATTCATTTTTATATAAATGAAATAATAGATAATAGGTACAATTTAAAATTGAAATTTGGTTGCATTGTACAATTAGTACAAATTATAACGACTTTACACATCTTTAGCAATTTTTATATCTAAATCAGTCTTTTTAAGACTGACAAATATGTTTGGAGGACCACACTTGTCTTTAATTAAAAGTAAATCTACCTAATAGATAACAATTGATTAGATTCAAAATCAAATATTTTTTATTATTAAAATAGTTGTATAATATAAAAGTTGTATATTCAATCAACTGAGAATTATTTTAATAATTAAAGCAGGTATTTGGAGAGCATTTTTTTATCTACGAAAAAAGAGATAACACTGTGCTTTTTTCGTGTATATTTGTATTTTGAATATTTTTTTCAGTTAAAGGTTATCAAATATGTAAGTGAAACAATGTGTCAAAATATGGGGGGGCTGGGCGAGTTGAATTTTAAATTTAAAAAAAAAATTATAAAACATGGTTTTGAAACACGTTAGGATTTATGATTTTGGATTTTTTTATAAAGCGTATGTGGCACAATTGGTTAGTATGTTGAGTTGTCAGTTGTAAGTCTGTGGTTCAAATCTATGGGGCGGTTTAAAATATTTTATTTATATTAATTGATTATTGATTTATATGTCACTATTGTTTTGGAGTTATTGTAACAAGCCTCTACGGCAAAATATTTTTTGGTTTTTTTTTTTTTTGAAGAATTTAAAAAAACATTGGGTCTTTGATTGATTTCTTATAAATAAATATATTTGCAATTAATCGGTCGATTGATTGATTTTTAATTGTTCACGTATTGTTTTCTTTTAGTTAAATTTTAATCGAATCTTAATCCACCAAATCTACCAAAAAATTGTTCAATTTTTATCAACCATTTATTTTATTTAATACACTTCATTATAAATTGACTTTAAATTTTATTTATAACTCTACGTAATACTCAACTAACTACACGTAATAATGGTGTCACCACACTTGCTTATTTTCAGCTATTAATACGTATTTCAATATACAATATATATTATTCATCAAATATTAAATAATAATTTATTATTTTGATTTGTTGAAAGTCTTCCATAAAACAAACAACATCTTTTTATAAAGAAAAATTAATATTTAAGTATATTGAAACACCAAAACGTCTGCTTCAGTGCTTAAGAGAAATTGTTATAAATATATAATAAGCACATTCAATGTATTTTATCGTTTAAAATTTGCCAACAAATAACTTGAATAATACTCATCCAAATATTATGAAATTTGGTAGCAAAATGTTCACATGAAAACGGAGGACCCAACATTCCTAAAGTAACAATTTTAATTCGATTTTAGATAAAAAAATGTTTCAACATACCGCTTTCATGTAAATATTGTACATACCAAAATTCAAAACGTTTGGGTAATTATTTTTTGAAGTTATATGTACGCCAAATTTGAAAGATAATGAATGACATTAGGTATGAACACATCTTTTCAAAATTGATACCAATATGTGTAAACTTTTTTGTCGATATTTATCGATCGGGTTGACAATGGTCCTAATAGATAAGCATTTTCATAATTTTGATTTAAAATTCACAAAATATTTCCAAATGTAAATACAAAATATATAAGAAAAACATTTAAAAAAATAATACTTTTATTTTGAGCTTTTGAAGTTCATGTAATCCTTTAAAATATCTGAAAAACAACACTAAATTTATGGTTGGGTTTTGTGAAAAATTTGAAATAGTGTTTTCATTTGTATACTAAATGGTAGAAAAGAAATCAATATGCCAAATTTGAGGAAGCATTGTTTGCAACTTCTAAATAAATTGATTTTCAATGTATTTTTTTTAATCATCCTACAAGTTTAACACAAATGAAATGCATAAATTTTATTATCAAACAAAAGCGTTTGGCACTGAAACACGTATAAAAATCAAATAGAATAAAGTCGAACACTTCTGAATATATAAAAAAAGCAATTTTATAGAAAGTATTTGTAAATATTAATCAAAATCTAACAACGAAATAAAACATTAATAACTTTTCATCTTAAAATTTGCATAATATATTAATTATTAAAATAATTGTATAAAATAATAGTTGTATAATTCAATCAACTGAGAATTATTTTAATAATTAAAGAATTTTTTCTATCTACGAATAAAGAGATAACACTGAGCTTTTTTCGTGTATATTTGTATTTTGAACATTTTTTTCAGTTAAAGGTTATCAAATATGTAAGTGAAACAATGTGTCAAAATATGGGGGGCTGGGCGAGTTGAATTTTAAATTTAAAAAAATAATTATAAAATATGGTTTTGAAACAAGTTAGGATTTATGATTTTGGATTTTTCTAGCAAGCTTATGTGTCACAATTAGTTAGTGTGTAGAGTTCTCAGTCGAAAGGTCGGAGGTTCGAATCTAGGGGACGGTTTCTACTTTTTTTATTCAGATTAATTGATTATTGATTTATATTCTCTATTCTCTTTGTATCATATAAAGAGACAATTTAGCGTTATTGTTTAAAGGCGTGGGTTATCAACCGATATATCAGCGGTTCGAGCCTATTCCGGGATGAAAATTTTTATAATTAGATTAATTGATTATATATGTATATGTCACTATTGTTTTGGAGTCATTGTAACAAGCCTCTGTGGCGAAATCGGTTACAGTGTTGTGATGACAACAAAAAGGTCGTGGTTACGAAACTATTTGGCGGCGCAAAATTTTTATATCAATAGAGCAATTGATGATTATTTATATATCACTACTAATTTGGATCACTGTAACAAGCCTTCGTGTCGCAATTCGTTATGTCGTTGATCTATTAACCAAATAGTAGGTTGTTCAAGCCTATTAAGTGGCGTAAAATTTTTAGTTTTAAAGTTATTATTTCATGATCTTTCAGTCCTGTAAAGCCTCCATCAGTAGAAACTTCCCCTTGAACTTAATCAGTTTCATAGTGACAATTGAAGTGAACACATCAATAATTAAAAACAGTGTTAGAAATATTTAACAGTGACATTGTGAGGTTAGTTTTAAAAGACGCGGCAATTCGGTGAGCCAAATTCAAATATTTCATAATTTGCAAATTTGAACTTAATCAGTTTCATAGTGACAGTTGAAGTGAACACATCAATAATTAAAAACAGTGTTAGAAATATTTGACAGTGACATTGTGGGGTTAGTTTTAAAAGACGCGGAAATTCGGTGAGTCATATTAAAATATTTCATAATTTGCAAATTTGAACTTAATCAGTTTCATAGTGACAGTTGAAGTGAACAGATCAATAATTAAAAAGAGTGTTAGAAATATTTGACAGTGACATTGTGGGGTTAGTTTTAAAAGACGCGGCAATTCGGTGAGTCATATTAAAATATTGATTAATTTAAAAAAATTTGCTATTATTATTCTTATTTCATTATTTTTAGGTTCTCTAAATAATTTAAAACAGTGTGACTGACTGTGACTAATGTTAGGTTAAATTGACAAGACGCGGTAATTCGGTTAGACGGTTTGAAGGTTTGAATTAGATTTTATACTAATCATAAAAATCATGTTTTTTCCGATGATTATGTGTGTACTAATGAAGTAGTTCTGCAAAGGATGATTGTACCAAGTCATGATATTTGTAAGCCCGGACTGAAACTCCGGCAGTTATCTCTATGGCTTAGGTATATAAAACATACAAATTATTGTTGAGAATGTTTGGTTTTTATTTTTAAAAGAAAATCAATTCGACCTGTAACCTATAAACTGAATGACTGACCATACTTGAATAGGTTTTTGTTTGAATTAGATTTTATACTAATCATAAAAATCATGTTTTTTCCGATGATTATGTGTGTACTAATGAAGTAGTTCTGCAAAGGACGATTGTACGAAGTCATGATATTTGTAAGCCCGGACTGAAACTTCGGCAGTTATCTCTATGGCTTAGGTATATAAAACATACAAATTATTGTTGAGAATGTTTGGTTTTTATTTTTAAAAGAAAATCAATTACAACTGTAACCTAAGTGACATAAAACTGGATAGTGTTAGGGTTTGACTTAATATTTGTGTTTAATGGAGTGCCATGGAAGAACAACGGAAGGTTGGCTTCACAAGAGACGGCAATTCGGTGAGTCATATTAAAATATTGATTAATTATAAAAAATTTGCTATTATTATTATTATTTCATTATTTTTAGGTTCCCTAAATAATTTAAAACAGTGTGACTGACTGTGACTAATGTTAGGTTAAATTGACAAGACGCGGTAATTCGGTTAGACGGTTTGAAGGTTTGTATTAGATTTTATACTAATCATAAAAATCATGTTTTTTCCGATGATTGTGTGTGTACTAATGAAGTAGTTCTGCAAAGGATGATTGTACCAAGTCATGATATTTGTAAGCCCGGACTGAAACTCCGGCAGTTATCTCTATGGCTTAGGTATATAAAACATACAAATTATTGTTGAGAATGTTTGGTTTTTATTTTTAAAAGAAAATCAATTCGACCTGTAACCTATAAACTGAATGACTGACCATACTTGAATAGGTTTTTGTTTGAATTAGATTTTATACTAATCATAAAAATCATGTTTTTTCCGATGATTATGTGTGTACTAATGAAGTAGTTCTGCAAAGGACGATTGTACCAAGTCATGATATTTGTAAGCCCGGACTGAAACTTCGGCAGTTATCTCTATGGCTTAGGTATATAAAACATACAAATTATTGTTGAGAATGTTTGGTTTTTATTTTTAAAAGAAAATCAATTACAACTGTAACCTAAGTGACATAAAACTGGATAGTGTTAGAGTTTGACTTTATATTTGTGTTTAATGAAGTGCCATGGAAGAACAATGGAAGGTTAGCTTCACAAGAGGCGGTAATTCGGTGAGTCATATTAAAATATTGATTAATTTGAAAAATTTTATAGTATCATTTTATTATTTTTCAGTTCCTGTAAAACATATTCAACCAGCAACCTCTATTATATAAAAGAGTTATAGAAATATATAATTGTGAACAGAGTAAGGTTAGTTTTACAAGACGCAATAATTCGGTGAGATATATTAAAATATTTATTAATTTGATTTGATTATTTAATTATATTTCAGGTCCCGTTTATTTTTTAATTTTATTTTCTATTAAGAATTAAATCAATTTTTTTCTAATATTGGTGTATTTATTATGATAATAAAATTTGTATATATTTTTGTTTGTATAAGACTGTAAAATAAATAATTAAAATCAATGTTTCTCACTTTTGTAAAATTTTGTAAAAAATAAAAAGTTTAAAATTAAAGTGTTAGTCATTATTTCATTATATTTCACTACTGTTTTGGATCGTTTTGTAATATGTACACTCCCCTGTTATTAAAAAACCAAAGGTATCTTAGGATCGTGATAATATTCGGTTGAATTTGGGATTAAATTAATTGGTATTACATTAATTTTAAACTAAAAACAATCATGTAAGGATTATTTTTATTTGAAACTATTTTGATATTTTGTAATAATTTCGATATTACACCGTTGAAATAATTGATCGTTTCATTGGGATATTTTAATGTTTTTATTATTGTCATGGAAATTAAATCATGTAGAGTAGACAAATGAAATGGCAGAAAATACACCAATATTTTTAGGTATTAGGTAATATCTATTAATTATTGGTAGGTATAGTAGATTTTGGAGGTACCACCAATTCACATGAAATAATATAAATATTTTGACCTGATTTGAATGTTCCGATGGAGTGAAATTCGATAAAATAGTTTTTACTACCGTTTTTTGAATTTAAACGAGTATTTTGATCATAATTTGAGGGGTCACAAGTCATTTTACCTTAAATATTAATAGTTAAAAAATTCAATTTTTTGGGTAGTTATAGAAAGTTTTCCGACAAAGAAAATTTTATGAAAATGGTTTGAATCAACGCCAGTTCATGTTAATTGCATAATCCAATAATAATTCGCGGGGTCATAGGGCATTTAAGCCGAAAAAATTATTTTCTAAAAAAAGTAGTATTGGTGGGTGGGTTATGGACGATTTTCCGATGGGGTTAAATTCGATGAAATGGTTTTTACTACCGTTTTTTGATCCTAAACGAATATTTTGATCATAATTGGAGGGGTTACAAGTCATTTTACCTTAAATATTAATAGTCAAAAAATTCAATTTTTAGGTTTGTTATAGAAAGTTTTCCGACAAAGAAAATTTTATGGAAATGGTTTAAATCAACGCCAGTTCATGTTATTGAAAGTTTTCCGACAAAGAAAATTTTATGAAAATGGTTTGAATCAACGCCCGTTCATGTTAATTGCATAATCCAATAATAATTCGCGGGGTCATAGGCCATTTAAGCCGAAAAAATTATTTTCTAAAAAAAGTTGTATTGGTGGGTTGGTTTTGGACGATTTTCCGATGGGGTGAAATTCGATAAAATGGTTTTTACTACCGTTTTTTGATCTTAAACGAGTATTTTGATCATAATTTGAGGGGTCACAAGTCATTTTACCTTAAATATTAATAGTTAAAAAATTCAATTTTTAGGGTTGTTATAGAAAGTTTTCCGACAAAGAAAATTTTACGAAAATGGTTTGTATTAACGCCAGTTCATGTTAATTGCCTAATCCAATAGTAATTCGCGGGGTCATGCGCCATTTGACAAAAAAAAAATAACTTCAAAAAATCTATACTACTTTTATGTGTTTTTCTTTGTTTCGAATATAAAACTGAAACACGTTTTTGAAGGGTAGGTGGTGGTAGGTTATATTATAATGAAGTCGGGTATAATTTAATTAATTTTTATTAACGTTTTTTTTGTTTTAAATGATATCTGAATATGTATTCTATTGAAAACAAGTAGCATTTTTATACGTAAATCCTTTACTAAAATGTTTTGCCTAAGTCTCTTCTATTTGACTAAATTTATAAGTGGCGTGCGCGCCATGGATCGCGCCAAACTTCTATTACATGAATTGTAAGTTGATATAGCCTCACGAGAAGAAGGTGAAACATGTATAAATAAACCGCAACAACTCTGCAATGTCACGAACAGAACTTATAAGAAAGATACTAATGAGGCAACTACTAGAATTGAGGCAGACGTTAACATTTTAAGAAAAACTGTTTGAAATTTAAAAACTGTACAAAAGTTATTTATTTAAAATTAAGAAACAAATGCTTTAATACTAGTGCTTTTTTATCTCTTTTGATTTAGAAGTGGGGTCACGCATACACAAGCCCAATTGAAGGATTTTGCCCTAAATTTAATAGTCGAGATTTCGTATGAACCTATTGTTAAAAATTCAAACTGATTTCATTAGACTTCCACATGTTCCATTTTTATGAAATAGCCAAAAAGTTTAAGGTGACTTCAGAATATGAAAACATAAGTTTAATTCCGCTTTAGATTTTCTGGATGATTTCAATAACTTCACTTATAAGAGGTTAATTAAGGATTTATTACAATGAATATTATTTACAATGAATAGAAGTTTGAAAAAAAAACCGGGTGATACTGTAGAATTTTATATTGTAAATGTATTTTATGATTTTGATAAAAATATGATAATTCTAATTTTTAATAATAGCCAAAATATCTTAAAGGACTTTACCAATGTGAAATTTTATGCGCTCAGAAATTTAAAACTTTATTTCTTAAGTCTTACCTCTTTATTTTATTTTTATTTCCCTTACTCTTAGTAACGAGGCCATCACTTTCTTCTTATAATATTTATACCTGGCAAACATTGTTGCTTATACTTGTAAGAGCAACTAGAAAAAATTGCATTTTTTATAAAATATTGTAGACCTAGTTTTTTTTTCGTTTCAGGCTTAGTTTACTATGTATGATTCATAAAATTGCGTTATTTCAAAATTATTGCCTTCTTTGATATTTGAAGATAAAACAAAAGATAATGTTCGAAGAACTCCATAATTATTACTCGAAATTTTCAAAATTATTTTTATTTATTGGTTCCTGTTTATTATGTCACTTCAATTTTTTTTTTTTTTTTTGACAATTTTCATTATTTAAGATTGTAAAAGAAAATAAGAGTAGCGGAAATGAAAAGATGAACCATAAAAATAACTTTTGTATTGAGAAAATGTTACGATTAAAAATTAAAATTGATCTTTTGTGGGGTGCTCAATATTGACTGTTAGGAAGAAATTTAATTTTTTCTAAATACGTTACTAAAATATGGAAATAATGCTTTTCGATTTTGAATACCACTTTTATATCATTTAAAATATTCAAATGAAATAACAGATTTAAATACATTGTAAACAAGATAAATCACAAACGATAAATTTAACCTCAATTCCATTGCCTACAAGATATAAATAATAGCCAAAAATTAATTCATAACAAGCATCTTTCGACATTCAAAATAAAAAACAAACAAGAATAACATATTATTATCTTGTCCCTACTCCCTGAAATGAAAGTGTAATATATATGACTGTCACCGATGAAACAGTTTAAATACAACAGAAAAAAACCAATCTTTAAATAGCCCATGACCCTGCTTCATTGTACGTTCACTGTGGAATTGTATGACACCAATATAATAGAGTGAGAGAGAAGGTCGTGCCCTCAATAGACGCGACATCAAGGTCTATATTGTATGCATTGCATAGTGTAAGTATGTATATTCGTATAAAACATCGGATGATAATGTTAATACTCAATGTATTGTATATTTTATCATTATTACTTGAAAGCAGTAAATGTAAAAACAGATTAAAGAAGTTTGATTGTTATTTAAATTTATTTAACTTACAATGATTTTACTGCTGTAAAATTTTATCTAATTGTAAGAATATTTTATTACAATAGTTTTTTCTTTCAAAGGTCTTATTTTGAGAACAATATTATATTACAATCAACTTTTTTCAACTAGTTTGTGAATTCAAAGATAGAAAGAAGTGAAAACCAAAGAGACAATGCTGCATAAAACTCTTCACCATCCAAGAAGCGAACCAATTAATTGCTAATGGATTACTGCTATACTCTATACACAACTTTATTTAATTTTGAACAAAAATATTTTCTTATTTCGAACTTTTAAAAGCATAATCCCGTAGTCGATTTTATTTCTTTTATACTTACTGTTTTTTACAAAGAAATTATAATAAATTTAGGGCTTTTCAAAATAATAAAAAAATGCATTGCCAATAATGAACACAAATCTTTGCCGTGATGTACGAATATACTGATTTAAAATCTCAATGAATGAGAAGATTGCAATTTGGATATGTGATAAAAAAAATGCATTTTCTACATTTTAATCACATAAATGTTTGTACGATTAAACTATCAATTTGAACGATTTTGTTTGAAAATTTTTATTTCTTTAGAATAATCACTTTCAAACAAATTCAAATCAATGGTCTAAAACTACAGTATGCATCAAAATACACGTCTAAATCGGACAATATATTGTCATTTATCTGAAAATACCCATTATCCTGAACACTATTTAAGTTACTTTTTAACTACCAATTTTCTAATCTTAATGTATTTCATAACCGATATTTACTTTTTTAAATGAATAATATTTTGGATTTAATAAAAATTTAAATTATTAAATATTTTTTATTTAAAATATTCTGTGATTCAGTGAATCAATTATATTTATATTTATGATTTTAAAAAGTATCAAGTGAATCTTTCATTTGAAATCCAACCCGATACATTTTCTTCTTTGAAGGTACAAATTTCTATACAGTAGATCAAAATAATAAATAAATATTAACATTTTAAAATGTATTTAAATTATTGATTAAATTTTTCCATTAATATAAAAAAATAAATACTTCTTCCTTTGCATTCTAATATGAATGCCCAAATATAAATTTGAAAACAATTTTCCCATTTTATCAAACCATAGATATTACATGGATTGCATATGAAATTTGAAGTAGATTGGACGAAGGGAAACATTTTGTCTCATACAAACTTTTTTCACCTCTTTAGAGGTAGAAGTTTGGAAAACTCTTTATTATTGACTGGCCGGTATTTGTTGTCGGACAATCGGTATATTGTGTGCACCTGGTATTTACCCGGTGTTTTGTGTGCTGTTCAGTATTTGGTGTACACCCGGTATTTGTTGTGAAACACCCAAAACCTCGATATCTTGGGTCCCCATACTTGGCTGTGATACCCCGTACAACATGCTGCGGAACTCATACACTTGATGAAAAGAATATGGAACTCTAGAACCACAAATGGTTCCAGTGATACTTTGACGATGTATTCTACACACACAGTTTCGACATTGTTGTGTCATGGGATGGATATGATTCAAGTCATCTATGGAAGAGATTCATTTCGTTTTAGATCATGAAGGCGTCTTGTTGTGTTATACGAACATATTTCAGTTGAAGTTTTTAGCTAGACAAAATTTATATTGGAGTTTATATACAGCTTTCATATGTAACGTTTAGAATAAATAAAAAGCGTATATTTTTATATAATTTTTGTGTTCAATTAAGTTACAGACATACTGCTAGTGAGAAGAGATAAATTTTGATTTTGAATTTCAAATATAGATTTTAGTTTCGATAGAAATGATACTAATAGGATTTGCAACTTAATAGGGAAGTGAGAACTTAATAAAATAATTGCGCCTGTTTTTCACACCCTTAGGGATTGGAAATGAATCTCTAACCTATCGTCTCTTGTAATTTGGAACAAGCCACACATTTTGAAAAAAAATTGAATAAAGTCAGTTAAGCGTTTTAGGAATCGGATAAAAAAAATGTGAAACAATGAACATAACAAAAATCCAATACTTTTTACTAATAAATGGAAAAAATTTTGTTAATTTTCCAAGAAATAAATTTTTGCAAGCAATTACTTGTGAAGTAACAGAAAACAGTAAACAAATTTTGAATTTTAAATTATCTTATCATAGATAAGTATTAAATAATATTTAAAACCAATCTGCTTTCAAATTCATTTATAAAATTAATCATAACGAAGAAATTATGTTATTATCTTCAAAATTATTATTTACCACTTAACAACTGTCGTAACATTTCCCCCTTTTTGTTGTATGCGTTTAAATTTATATGTTCATAAATAGTATTATTATTGTCTGGTGTTTATTATTTATGTATATGTGTGTGAATATGCCCCTATAATAAAAATAACTAACGCACACCCTAAATATATTTTAACAAACGAGAAACCCTAATCTACCATACTCTAAATTCTATTAGAAAGTAATAATTTACGCCATATTACTATTTTGCGTGTAATGATGCATTCGATTATTAAAAATAAGTGCGTTTTTATTGAAAAAAAAAAATTATGAAATTAATTACACAGACTGTTTAATTATTAATATTTCGGTAACACGTAAAAATAATAAATAACAGTGTTAATTATTTAGATAGTCGATATATAGTTCAGTACCTATAGTTTAACTAATTATATAATGTACTCTAAATATGTAGTACATAGCATTATAAATATAGATACAATAATATGTATGGCAAAAATATATGTGCTTATTTATATATTAATATATTACCTAAATTTCTCAGCTAAAATTATGGCGAATTTTGAAACAGCTTACAAACAAATTTTCAGAAAACAGCGGTTTGTTTTTAAAAAATAAAACATTTTTGGATTTTGAGTAGCATATAACTGTCATGGTTAAAAAGTTGGATCATAAATTTTGCTTATTTAAGAACTTATTAGGTCTAGATTACACTTAACTTTTTCACTACCGGTTATAAGAATCAAAATTCCAATAGTAAGTTTTTGTCTTTTAATTATTTAGCTACATCAGATTGTAATACATTAGAAATTAGATAAAGTAATTAACGAATATACACCTGGTATATTAAATAAGCATCAAAATATTTGATAAACCACCTACAAAAATAGGATTTTGTTAAAATGCTATTAAAATCAGAAAAAATATACACCTTGCTTACATTAAAAAACCATTGCAGGTAAAACAGTAACAAAACACAAACAGATGAAATGATATATGTATAAATAATAAATTATTATAACAATAAATATTCCAGACTATGAATTTTTAACGAACTTTGTTTGATGCGACCGTAATTATTTAATAAAACATTCAAGATGTGTTTAGCAGCTGTCTTTTTGACTTCACGTCTATGATAAATAATATAATAGAAAATTATACATCTGTATATTAATACGTCAAGCAAAAACTTTGTAGCCTTTTTTACGAAAATTGGGCGGAATGAGGACTATGAAATTTGGCACAAAGTTTATATAGAGGATTGGAGAATGCTAATACTTTTTTAAAATTACGCATAAAAAATACCTTGAATCAATAAAAAACAACATTTCACACACTATGACACATACAACAGGTGTGACTTATATTACACACACTAACATACACACACATACATATTATTTTATTTAATACACTGTTTTGTTTAAAGACACGTATATATACTGTTTTTTTTTAAAGGCAGTGGCATTCACTTTTGAAGGATAATGAACGAATTTCGACCGGTGTAACGGGACTTAAGTTCATATAACAATGCTTCGAATTTCCAATTAGTTAGCCATTCAAAAATACTTTCTAGAAAAAGCTAACTTTTTTGTAATATCTTAAGTTGCGCTTACACTTAACGTTTTATTTAATGTAGAAACGTAAGTATTGGCGTATTCAAACGCAGGATATCTTTTGAATATCATATGTACATACTTAAAACATTGGCGTCTGCGGATAGTCGTTTAACTATTAGATCTATATATTAAACTATATTACCTTCATTTTGTCCAAAATAGAATTCATTAAAACATTGTAAACGCCAAATCGATTTTTAGGCAAACATTTTAAGTTTTGCAAAGCAATACATATAAAAGTATAAACCCAAACATGCGTTCAACCAAGGGCATAATATATTTCTAACAGAGTTAGTTGTTTATATACTTTACATACAAAACTATACTTTACTACATACTAAACTATACAAGAATATACTACATACATAGTATATATGTTTTTTTTTTTGGTGACTTTTTTTTATCATTTATTGTTAAATAATTATGTTATGATCTATTTTAACCTGTTGGCAGATTTTACTATAATAAGTAAATAATAACTTAAACTTAATTTTTATCCTAAAATTCGGCATCAAAATTTCAGCTGGGTGTCCCTTTCCGTTTTTTAGTTATCTTGCTGGCAGCCGGGTAGCGGAAAAAAAAGAATTCATTAGGTGATTCTATGAATACTTTCGAAAATTTTTAATAACATTTTCAAGTGTTTTAATCTTTAGATTAATTTTTGTATATCCTTGTATATCGTATGTATGTCGGATATAAAACGGACGTCAAACGGACGTCAAACGTAGATGTATGATGTTGTTATATGAATGTGCATTTACCCTAGACTTTTATATTTTTCTTAGTTATAAATAAAAGACTCAGGAAATGCATATTATTGACAACAATAAAATAATAAAGATTATTAAGAAATGTGTATATAAGCAAATTTTACTGCGAATATTTTGTGTTCATCGAAAAGTTTTTGTGTTAGAATACAGGTTAATAAACATAACAATTCTTTTCGTTTTTCAACAATATTCGTGTTAATTACTTGAAACCTTGTATTTTTACGATTTCAATTTGTTACACGTTCAGCAGAGAAATTTAATTTTCATAAATGAAGTTAGCAAAAAAAAAAAAAAAAGTATACTTTAATTAAAAGCAGATAATAAAAATATTTTTTATCTTTAAAGTGTAAAGTTACCGTTTTTATACAAATAGTTATTTGGAATTTTTATCACTAAAACGTAACAAGTCTCATATTTCATTTTGAAGAGGATATCCTATTTGTCATCATATTTTTTGCTTATAAAATATATGTATAATACCGTGTGTTTATCATTTCTTTGCCATACACTTCTTTAACAAAACAAGTTTGAAACTTTTAAGGCTTTAAAACATTATTCAAATATTACAAAGCCAACAGTGAATTATTTTTTTATGCTTGTGATAAAATTACTTGCATGCTCTGATTAGATAAACAAATATATAACATTAAAATTTTCGATACTAAATTTATGTTTTTATTTAATGCTTTCTATATCTCATTACAAATTAATGATTTATCTATAAAATTGAAATAATTTAAATATAAATGCCATCAGCATTCCATTCGATCAGTTTATTATATATCAATTAACTAGTTACTTTCAAAAAGAATATCGTTTGATTTCGACACGAAAAAAGCCGATGAAAGATGGAAATTCGGGGATATCTACAGAATACTCAAAATTATTCCAATAAAACTGAATTTTAGAATACCTTTTATGAAAACCATGTGCGAGATTTTAAATTTACCTCAATGTCTAGATCAAATTTTTTGTATGATAATTACGTATTTCGATTACAAAGTAGTGATAATCAGTATTAGTAAGCTATATCTTGGATTTCTCTCTTATCTATAAAAATTAACTTTATAAAATTGTTTGTATGGCGTCTTATGTTTCTCATCGCTAATTTGGAGAAGAGAGATCTGATTGGTGCAATTAGTTACTTAATCGTCCTATAATCTCTGGCGTCAACTGATATTGTAAGCTAATATTATATTCTTTATAATATTGCCTACAAAATTCAATGCGAGTTGATAAGAAAGAAAATTAAGAAGATAAGTAAGAATATAAAATAAAATTATTAATATGTTAATAAAACAATAGTTTTTGTACATTATGATGAATGTAATATACTTCAATTCACTTTACGTAAAATTTGTTCTAGCTTATTAATCCGGACCTGGTTGAACTTTATTTTATTCAAAATTCTTTTTATATAAAAAGTATTAAACAGTCGGCAATGTTTATAAACAAGCAATTATTGATTTGCATTATTAATGTTTGATAACAATTAAGTAATTGTTTATTCGGATTATTAATATTTGATAACGAAGTAATCATCTATTTATTTATTCTGAAATAATTTTTAAAAACAAAAATTATTCTAGGTGGTTCTAAAAAAAAAAAAACGCGATTATTTAATTAGTATATAAAAATAATAATTGATCCTGGGATCTTCGAATTAATAGTATACAAACGAATAACGGGAATTTTTAAGAGTACATAATTTGTAAAATATCACTTTTTTATAGTTCTATTATTGAGTCAATAATAAACAAACAGTTCAATTTTATACAAGTGGTCATTTATTACGAAGTAATAATTGCTATGATGGTCCGAAGTATTGATAATGTGTTAAAAAAGAGTTTTAAAGATATAAATTTCGTGGAAAAAATAAGAATTAAAAAAATATATATATAAATAAATATAAAGACTGAACAATTTTTATACTCGACATATATAATACGTCAGAGTATATAAATTTAAGTTTAAAGTTTGTAACGCTACCTAATATTGACCACACGTTAATAGAAACGTCTAATTAGTCCATTTACGACTGTTCGTCCATCCGTCATCACGATAACCCAAGAACTAAAATAGTTAGCAAGCTGGGTGACGTATTATAAACATAAAAAATGAGTTTAAGTTATATACAACTTTTAAAATATAAAAGATAGAAGGAACGTTCAAATACAAAAAATTGTTTATTGTTTTGAAACAAAGTTCTACTCAAATTTAACTCAAATTTGGTTAATAAACACGTATAGGTAATATATATTATTATTATACATGTATACATATATAACTGTATAGACTGGATATTTAAAGTATTTTATGAATGCTTATAAAAAACAGTTCAAATAATGAAATTCATTCAATCAAATGTCCAGTATCTAAACAATAAACTTGGTTAGTTGTTATCTTCATTTGTTTACGGTATAATGTAATTGTTGACCAGATTTGGATTACACCAGATTAATTACTGTTTTTGGAATTTATTTTAATTTTTGAATTTTTCTACATTAAATAAGTATGTGTGTTGTTTAATGGATTTAATGAAAGATTAAATTTTTAGAAAGGTTTAATGGATTAAGCCTTTTAAGATATTCACTAATTTATTGTTTTTTTTTTCATCACGAGTATGTTGAAGTATTTGTCATAGCTGTAACCATTTATTGCGATAATATTCACAACAATAAACATTTTACATTCTTGATATACATCCACAAATAATAAAAACAGTTAATAAATTAACATATGGTATTTATTTTATATAAAAAAAAGATATTCAGTCTTTTTTTTAAAAATATTTCCATATACTTAAAAATTTATATCATATACATTTGATGTATTAAAAAAAAAAAAACTTTGTTGTAAAGTTAGTTTTTTATTTGTGAACAATTTTTAACAAATTTATACAAAAAATTACCATATATAAAGTTTATGATATTGAGTACACAAAACATTATCAAATGATTATGCAGTAAAATAAACATTTTTTTTTCTACATTTCATTGAAAGATTAATTGTGTAATGTTTTTTCACTATTTACCAAATATTAAAAAAATAACTTCGGTAAACTTTTAGGCTATAAATTTATATTTAATTTTAAATCTAATTTAATATTTATATGGCTTTATAATTATAACATATTATCTTTGCACATAGAATCATTACCAAATTAATCCATTTTTCAGTGACCAAGTTCAAACGTCTAACTTTGTGTAACATTCAATTCCAAATTTTTTAGCTTGCATACGAGGTAGCAAATTTGAGTTCTAACGTGGTTCATCAAAATCGTTCAACAGAAAAATAAAAACACTTTAATTCTAAACTAATAAACAAAAGTCCTACAACTAATTAACTACTAGATAAAATTTTTTAATATTTTAGTAATGTTAATTATTATAATTAGTGTAAATATTGATAATCAATCCTTTGTCTGGTATTAACATTATTTAAAATAATTAAATTTTGCATACAAAGAACTCATACGGTGTCTATATTCGATTTTCTCACACATACTTACTTAAAATCAGTTTTCTATATTATCATATTCAATTACTCATTTATTAGCATAGTAATGGAAATTGGTTACATTAAGTTATGAAATTGGAGTTGTTGTCAAAAAAAACTTTATTCAGAATTTACCTGTTGGTATTTTTGGTAGAGGGTTTTAACAACTCTTCTTAAAAACATCTTTTAATGAGTTAAGTAAAAAAAAATTTTCCGTTATATCGTCTCTGTTTAATGTTTTGAATTCAGTATCAGAGACTACAGAGACTAGTCACTCCCTTCTTTGTGAATTTCGCTTTTTTAGTGGTATCGTTTAAGAATTGCTTTTTGAAAATGATTTTGAGCAATGTATTTTCTCATGAAAAATATATATTTTGAATCACGAAAAACTTCAACAAAATATAAATAGTCAAAGATAACTACGGTGTATTTGTACGAATGTTCACGTAAAGATATACCAAGCTGAAGTTTTCTTAGTGAATTGTAGGTCTAAAAAGTATTCCGTAATCAGCAAAATCGGTTCACTGGATCTAATGGCCCAATTTTTTAACAATAAATAGATACGGTATATTTGTACGAATGTTCACTGAAAATAAAAATTATTTTACCATTTAATAATTTTTTCAGCAATGGTTTTGTTGTTGTACTGTTGGAACAATAAATAAATTAATTTTTCATTTCAAATTATATGTTAGAAACTTCCTACTGTACAAAACGAGTAATTATAACATTGTATATTCTATGGAATAATATTGCAAAGTTTAGTTTAGTAAAACCATTCACATTTGTATAAAACTGATTGTGAAACAAACATTTTCCAAACCAGATGAAAAATTAAATATAGCTATCGGGTGTTTCAAAAAATTACTGATTTTATTACAGTGACTAATCACTTACACAGATGTTACAGAAATTAAATTCTCAAACTTTAAAAGCTGTTTCTCCATTTCAAATGGAAAAAATACATTGCGTGGAAGTTGTTTTAAGTTCAATCATTTTTATTCTCGAATTGCATCAAGCTAATTAAATTTTCTATTACAAAGATATTCAGTTAGTTTAACTTGGTTTTACACAGTCCTAATAGTAAAACTCACTGAAAATAACTTTCTTTACTTAAATTTCAACTCAAATTTTCTCAATTAAATTTACCGGTTTGAGTGGTGATAAGTCTCATGAAATCAACAGGCAAATAAATTAATTTAGAAATACACCATTCTTCATATTTTAATTACTCTATGATGAGTGAAATATGTTTTAATTATTGAAAATTGCATTAATGACAGAATAATTATTTGTAAAATTGACATTGATAAGATATTTTCCGAAAAGGCCTCTTGGTTGTGTTCTATGGCGCAAACACAACAAATGCAGTGACCAGTTGGGTAACTGAACAGATAAAAACTGTACTGCTACCTACATATTCTAATATGTAATAAGAATATGTCAAGTGCACGATAATCTATATACACCACTTTTATTAAAGATGGGGGTATTTTCTTTAGCATTAAAAATTGATTTGCTTAAATTAATATTATTATTATCAGCTGATTTATTATAAGCTGGTTGCTTATGATAGTTTAGGCAAATCAATGTTTAATGCTAATGAAAAAGCCGCATTCTTAATAAAAGTGGTGTATATAGATTATCATGCCCGCAATGCAATGTCGCTTATGTGGTCATTTAGGTAGATAATATTTATTCAGGTGTAAAGAGCACATAAACAGTCATAAAACTACTTGTAATTTTTCCATTCATCTTACCAATACAGGTCATAAAATTCATATTGAACACAAGCCGGAGGTGTTACATATTTGCGACAAAACTCAAAAATTAAATTTGCTAGAAGTACTGGACATCAACAAATGAAATTAAAAACAAATATTTTACAATTTGAAATAATCAAATAGATCTTAACAACTTTCCTTCATTAAATTTGAAATAATAAATATCTAAAAAATATTTATCAACTCCACCCACAGTTTCTTCATTCACAATATTACCTATCTACTTTCAAAATGTACATCCAAAATAAAAGAATAATTATTAATTACTTGATAATGTTATTATAGGTCGAAAGTGCACTTGTAATTTTTAGTAAAAATGGATTTTCACAAAATAAATAATTCTTCTATTAATTCATTTAAATGTTTGTCAAAGCACTGACTAAATTTAGTCAATTTGGTGGGTAAACAAACTTTTCGATTTCAGTGTATAAACATTATACATACTAAACAATTTTATATGTTTATTTCAAGAAGAATAGCATAGCGAATGAATGATTTTTTTCTCTACTCTTTAAGCAGAATGATAACCACCAACTGCAGATGAAAAACTACAATAAAAAGTATAATAATGCAAAAAAAAAAAACTTTGTAGACTTGGGTTTTAAAGTATCATAACTACTATACAGAGCAGCTTATACATAGAAATCGTAAGTAGTGTAATAGCAGAACGTATATACGATTCAATTAAATTGAAACAACCTTATAAGCGATTAATGGAAAATCTAATAAGTTGTAAGATTATACAGGCAGTTCATTGATTGAACATGTTGTACATACCTGAATGATAATCTGTTAGTAATTATCATGTTGTCAAAACTGTAAATTTTAAGTTTAAATTTTCACACATATAGTGGAGAGGTAGTAGATTTTCACCTCCAAACTAAGGTAAAAATGAGAATTGTTATAAAAATGACGGTTTTTATGCTCAAAATATATTATATATATTATTATACAATATATTATATATTAATTATGTCAGAGTATAATAATTTTATACAAAAGTTTGTAACGCTAGTAAATATTAACCTACCAAATAAAATTTTGGTATAAATGTTCATAGAATCACCGAATAAATCAATGGTCGTTAGCCCGGCTGCCTGTCATCAAGATAATCCAAAAACGAACAGAGATGCCGAGCTGAAGCTTTGGGGGTGTATTCTAGACATAAGTAAGATGAAATTCTGGAAGGTGCAAAATCGGTCCATTGTATCTAATGACGGATTTTAAAACAAACGACTTTTGTTAGAAATATTTTTTCGTAAAATTTTACATATTATTATTATCTATAACTGAATAGACTGAATATTTAGAGTATTTAATGAATGTTAGTTGGGTTAGTTATTATCTTCAGTTCTTTTTTAATAAATAATATTTATTTTATATCTGGTTTTTCATCGAAAAATTACTAGATTTAATTTTTGAAAAAAGTCAAGTTGAAAACGTAAATAGGGTAATTAGTTTTTTACACAATCAAAGTTTTATATTTCAATTAATTTGCATATTAAATAAATAACTAGTAAATAAAAAACTAAAACATTTGTTGAAAAACTAAATATTTTTAATTTGGTAATTTTTACGTAACTGATAAAAATTGTTATCATTGTGGACATAATGAAATCATTGAGCATTTTTTGTTTATAAGAACTTAAAAATTATCATACTTTTATAATGAATTATTAACACTTTCATAAAATTATAAGAATATTATTTATATTTTTGTGTATGTTGATTTGATTTTTATTATGTATTGTTTAAAACGATTGATTGAATTGAATAATTAATGTTAGTTAAGTTTTACAACGGTATGATAATATTAATATCACATATTATATTAAGTTATAAAATTATATTATCATCTACATTACATATTCTCTGCGAATTTAGGTCCTCGTTTTTTTTTTTAAAGAAAACTGTACCTAGAAGACAGACACTATTGTACAATTAACATAAAAGTACGTTTTCCAAGAATAAACTGCACGTAAAATAAAATACTGGTAGCAATTTTAATTTAAACAACTATTTTGTAGAAAGTCTTTATGAATATGCATAGTTTGAAATAAATATTTTCAAATGTAAATCGTGATGGGTAGCGATGTTAAAATCATAATAAGCATTAAACTAAATTTTAAGTTCGTAAGGAGATCTTCGTTATATACCATCGTTAAAAAATTGCATAAAAAAATTATTGACATTCGAATATCTAGTCGTCTCAATTTAAATGGACAAACCTGTGGCTTATTTAGTATATAAAAGAGTACATACTTTTATTATAAGACCTACCACAACAACATCATCTAAATGACCTAGATTTATAAAAAAAAAAAATTATGAAAAGTTTTTTAATTTTGTTTGCCTATATAGTTTAATAGACTAAATGTACAAAATGAACATATTAATTATGTAATAAATGAATCTTCTAAGGTGGTAAACAT
Source organism: Chrysopa pallens (assembly GCA_020423425.1). Classification (NCBI taxonomy): domain Eukaryota; kingdom Metazoa; phylum Arthropoda; class Insecta; order Neuroptera; family Chrysopidae; genus Chrysopa; species Chrysopa pallens. The sequence goes on from CM035592.1 coordinate 71,178,904, forward strand.
TCTTGGACTAAAATAAATTCTTACCTCCATAGAAAAATACTTGCGAACAATGAATGCATCTTAGTTTATCTAGTAATAAACTATATATTCAAACTAAAACTTTTATTGCATGCGACCTTTTTACAGAAATTTTCCCCGTTTTCATATAATACATATTCCTGCCGCTACGAGTTATTATTTCTCGGACTCAAAAACAATCTAACGTCATAATTTAATTGAAACTGAAAGCTTATTAGCGTTTGTTTAATGAACTTCTAAATGGTACATCGCAAAACATCTTGAAACTAGATGATTGCTAATTTGTTACAAAATGTTGGTTATTAAATTTTACAAGTTTTTTGATTGGTTTTGGAAAATACAGGGCCAAAAAAGAATGCTGCTTTAATTATTTGAGTTTACAGTTACCAAAATCTATGTATACTTATATATGTTATATAAAAATCTATGTATAACTTATATCTTAGAAAATAACTATTTTAGAGAAAGTCACCTAATTTGAAGAAAGCCATATATTTTGCGAGCAACAATTTGGTCATGCATTCATTGGACCCAATGGTCCAATTTTGCTCATTAACGAACTCGAACTCGGAAATGGGATAATAAGGTGATTCTATAAACAACTTGACTAAAATTTTGTTTGTGGATTCAATATTTCTAGGCCTACAAATTTGAGACTACATTCAATATACTCTGCCATATTATACATACATGGACTGAAAAGTCCCGGGCCTAACAAAGAAAACACAGTTTTTTTGGTTCAAAATTAGCTTTATTCATCAGCGCAATCATTCCAGTCCACTGCGTTCTGCATCATTGGTGTCTCTACGACCACGTTTGAAGTCAGCAAACCAACGTTTTATTGTTGTTTCTGAAGGAGCGGAGTCCCCATAAGACTTTTCAAGCCATTACTTCGCTTGAACGGTATTTTTTCCCATCAAAAAGCAATGTAAAATTAAAACAAGAAATTGTTTTTGATCCATTGTTTTGAAAATAATAAAAGTAGAGTCACTCTTTGCACAATACCTCACAAACTAATGAATAGAATATCATTTTAACAGCTGTCTTTTGAAGGTAAGTATTAACTGAAAAAAAGACTGCAATAAAACTAGCATCATCAATGTGTTAGGCCCGGGACTTTTCAGTCCATGTATTATGTAGAGTATAGAAATTTCATTTAAAATAAGATCTTTGCTTGACAATAAATTAACTACTTGATTGTCAATAGAACGTTTAGGAAAGATATAAAGAAAACTTAAACAACGCATAGTTAAGAATATTCTATGCATACAAAGCAATTTGAGCACAAGTTGAAATCGACTATAAATCATGGCACATGGGTTTCATTCAAATAATTGATATTCAAAATTGTTTTTTGAATATTCTGCTGTTAGTAAAAATTGTAAATCGTAAAATACATATAACCTGTCAATTTAAATAAAATAAAAATCTTTGTTTATTTTAACTATTATTTAAGTATTTAGTACGATTCCTTAAATTAAAATAAGCTCCAATGTTTAAAAAAATGGCCTTGTTTAAAATAAACAACAATCTTGAATAAAAGCCACAAAAACATTTTCCATGGATTGTTTCTGGAATGAAAACTTCAAAAAGTGAATGAATTTTAAAATGTAAATTTTAGACTCATGGTTTCCACGAAATTTGAAAAAAACTAAAAAGTGTTTTTGGTTTTTTAATCCATCGCAAAAAACTTCTATTTTAGTAAGTTATAATAATACATAAAAACTAGCCATAGCCCATGAAGTTTGCAGTACAATTTCAATTTTATAAACAAATACTTTATAAGAATACATATTTTTTAAATAAACATTATTATATAGGATCTTAATTTTTATGTAAGATGAATTGCATATATTTAAATAACTTTACAGGAAAAATAAATTTTTGTAATATGTTCCGTGAGAAACGTTAGGAAGTTTTTACACGTAATTAGGAAGCTCATACACGTAATTTTGACGGGATTTAAATAAATGTATTTTTTATATATGTACACTGAATAATAAAGCTAGTTAATTTCCGAGTGGGAGGTATTTGTGATTTTGAGAACTCCGAATTTTGACAAATCTTTGTATTTTAAGACCACTTGATCGCAAATCCAACGTTTTTAGAGAGATATAGTGTGCAGGTTTTTTGCGTCTTCATTATCTCGAGAACTGAGATAATGTTATGAAATATTATGTTATCTAATTGTAACCACTTCCATTCAACGCATATGATGACTTTCATGTAAACTGAATGATAAGCCATATTCGTACTAAAAAACACTTTTTTGGAACTGAAACTTCTTTGTCGAATTCGTTGAAATAAAAAAGCGGCGCAGTAAAAAGACGCAAAGTTTGTCTGACAAACACATACATTTATAGGATACAACATGCTAGAGAATGAGACATAAGTATCTATAGGATTTAACGAACAAGAGATTGAGATAGGAGACATAACAAAGTGATTATTATAGGGTTAGTATGTGTGTGTCACAGTAAATCTAAATCTAAATGTAGAATATTGTCGGGATTATCAGTGAAAAGGAAAGAAAACAACACTACATTTATTTATGATTATCAGGTCATAAGTATGTACAAGTGTAATTTATGTAATGTGTAAATAAAATGCACAATAATTTCAAACTTGTCATCGATAGCATCAAAAATAAACCCTACAATTATCCTACTCCTGAAATTCTATATTTGTCTCCTTGCCTCTAAGTTTTTTCTAAAGTTTCATTTCTATCATGCGTTAACTGCACACATGGTTTTTTTATTCTCCTCATTGGGAAGAAGTTCCCTGAGTGGACGAGTCGCATCTAGACCATTTGTTTCGACTAAGAAATCGAACTATACAATTTTTTATATATGGGTAAATAATAAAACAAAACACAAAAAAGCAATAACATATGAATTCATACTATTAGTTATTAGTCACGTGTAAAGAATAAAATAGATGCACGTGCATTAGTATTCAGCTACACGCATATACAAATATATACACGGTCAACAGAAAAGTCATATCTACAACGAATAAAAAAAAAAAAAATTAAATCGTTAGAAAACTATCTGGTAATAATTTTGTTAAATCTGTTAATAAAGAAACAAATACTAATATTTTGAAGACATTTATAATAACAATTTAATTATTTGTTTCCTTTATGTGTGGAATGAAGTTAAAACACGACGATTTTAATTATGTAAGTCATAACTTTGAAGTAAATATATTAAGATAAATATTTGCGTTAATCCTGACCAATCTTATTTCTCGAGTACACGTAGTACAATATTACTTTTTGGTTAGTGATAGCAATTACTGAATCGAAATACCGAAATTTATACAATAAACTCACAATAATATAATTTACAAAAATTAAAAATAAAAACATTTCTAAAATACACTTCAGAAGTATTATAAGATAATACTTTCTGTTTTTCAAGTACAATAATTTTTCAGTTACATTATTTTTGACATTTTTCTATAACTGTTCACACTGTTTCATAAAAATATTTTGTATCAAATTTAAAGAAAATTTTAGAATTTTAGAATAAATATTTAAAAACCAATTTATTTTCTAGTTTTTAGTGTATTTGGTTTAATTGCTTGGATTATGGTTCGATTGGACATAAAAGAATTTTGTATAATATATTGTCATGCAAAACTGGGATCAGTTTCAGAATATTTTATTACATAGAAACATCTCAAATAGCAGCTTTTGTTTGAAATATTATTTTCGAAAACTGGTTCCATTCGTCACAATTTAAGCTGACATTCACCATATGAACAGTTTTATAGTCGGAATACATATTATGTAATAAGCTCATATAATTGGATCGCCTACGTATTAAGTATATATCTACGCAAATGATTGGAAATAGTTTAGACATTGTTACTCAATGTCTAAATATAGGCCGGATATTTAAACAATAAACACTTTTATAAGTTATTTTCATTTGTTTAAATGCAGTTGGTTGACATTCATGTGAGGTAATTATGCATCGCATAGCTCTGCTAATTTTGAAATCAGAAGTATCTTTATCAAATACAGAAAATCTCAACCATACCATAATATTTCCAAAAAGCCATAAACATTTTAACACTCAAGACGTAGGACACTTAGTTTCAATGTCCAACTCCAATTAATTACATAGACCGCAACAAAATGTTGCCAAATATTAAATCTGTATACTTAAACTTTAGTAAACGTTAAAACCGATAGAACACGTTGTGTTTATTTGAACAAATCCAGTTGTGCAAGTTTCAAGAACCGTGTACATCCACCTTTAGAAAAGATTTATTGGCAAATAAAAAATAAAAAAAGATTTTTAATGTTCAAATCTATGTAAATTTATTTATTCGATAATAAACCGATAAATGGACCGAGATGTGCAGCATAAATTGATAAAGAATCAATTGTTTTACGACTACTTATTGCAAAAAGAAACGTAGTTATTATACGTACATAAGAAATTTAAACAGCTGGTGAATGAATCATCAACATAAATACGATGAAAATTACTTCTGAAGTGGCAGGTATCAATAATATATAACATAGTATTAGTAAAGTGAAGGTTATTTAAATGTTATCGATCAAATATAAAAATCAAGGTTAAATTAGTGTTGGTAAATTTGCTGCATTTTATGTATTTTTTAATCATTTTTGCGTGTATAATATTTTTTTTTTACATATCAAAATTTACAAAAGAATTTCTAAATTTCAAATAATTTAACCTACAATATGATAGTATTACAGTATGACCAATAATAAATATACCTTAACAGACAATACAGCTTTTTTTCTTTCCAGAAAATGAATCGAAAACATTTTTTTTTTTTTTTTTTAATTCATTAAGAAAAATTTATATAGTATCAAGCGGATAGCGTATATAATAAAAAATAATAAACCAGAAAAAGGATATTTTAAAAGTTTCGAAAAACAAAAACTATAATAAGTATATGTATGAAAATAATCAAACTTCCATCGTTGAATGGAAATACTACTTACAATATGATTGTTTTTGGGACCGTCGCCAGATGTTCGTATGAGTGTGTAATACAAAATTTCATATTAGCCCAAAAGGTCACTTGTGCAATACGCAAACGTGTCTAAAATTGTAAAGTATGCTAAAATATCAGGAAATTTGAGAAAAAAAATCTGACTTTTTATATTACACTAAACTTCGCATTTTTTGTTACTTATCATTTTTTTCTAACCGAAGATTTAAGGTTTTTTAGCGTATTTTGATTATTTTGAACTTTTTGATTAACATTTGGTAAATACACTATCATGAATAAATATTTCAAAAATTTAAATGAAATAAAAATTTTAATAAAAGCATTATCAGTTGTGGTGCAATTTTACTACTAACAGCAAATAAAAATTAAGTTGGGTCTTGTATTGTTGAGTTCAATTAATCGAATTGAATTGTTTTTAATAAATAACTACAAAATAGTTGATACGTTCGTATGTGGATTATTTAAAAAAATCGGTATTTAGTAGAAATTTTTACTATAATAGAAACATATACATTATGAAAGTTTGAAAAAGATAATAACTTACACAACTCACTGAATGTTTTCGTGGGTACTATTTTATTGAAGGGAATAGAAATAACCACTTAGAAAAGGGCAAACTTTAAATGCTATTAAATATTCTTATATATTTAGTTTATAAGTAGACAAAAACTATTTAAAAAAATTAAAATTAAAAAATGTAACTTTAATTATGTATTTTACAAAATATACCAAATCATAACCAAGTCGCGTATCGAATTCTTTAATTTCAAAACAATGAAATGGAATAAACTAGCAAAATATAAGACTCAGACTAGCAAAATATAAACACTAGCAGAGCTGAAGACCTGACTCTTAGAAGTAAATAGATTTATGACAATTCATTTCTTGAATGGAATAAACGTTTACCATTTATCATCAAAATCTGACAACACGTTCGATAGTTACACCAGAATCTTCGAGTTAAACCTAGACTTCATTTTTTATTTTATTTGGTAAGAACGAAGTTGAAACTGTTGTGTTAAACAAACTTCGCATTCGTTTTTATTTTTAAAATTCGTATTTTGTTTAAATGGAAAATTCGTAAAGCGTTAATTGGAAAATGCGATATAAGATGAGCGGAATGTGAGTGGGGGGTTTTCATTTATTTTAAACTAATCTAAAAAACGCACACATCTCAAATAGTAAATCTTAATTGTACAAAGATATAAAACCAAATTGAAATAGTATTTAATCTGTTACAAGTCATACAAACAAAGAAACAAAACAAGACACTTCAAAGAAAACCATTTAATAGCTGTGCTTAATTTTATTTATGAAATTTATATGAGTGAAATGTTTGCGAAGAATTAAATGATATAATTAACACACAGTCAGCCAACAGACGACGGTATACGACACAGACAGAGTATTAGGAATATAATTTGCATTATTAATTTACTGGAATGCAAACTTCCTGTTTTATTATTTTTGTTGTTGGCATATTTAAAACATGAATTACATTAAAGCATTCCATGATTGCATAGAAAATAATACACGTATATAATGTATCAAACATATTCACTCTATGGGCTGTAAATATTTCCCCTATATGTCGAATTTAAGGGGTGTGACTCATGATTTTTTGTTGGTTTCGTCATTTAGTCTGTGGTTTCAATTGTTTGAATCAGTGATAATTGCAGTATATACCGGAAAAAAAATACAACGTCCCGGTGCCCAATAACATCAAATCATTAATAAATACACGTACTTGTAAAAATTTGTACATATTGCTTAATTATGATGAATGTAACAACTTTTTCTTCTACAAAAATTCTAAAAAGTGACACAGTGATACACATTTTTCTGTTAGCCATCGGAATGGAACTCAACAGAATGAACATATTGTTTAGCCTTCTATTCGCTTAACGGCCTAAACTCGACCATGTTCTTACTTATTGGTGTTGGACTAATTGGATAAACAATTCATAATAATTTCAAGTCAGCATTACGGTTGATTATTACTCGTCAAATGTCACCAGACATTTTTATTGTTTTGCTTTCAATAATTGGCGACAAAATACCAATATGAATTATTTAACGCCAACATAAAACCGGTATGAATTACGGTATTACTGTTTATGAAGGCTCAATACGAATAGCTTTTCTAATAAATTGACGAACTAAGAAATTCTACACCAATTGATTGTTTCGTAATATCTAAAAAGATTTGGTAAAAAAGATTCACAAATTTTTTTATCACTTCAATTGAACTTTTTTTAAATCTGAAAAAATAGCCAAAATATAGACGTTTAAAACGCTTAATTGAACAAAGGAGATTTGTATAAATGACGCCATACATGTTAATCTCCATAGTGATTATATATAAGGGTCATACTACGATAAGACGTTCTATCCATGTCCATAGCACTAAAATATATTTATATATACTTTCCTTCCAAATTTAGGATAAATAATGTTGTATGCCCAAATCAGTTGATTATGAATAAAAATGTAATATAAATTACTTTCATATTCAAAAATTTTGTTGTGCGATTTTTCTATAGAAAATGACCGCTTATTGTAGAATCACCAATAAAACTTTTTTTGTAAGAAGGTGGAAAAAAATCTGTAAAAAGTTATAATTATTCATTCGTTTATGAATCAATTTAACTTTTGAATTTTCCTTGGTATTGAGCGTAGTTTCACATTATGATGAGTAAAATAGCAAACTTTTTTTATTGCATATTCTCTATAACTTCTTTTTTTTTTCCGCAAATTCCCGTCATCATTATCAGTTATGTCTTTTAGACATTAATATTGATTATTTATTAATAATTTTAAAAACGTATTGATGATAGAAACCAATTTGTTACAACAAACAGTTGGTTACCTTGGTTGGCTAACAAGTTATTATGAAGTACCTATTATAATACTAAATATGGTTTTGTTGTCTATAATACCTGTTTGATTCGAACATAACACGTGCACGATGACGATTATGATACTGATGCACTAGGTGTTAATTGATTAAACGCACTGCACTGGCTTTAATTATATTAAATACCTATAATTTAAATAAATACATTTATATATCATAAACTGAACGGATTGAAAATTTATGTAAATTGTAAATAAATTATATGTTTACAACAACTGTATGATGTCAGAAGGTCATTAATTTCTGTTTATTTCTAAGTTATGACGACAAAATATCATAAAAATGCAATTCACTGTACGTATTTCCAGTGCTCATTAATTTTTTTTTTTTTTTTTGCTTGAAAATATTTTTTTCATATATTGAATTAAAATGCAATGTCAGTTAGAATTGACAGTTTAAGTTGTATTATGTTATGGCCCACGTAAGTAAGGGCTATATTAATAATTCCCGGACAACTTCATACGTTACGGGGAATGGTGAAGTTTGAAGCGACATCTAAGTAAATGAAAGCTCATCAGTCACTCGAGAGAAAATTTACGGTTAACTTGTATCATATTATGAACCAAGTAATTAAGTAATAATGTATAATGCTCGTACAGTATGGATAATGACAAATCAAATCAGACCAAGTTATAAGACCTTGTAATAAAATCCCACATATCTTGCTAGTTCGTTTCTGAGAGATATTTACTAATTTTTTGTTACTGTGCCCTATAGGAGAAAAATACTCATGGAATAAAAAAATACAACGATCTGAATCCTCCACGCTTACTTAAAAATATAAATTAAAGTAATTTTTTGATGTATTTAATTATTTTTCCATTTTAAAATGAATTTTTTAAATAGATAAATAAAATTAATTCTGATATAAAACTCAACCGAGTATTTAATCAGGTAAACAAATAAAAATAGGTAAAAGTGTCGCATTCTTTAATTCTACAAGTACACAATATTCATTATGCCCCGTCAAAATATTTTTCTCCTTAAATAAATTTTAATTTTATATGCTAATCAAGTATATGCCATCTTATGTTATTTTTTGTAAATCATGGTTCCAAGAGAGATAAAGATATACTACTAACCTACATTATTTTTAACAACACCTATCTGTAAATAAACATGTTTGTTTTCAACAACAAACACAGATTATTTTACATGTAAATAAATATTTTTAACAACATTTAAAATAACTAAAAATAAATATTGGCGTTTTTAAAAAAATAACACAAGTTATTACAACATAATTTTACCATTTTTGTTATAAATATTTACTAGTCAATTGTCAGTCATTAAAAAATAAAATACTGAATAGCGTAAAGATCGCATGTGAAAGATACTTGATTATCGTATAATGTTAGAGACAATAAACCATTCATAAAGGAAAATAAACAATATTTTTCTTATTTTTACTTTCTTTTACCGTTAGCAAAAGAAAGTATTGTAATCCTGTCAAAATTTCAATATCAAGTTTTCACCAAAAATACATGTTTTAAAAACCCATGATTCCAAAAAACTGATTTTCAGAATTTGATCTGTGAATGTATCTGTGTAGCGATATTGTATCGAAAACTTTATCAAAAATTCTTCGAACTTGATATTTTCTCTGTATATTACCTCTAGTTGTACCGTGAAGCTTTTGATGAATTCGGACTATCGATCGCCTGTTTCACTTTATTACAGTGATTTTTTGGGTTTTTACGTTTTTCTGGAAGATGGCTTAAATGATCGTCTTCAAACTTAATATATTCACAGAATATTTTAAGCTCTACAACTTTTGTAAGAAATATTTATCTGGGAAAATTCAAATAAGTGAGAAAAATTCAACTAAACATATTTAAACACATAATTACTGTACATAATAAGTATATAATACAGTAAAAGAAAGCCGTGGTGTGACGCGTCACAGTAGATATTTTTTATATTATTAGTGAATTTGAATAAACAAATGTTTTTCAATAGTTCGTAACTAAAATATTGATAATAACTAAGGATAAATAAGATTCAGTTTCGTAAAAAAAAATTTTTGTTGAAAATTTTTGATGAGAATTTGTTGAAAAGCAATATAGATTAGTAAATTTTGCTTAATCTATATTAAAAATTTTCAAGGTACTTTTTACATTTTTCTCTTATCAGTTGTTTAAACTACAGAAATTGTGACTGAATAAAAGTTCGAATAACTGATAACAAGTTTATTGAACAAATATAAATTTATATTTATATGACAATTTTGTATAAAAATACATTTTACTATTGTGGGTTTTGATTTTAAATGCGCGGTTTTATAGCTATGAATAAATTTAAGTATACAACCTAAATAATTCGCACCAGATAAAAGACGAAACGCAAAGAATTTTCTTTTTAACTTGCAACTTGACCCTGTACTGACGTAACGTAATTACAGACCTTGATCAATCAATAAAGTTAAGCAACAGCAGTCACAGTCAGTATTTGGATGAGAGTCCACCTAGCAGTACTGATGTTGTTGTATAAAAAGAATAATAATCCCTTTTTGTTAATGGATATATAGCTGAAAGTAGCTGAAGCCAGAAAAAAAAAATTTTGCTACTGTAGTGCAATTTAAAATTTTAATTGAAAATAGACTTTCCTTAAACTTTACTATTGCAATAGTAAGGTATTTCAGATTTTAGCAAGGAAAAAAAAATTAAAAAAAATTATAGTTCGTTACTAAAAACAATACAAATACTTTGGAGCGCTAAGAAAACGACTTTTAGAGGGGGGTACTCACCTATAAGTACACAAGGAGAGCTCATTTAAATAATAATAATTGCATGTTCTATTTATTTAATTATTTATTCGAATTAATACTTTTTAATTTATTTACTGAATACTACGTACTCATGTTATATTACAACATAGCGACTTATTACGTTTAAGCTTCTTGTACCATCATTCACACATACGCCCCTCTACCTGGACTGACCAATACAGGTCTCATCAATTGCAAATTTTAAATAACATAAATTTGAAAATAAAATATATTCAATCAATTATCACAAAAATTATCAATTTCATTCTTGTGTGTTCCTACAGTCCTCTTAAAAATGTTTTTGAACATTTTTACATACAAATTGTAATATTTTTCGAAAAGTAAGAAAGACCATGTTTGTGAAATTTTTTAAAAACATTTCGATTATTTAAATTAGACAAATTACCTTGTTCCATCAAATGAATTGATTTGGTCAGTCATCTCAGTTTTCGAAAATCGTTTTTGTGGTCGTACTGTTACATTAATAAAGCAGTAATATGAATAAAATTTAACATTCAAAAAGGTTAATATAAATGCAGAATAAAAATATATTTATTTTAATAATTCATTATATTATATAACTCAAACTTTAAAATTGTTTAACTGACTGACAATCGAACTTGACAGATGTACGTTCAAACGTCGAAGTATTTACAAATGTGTTCTGTACTATATGATAAATTATTGAATAAATCTAGATTGATGTTTTATTTAATATTCAATAGTAAATTATAAAATACATTTATTTGAGTATTTAAATTGTTTTATAATTTCAATTCTAGAATTTCGAAATGATTAATTAAATGATGTTTGACAGCTTTAGAAAGTTTTCTTCACACTTTAATACAAAATTTATAGATTTTGTATGTTATTCAATTGTATGAATTATATTTATAGAGTGATATATGTAAAATAAGTAAATAGGAGTGAAAGTAAGATTTGAGTTTTAAAGACTAGACGTTTATTTTTGATATCGTATGATATGACTGTTACAAAATGTAACTATAGGTTAATGAATGAAATACATATATCTAGACAACCTATACAATCTAACCCTTGCTTTACCAGTCGGATAAAATAAAAATAAATATATAGTTCATTTAGCAGAAATAAAGTACCTCGGGTCCATAATGTAAGTCAAAATATTAAAATAATTGTTTATTAAAGTGTTTACAATTAAATATCGTACCTAACTATTGAATCGCCAGTGTTTAAGGGCGGGCGCACACCACCAGATTTTCTGATCACAAAATCTGATGTAATTGAATAACATCCATTTTATATAATAATATCCACGCCGCACACGGGAAGATTTTTACTCTGATCAGTAAATCTGAAGGTGTACTTCAGGCATCAAAATTTCTTTATCGTTGTTGTCTTATGTAGGCCATCTGTTAGTTAAAAAAGTAGTAAATGAATTTAAAATGTTTGTTAGTTCATTGGTTCGTTGTACGTATCCGATGATATGCGATAATTTTTGTTTGATGTATGATCAGATTTTCTTATAGGGTTGGTTGTCCGATGGTGTGCGTTTACCATTAGAGTTTCTGATCAGCAAATCTTATCAGAATAACACGTTGTTCAATTTTGAACCCATTTGGTACCTCCTCAAATACCATATTCAGAAATATATATATATAGTTTTGTCAACATGTAAATAAATTATATTAAAGAGTTGTAGCTGATATTTTGCTGAGTGCTTTGTATAAAAAAATATATTTAAGTTACTACTGAATGAGATATAGAGATTACAAATACTTTAGTTGATATAACTGTCTTATTTACTTAATATAGCAGCCAACACGGTAAACTAAAGTAAATCTTAGATTTGAAAAATATGATTCAAAAGAATTTTATAAAAAAAAGTTGTATTCATCTATATCGATATAATAAAGGATGCAAACCATATACCAAACACTTCTTATATCAATGAATATTGTTATAAATTTGTGTAGATCTTGAATATCATCTTCAGCAGCTGCGCTGTTGCTGACTAATGTTATTTACTGATGCTTAAATAAACTGACTGCATGTATAAATTTATTATATTATGTATTGAATTCAACAATAATAATAATAATAATAACGGTACTCTCAGGTAGTAAGAAGTAAAAATATGATGATGTAGTTACTTAGGTACTACTCAGGTCAATGTTGGAAGCTGTTCTGTATAATAATACCGTTGAAGTTGTTTTCATTTAATTTATTGGCGGAATTTATCATCGGGGTGTTTACGGTTTCTTCAGAAAAATATCATTTGGTTTTATTTCTGTTAGGATTTTAGGACTCTCGCCTCTCTTCTGAAGAAACTTATTTTTGAATTATCTGAACATTGCGAATGATAAATAATGAGTTAAATTAATTTGTAGGCATTTTTTCATTGAATTAAATTGAATAAAATTTCTTTTTTCGTTACTCGATCTTAAATGATATTATTTTCTAATTTGATAAAAATTTACCCCAGACATTCGCTCCAGTTTAAGCTTAAATTTAACTAATAACCACATTATATATTTACAATGCATAGTATTATAATACATGAAAGTTAAAACAATAATAAATAATTCATATGTCGGGTATTTGAACAATTAACTTTGTAAGTTGTTATCTTCGCACGTTAAGTTGCATTTTAAATATGTCATAAATAAGCAAGTGGAAATATAAATTTTATATATAGAGTAAAAAAAACCTAGTAGTGATGATGAAAAAGTGTTTATAAAGAACAATAGTCATTTTTCGAGTTGTTTCGAAAATTAGTGTTTTAACTTTTGAGTTGTTTAAAAAATACTTCAAAATTGGGAACCTCCCCCTTTTTTGAAAACCTTTACTATGGGATCAATTTTGCAATTAAAATAAGTTTATAAATAACAAAATACTGAGGTAAAACACATAAAAACAATTATTATCAGAACTCGACTTTTTTTAGAGCTTGAAAAATAGTCATAAGTAAAAAATAAAAATATATCGGAAAAATAGAACTTCAAATAATAATCATTAATATTTTTATGACATATCTAAAATGTCAGATATTGTGCGTCACATATTTGTGATTTTTACCAAATAATGATTAATGAATTAATCAAATTAATAAAATTTCACGTATTTAAAGTCTTTAAAAAATGGACTACTTTAATTAAAAGTGTTCTTACCATATTACTTTTGAGGCAGTACTTTATTTAAAAACTCACCTGAAACAAAAATATTAAAATTAGCATAAAATATTTATAAACTTATCATAATAATTATCTATTTACATGTAATAAGCAACATAAAATTTAAATAAAACATATAGTACAAATTTATACGATTTAAATTATTTAATCATGGAAAGTCGACAATTAAAAATTATACATATATTTTTATTTATTAATTTAAAAGAGCATTATATTATTAAAGCAAGAAAATATAATTTAAAATTTGTTGAACCAATAAATTAAAAAAAAATGATTTTATCATCTAGTAGTATTCAAGTTTTTTTTTTATTAAATATTAAGTTTTATGTGTGAAATGAATAAAATATAATTTTCGTATAAAATTGAGACTGTCAAAATCAAATTCTATAAATAGTGGTTTTATTTTATGTAAAACTTTATTTTGACTTTCTATTACCTTTTTTATACGCAAATTTTATAAAAAAATTTGAACACTAAAATTGGATGTCAAAATTATGATTCTTTTATGACTTTTAAAATTTAAATAGCTATCATGATTATGAAAGCTCTAAAAACATTTAAATAATTTTATTACTTTTCTGACTAGTTTTTTCCAAAATGCGTAAAAAAAAAGTGATTGACTAACCAATTTTAGCATTATTATGTTATTTGGGATTTTTTTTTATAAATTTGTAATCTAAAAATCTAGGTACATATCATAAAATTAATCTCCATCAAGGTAGCAAAGTATTCAAAATTAAGTTTAAATATGTTCAAAAAATTTTTTTAATTAAAATATTTATTAGCTATTTTAATTTTGCAGCACTAAAACAGCACCTTATTTTAAACATATATAAATTTAATTTTGAATACTTATTTCAAGATTTCACTGATAGCTTGACAGTGATGTTCGGTGATAAAGTGCAATGATTTTATTTTGGTAATTTGATTACCAAATAATAATTATAGTATATGTATTTATGGTTGTTTAGATTGGATATTGAGAGTATTTTATAAATGCTAATGATTAAATAGGGCTAAAACATTAATACTCAACCATATATCGAATATCTAACCTCTGGTAGTTGATATCTTCACTTCAATTTTAATTTGTAAGAAAATTTTAAAGCTCAAAATATTTATTTAAATTATTAATAAATAATTTAGTGTTTTGCAGTTACTAAAACTGTTGAATGAATATGATGATATTTTGTAGAATTTAATACCAAATAATTGGAATCAAAACATAAATAAATATTGTATTCACATCACAACAAGTAAATAATACTATGTTTCATAAATATTATAATTTATAACAGGTATTATATTATTATTTAAAGACCATTTAATTATAGGTTTAATTTATATAATTAATCGTTGTATTATAATTTGTATTATATATTGTGAACCATTAAAATGCCACAAGCACAAAAACAATTACCATTTTATTATTTTTAGTATATATATATATAGATGCATTATTTACTAAACCAATATTATGTGTTTACCATGATAAAACGCGGTATATATGTTTTAGTTAATTTACAATATATACTTTACATTATTATTAATTACACTGAGCTATAGAAATTTGAAATAAACGTTTTGCCAATAGAAACATTTAGCTAGATCTAAGAAGAACAAAGATTTTAAACGGTGCACCAAAAATGGGAGTTGTAAATCATTATGAGTGGTGGTATTTTACAGAGATTGTGTAAATAACAGACATATGGTATTAGAAAAATATGCTCAATCCTATTTTAATCAACGCCTTTAAATATATTATAAAAAGACGATATGCAAATTAAAAACATTCAGAGAAGAATTTGTTTATTAACTAGTAATTTTAATGATGTGTAGACCACTTTAAACTTCCAGATTACAAATTATTGTTGCTAAAATTCTAATGAATGAGTATAGAATACCAAGACGATATTTTAATAACCATTACAAGCAACCGGCCCGTTTTGTTATCTTGGCAGTATAAATATTGTAAGCCACGTACCCACGTACAACATTTGATCGTAACGTAACGCCGTACCGTAGATATGTACTGGTGCTATGCGACAAATAATTATATGTGTTCCGATATTACTTATTTGTTTTCGAAGATAAATTTTAATAAATTATATATTGTATTTTGTTTGTTCCACTCTATATCAAAATATTAAAATGAAATTAAATACAAATGAATATTGTTTACGTCATATACGATTTCAAGCGTGTAACGCGTGACAGTCTTTCCAAATGTTCCGTTATTGAGTCTACACTACTGGTAACCTCAACTAGCAACATATTCTGGTGCAATTTACTTCGTTTAAGATAGGGTAAGGTTATAAAATTATTTATTAATCTTTTTATAGTTTTTTAATTAAATGCATAATCAATAATCTCAACATAATCGTGCCAAAATTTTATTTTCATCAGATCAAAATTGACGAAGTGTTTTCGTCCCCTTTTTAGCTCTCACATAAATCGATCGGAGCAGGAAGCTAGAGAACAGACTCACGAAGGCAGGAATCGTCAAAAAGACGCTTTAGCCATCATGGAAGTAACGTCCCTCAAGCACCTTGAATCGATGGTTCAGTGTAAGGTAATTCGATTATGATCGTTTCCGTTAATTCTTTATGAAGCTCTAAGACTTCAAAACTTTCCCTTTTTTAGCGGTTTTTCTTCAACTCACAATTTCAAAGTAGGTGCCCCTGATACTGAAAAACTACTGTACTGATCCTCTTGAAATTTTGAACACTATGAGGTTTATTTAAATTTATTAATATTTTTTAATTTACAATAACAAAGTAGCCGATTTTTTCCTTAAAAATATCCCCAAAAAGTGAAAAATTGAAATTTCGGAAAACCCTCCACGAATTTAATCTAACGAAAGAACTTTAATTTTTGATTTCGGGTAATCCAGCACTGATTTATGAGTGGTATCGCCATTCTACTTTTTTCTGGGACGCTTCCGGATAATTGCTGCCATTGTCATATTTTTAATTATTTATTCATGGAAATTTTACATAATATTCTACGAATACTACTTTAATACCACGAATTAAACCTGCCCTACCCTTAATATTCTAAAGATGGCAAGGTGGTTGCTTAGTGCCGTTGAAATCATAATCTGTGGAGAGAAATAAACACTACATTTTGTATTATGCCAAATTAAAAATCTACAAGACAAACAGAAGGAGTATTTTGATCTATTGATAGAGATCTTGTAAAGAAATCAATCTATGTTTCAACAAATTACAAGCAATGTAAATAAATGCTTACGCAAAACTTTTAATATATGCAATCAAATTCAAATCTATGGAAATAATTCTTCCACCAATATTTATGTTCCAATTCCCCTATCAATTGAGGACAGAAAAAACAATATTTTCGACAGTACAAAACTTTCCAATAATATGATAATCCAAGCACATATAAAGGTTATTTCAAAATTTTACTCACTAATTATTTCGTGATTTATGGTATGATGCCAAATTATAATAACGTAAGACACTTATGCACCCGAATTTTTGTACACAAAGTCTTTTACTATTGGTCAATCTAAATTAACAGAAGTAAGAAGCCAAATTTTGCTTGAACAAATAAAACCAACGAAAAATTTACATGCAAACATTAATACATTTCAATATGAATAAATGAGAATATAAACAACACAATTAAAAAAATATAAAGTGTTATATTACGTTAAAACTGCATCCAGCTTATAAAAACTGCATATAAAATTATAAAAACTACAAATGGTTATGTATAATATCATCAGACTATTATATAACAACTTGAATATAAACTAGTAATTTCTACTCATATACAGTTTGGTACAAACAGATGCACACACACGCTTAGAAATAAAACACACACTTTGAATGAAAGAAGTGTGCATGAATGATAAATAGCCATCTAATATTGACAAACTATTCTAGACGTATCATTGCTTCGTGAAGAACAGTGTTAGAGGCATTGCTGTATATTTTCAAATTTGATCATTTAATAGACAATTTTGACTAGAACAATAAAATATCGAAAGGTTCTCCATCGATCCCACATCGAAGTAAAACCAATTGTAAGTATTTTTCTAATAAACAGTAAAGTGTTATTATAAAACTAGGTTGAACAGGACTTGTTGCTTTTGAAAATTTGATTTTTTAAGTACACCATAAAAACGCTTCTACATATTTCAAATGGAAACGAAAATAAAATTATGTCACGATTGTAAATCTATAGAAACATAAAAATTAAAAGTCGTAAAATCCCTTTTTGTTACATCAATTTTATCATTGTGCAACTTCAGCATCACATTTCATTGTATAGAAAATCAGAAATACATTTTGAAACTTTGAATAAATATATTAAATTAACCTCATATTTTGTAGAAAAATAAACAATAAATGTCGAAATATAAAATCAACGATGAAAAAAATGATTAATATTTGTATTAATTATGTAGTCAAAATTCTAAAACTCGTATTGGTTACCGAAAGTTTGCTTAACATTTTAAAAGTATAACTAGTACTATATTCTATACTCATATTACTAAATTCAGGGAAGTAATTGAAATAGCGGAGACTTAGCCGGCTATATACTAGGTCCCAATAAAGTAATATGATGTGTAAGACTGACAAGTCCTTAATATTCAGATAAAGAATTAAACATTTGGTTAAAAAAATTAGACTTATGCATTAAATGAACAGATAAAACAAAATAATCCATGATAAGGAAATGCTATTATTTATAAATAATTGTTTATATCCTCAAATATTTGGCTAGAATATAAAAATAAATTTTCCACAATCTTTCCGGCACGTGAATGCGGGAACAATATCGCTACAAAACTAAAGATTTAGAAGGATTTCGTTGTCAAAATTAATTTTTTTATTTTTTCATGCATAGCACTCTATAAGCCAATATCGTCGTTTTCTTATATCTAACGGTAGATAATACCATGAATTTTCTAGTCTGTACAAAAAATCATTTTAGTCCAAAATGGACATAGCTGGTTAATGAATTATGTCAACGAAATGTTTTATTTTAGCTTTCGTATGTATGTCGCTTTAAAAATTATTTCTTATGGTGACAACTAGACTTTCTGTATCATACAATTATTATCAACAATGAATTCGAAAAATAATATAAAATTTTGTAACGACATTCTTAGGGGTAAATTTAACTACGAATTCAATTAATATATAAACCTCATTAAGGTATTTAACCTTTTTATTAACATTTTAACACACACACACACACACACACAAAATAACAGGTAGATTAACATTAACATTTTTAACCTTAAACACATACTTTCAAATAATTCATATTTTCATCATATGGTATTGCTATTATGCTGAATATTTCGTGCTATTTCAATTCTTTATTAACCTCTATATGGAAATAACCTCAGTTTATCAATGTAAATATTTTCGAATTCCGGAGATTTTTATGTTTAATATGCATGGAATCTTTAGTAAGATCTGCTTAAGAATCTCAACTAAACCCTTTATTTAGAGTGAATAAAGTAAAAAGACATTGATTCGAAAATTGCAATAAGAATATCATAAAACCAGTAATATTTTCTAATATACCTAGCTATTTGGTATATTGCTCAACTATATTTGAAATTTGTATACCCAATAAAATGCAAAATATATGCAGAATATTGGCAATACGAAAAAATGTTTAAAACAAGAGTTGTTTTGTATTCGAAAAGTCTCTCACCGTATAAAAATTGTATTATTTAAGTGCTTGCTACGCCAACGTGAATGCATAAATGAAAAATTTTAATATCGTTATAGCCTACCCTGGTTAAATCTTCATCATTTGGTGAAATCCGCATCGAAATCGTCGCCTTGATTCACGGGCAGGCAGGAAGCAAAAAGGCTAGAATTTTTTAATTAGATTTTTTCCACCCCTATCAGTATGTTACTCAAACGAGTTTGGTATAATTTTGAAAAAATTTGCAATACCCTATCAAAAGTTTTATTTTTAGTTTTCATACCAAATTTTTGGAGTGTACATAGAGGTTGTAGTTTTTTTTTTGATTGTTATGAAAAACAAACAAATCGTATAAATACGTGTAGTATCTACACACTTTACACAATGGCCATAGAATGGAAAGTTGATTATTATTTTATATTGTATGTGGTGCCACACATTCACCTTATTTGGTGGCACAACTACAAACACACACAAACACTCACTTATTTATTTTATAAAAGTTCATTGTACACAGGCGAAGAGAGTGGGCGGTGGTAAGCGATTATCATGATTTTGTCGGTGTTATATTATATGTTGTGTTGTATATTTATTTATTTGTTTGCTGATATAAACGATTTTGAAATCCGATGTACAATGTAACGGCAGACCAGTAAAATTACATTTAGGATGCGATCACAATAGCACTTTATATAACGCACAAACGTATGTCATTTGTAAAGCATGTTTTAGTGAGATTATGTTAAATATAGTTGGACTTAATGTTACCAGCGTTTAATTTAACTGATAGTAAAACAAATATGCGTTAATAACGACCGTCAATTTGAGCAGACGTAATACGCACGTTTAGTTTTCTATGAAATCAAATCTAACTTGTCTTAAAGGCATTTAAAAAAAGACGATTTATAGTTTGTTAACACTTTACCTAATAATTTATTTATTTGGTTTTTCAATTATTATAATAATTCAGTGAAACTTCTGCTGTGCCCATGATATGTTAGACAACACTTTTGCACTAAAATATCATCTTTAGTAGGAATAATTGTCCATATTTAAAACTGATGCTTTATAATTTTGGCTTTGTCGATGTTTAACTCTATAATAAGGATTATTTAGTTCAAAAACCTGTATATTGTAGAATAATTAATAACAATTTATATTTTGTATCTTAGTCTGAACAAATTGCGTCGACACGTTTGTGAAGAGGAAATTAGTTGTCTCAAATACAGGAAGTCATTTTACAAAGCTTAGATTTGACGTAATAAAGCTGTTTGCAAACTTCTTTCTTGCCGGACAACCTTGCCCTTTCTGCCATTGATCTTTAATATACATATATATAAATATATATATCAAAAATTTTTGTTGTTCATTCAAAATTCCAGCAGAAATTCCTACAAATAATTAACTCATATAATTTTATTACATATTGTATGGATTTAGTGTATTTCATTAACGTTAAAAATAAAAATAATTCAAATATTGATACTAAACCATATATTGGGTATTAAAACAACTAACACCTGTTAGTTGTTATCTTCATTTGTTTCAAATACTATATAAACTGCCCTTTGATGCATCGATTACAGTAGTTGGGTATTTAAACAACTAACATCTATTATTTGTTATCTTAATTTGTTACAAATAAGATATAAACGGCCCTTTGATGCATCGATTATAGTAGTTGGGTCATGCAATCAAATTGTTAAAGCTTATTAAATGCATAATTACACATGATGTTAAAATTTGAAAAGGATTTACCCTATTTAACATGAGATAATTGCAATTAAAAATAGCATTGTTTGTA
Organism: Chrysopa pallens; assembly: GCA_020423425.1. Classification (NCBI taxonomy): domain Eukaryota; kingdom Metazoa; phylum Arthropoda; class Insecta; order Neuroptera; family Chrysopidae; genus Chrysopa; species Chrysopa pallens. The sequence goes on from CM035592.1 coordinate 71,200,278, forward strand.
CACGAGCGAAGTGTGAGATAAGGACAGATTTGTTTATCTTTGTCCTAGAGAGAATATTACCATTTTGATGAAAAATTATTATTTGTTAGAAGAATATGTTTTAAAATAATAAAAAAAAATGGGATGAATAGACCACGCAGTTTAGATAAACAATTAAAATAACTAAACATTCTATGTAAGTATACACTATAGTGAGTGAGTGTATGTGTGTATGTATTGTAGTGTAAGTATAAAACGTTGTTAAATTTTAGCTATCAGTCTTGGTACTGTAATTGCGTTATACATACGTAGATTGTAGATAAGCTAATACTTTTGCCGCTGGAAAGATCTACCTTAAAAGAAGCACTTCGATTAATGGACACTATGCATTGAAAATTAATTTCGTTTGTTCTTGTTTCATACTGAATAAATTATTAACAAAATGAAGAGATTTTTCACTCAAAAAGTACTCTTGAAATTTTTGTGACACGTTGCCCTGAATAAGAATTATTGTTCGTTTGTAGACATAATTATAATTGACTGATTTCAATCGATAATAATATAATAAAATATGTATGCGGAAAAGACCAACAACAAATAGTACAGCACATGTACGTATTAACACATACAAACATAGAGGTCTACTTGACTGTATATCTTACTATGGTTATGTTACTACGTTTGCTTCCCTTTACTTCAGCTCAATGCAGACTTTTATATAATATTTTCTCTTTGTCTCTTATCTCAATTCTTCTTTACCATTTCTTCATGAATAAATAAATAAAACATTTTTGTTGTTGTTGTTCATGTTTTATTTTATAAAAATTTCTTTTTTTGTGATGATTTATTTACAATTTTATTCTTAATATTGTTATTATTATATATTAGATTGAGTATAATTTATTATTGTCAAATGAATAAGGTATGCAATTTTATAGTATGAATAAAAGGTAAAAATATTCAATTGGTTCGCAATTATTTTTAACTCGCTTTCCAAAAAAAAAATATATAGCTGTCGAAACTAGAAAGATCCGCAATTTCGTCACAATTGAGAAACGGTTGTGTGCTCAACAAAAATAAACAATTTTAAACAAACATAATGAAATCTGCGCACGTACCATTTGAATATTATCGTATAGCTTTTTACAATACATTTTACGAACTCGCTTCTTCTGTGTGTGAGATTTTGTTATTGATTTTATAGTGACTTCTAAATGAGCAAGGGATAGTAATTCAATATTATCCTAGAGATATTAAGGCAATGTTAGGTAATTGAATTTATTCCGATTTTACAACGCTTCCACCATATTTTGATACACACGCTATTAATTTTTAAATAAAAATAAAATTTTTAATATACGAGCGCTTTTGAAATTAACTAAAAAGTGCAAAATAATTTATAAACACTTCATAAATATTTAAACCCCAAACAGATTTCTAAGAGCATGGGAGTAGTGATAAATATCTTTAAAAAGCAGAAAATATTCTTTATAAACAGAATTAAATACAAATTATACACCGTTTAAAATTACCGAAACCGTTTACACCAATTTAAATATCGAAAGAAAATAATAATTTTGTAATGTTTAAATGTAATAAAAATAATTATAAAAGTTTTGACAAATTATACAAAACTTCACTGCGTTTTAAATGCTTCCGTTTATAAAACGAAAGAATCATTTATAAATATGAGACTATAAAATAACTTTTGCATACAAATTTTTTTTAAACGTAATTTATGATTATATAGGTAAAAACAATACAATAATGATTTCAAACTTCGTTTATTTTAAATGAAAAAAAATCATTAATTTTATAAGCTAATTAAAAACTTATATTAAATAATTGAAAATATATATTATATAACTTTCTCATTAAATTTGTTGATTATTGTTTTTTCACACTCTTATAAGTTGACTTCACAGGTAAGTTTCAAGTTTCTTCTGTATTCATCCATTCGACTCAAGGTTCTCCACCACAAAGCTTGCATGACTCAACAATACCGGTATTTTAAAAAAATAATCAGCAGTCTTGTAAAATTTCCATTGCCTTCGAATAAACTGTTTCAATGAATTGTGAAAACATATACACAGGTATTTCAATTTTAAAATCGATTTTCAAGATTACTTTTACTATTCTCAGTTTTATGTGAGTGAAGGATCTCCTTTATATATCTACTTTTAGATTACATGCACACGATTTAAATTGACGAATCTTCGAGTTTTTGTTATTACAGGGATAAAATTAAATAATAGTTGAAGAAATAGGGAAGTTGACAAATTTTCACAATTGGTTTTTTTAAAGATATTTTTAGGTAAAAAATATTCATATATTTAAAATTTGTTTGGATTCCGTTAACACCATTGGTATAAAATTAAAATAAAGTTCTAAACTCCGCTTTACTGAAATCTTTCTTTCCAACACAGAAATCTCTAATGATCTATTTCTTTACCAGAAATATTATACTTTCCAGAATGATAAAAGCAATTATAGAAGGTGTTTAGAAACTAAGTAATCAAATTGTACTTGTTTCTAAACTTCAAGTACAATTAAAAATGTCATGCTAAATTTTTTTTCCCAAGCTTCTTCGTTTTAGTGAAAAAACAAATTTTTGATTTGTTTGGAAATTTTCTATTGAAAGTTTTCTTTGTTTGCTTTATGTATAAGCTTAACGAAAGTATTTTTTCGACTAGATAGATAGTTAAATAATAAATGAAATAATTATTTCGTCGGACATCCAATAAAATTCAGTACAATACAAATAAAGAAGATACCCATCAAGTGTTTAGTTTTAAATTTCCGAGACTCCGGGACAGTAATAAAAACGCTAAACTTACGAGAATTGTTTTATTTTAAAAAATATAATTGAAATTGAAATGACGTCACACAAAAAATTTTGTTTAAGTATATTAATAGCTTTAGTGAAAAATGCACTAAAATTGTAACTTTCATATCTGTAAATACAAAATATAGAATATATTTGTATTTAATTTTTATTTTTTTTAAATAAAACAAATAAAATATGAACAAAAAATTGTAAATAGACGAGAATGTTTATAAATATTTTCTCACATTTAACTTTGGAAAACTAGTTTATTTATTATCGTACTTTGTATAAATATAAATTGAATACCTACAATACCTAAGTATCAATACATTAGTTGAGTGTTTTATTTACGTATATATGTTACAGATAAAGTATAAATAGTTAATTTATGAATTCATTCGTTAATAAATGCTTCTACGTTGATTTTTAGACAATGTTTCAATTTAATAAGAAAATTCACACTTTATCTAGAAAAAGTATATGTTATCCAGGAATATTAAACACACTACCATACACACCCATATATAATACTCTTTTGTTTAATATACTGTTTTGTTAAAGGCAGTGAGATTCACTTTTAAGTGATTATAGTCGAACGCTGTAACGGGCTCTAGGATAAATAATTATTTTAAATAAAATTGTAGAAATGAATAAATCTCTCATAAAAAATATGACTGGCACATCAATGTAATAAATTGGGGCTTTGGTTGAAATTCATTGATATTTGTATTGTATGAAGTCATATTATAAATATATTAACATTGTCGGGCTATCACGGGACTTCGTGGATGTTGGTTCTTACGTTCAAACTGTCATTAAAATACTTGAACGATATTTATACAAATTTTAATAATATATAAATTTATACATCTGATTTCAGAAATGAAATCAATGATCCTGTTTCTTGAAGGAAGAGGTTGTGAAAAACTGGAAAGTTTTTATATATTATCGAGTGTGCTGAATATGATATATTTATGCATACATCACATGTATGTGGTTTCATACAATGACTAAAGAAATTTAACTGTATCATATACATTTATACAGGTACAAGTAATGTTATTAAGTTAATTGATCATGAATCGTTTAATATATTATTGGCCAATATTACACTTACAACAACTAATATAATATAAATTTAATTATACTACTTTACACAGTAGTCATTTTTTATTTACTACACGGAGAATATTTACTATGTTAAACTGCTAATAATCATTTTAATATTCTCAATGCGCTTTCTTAGGATACAAGATGTAAAATAATGATGGTTTTGGAGAAATTTATTACAGTATAAGACAACCACTCATTTGCTTCATTTTAAATAAGATTGAAGATATTTATTTAAAATTTCTTTATCAGTACAGTAAAAATAAAATTGGACATTAAAGCTCTCTATAAAAGGTTCGAATCGACTTATAACAAAGTAATATTTTTTCGAAATGAGTAACTTTATACATAGAAAACACTGCATGTTTCATCACGACCAGGTCAGTAGTAGTTACTTACAAGCAAAACTTTACGATAGTACAGTGCATTCTTGTACGCAATACAAAAGTTCAATTCCGATAACATATTTTTAGTGATATACAAGCCAAAAGACAATTATTTTTCAGACTGAAAAAATTATAAAATACACCATAAAAACAGTGTATTTTATAATTTTAAGTAAACATAGAAGATTCAGGTCGTTGCGGTTTTTTTTTTATTCCATGAGTATACATCTTTGCAGAATTTTGTGAAAAATTATTTTTAATCTCATATTGTTAAAAATACTTAAATGTAGCCTGAATGCATTTAATGTCAACCCATCTATTCGATAAATTATCTATGACAACGATTTATAATGAATTAATAATTAAATAAATTATATCAAAACCATTTTTGCCTTGGATTCTTAGAAGGTATTTATTTATAAGAAGATAAAATGATGACATAAATATGTATATATTCATTCAATTTTGTTGCATGATGACAAAGCTATCAGATATATATTTTTTTAAATAGGATATATTTTGTATACATATGATAACATTAAACACATATGGAATTGATATGTTCACTTATCTCGGTTAACCGAACCTCTATTACAGTGACATTGATCGATTGCGTAATTGTTTTAATGGTTTTTTGTGGGTTTTTACTAAATAGAATACAATAATTTTTTGTAGTTAAACTTTACTTTCAACTTTTGAAGTTTTTTTGTCAATTTTATGAATCCAAATTTTATTTAAAGTGTATGTTGATATTTGTGTATGTGCATTAAGAATTCGACTGGAATGTATTGGGAGAAAAAATCAATATTGACGCGGGACTAATTTCAATCGGCACATAACGAAGTAAAGCACCGATTATCGTTTTCAGTTAAATCCATCAATTTTTCTCAAAAATCGATTAAAAAGGCAAACTAGCTGAATTGCCTTCAATTTGTAAATTTTATTAATTATTTTTTCTACTGGGAAGTTATTCGACGAAGCCTCGTACATTGCACCTATACCACTTTTTATATCACATGCGTACATTAAATATAAGATTAAAAGCTGAAATTATCTTAACAATTTTCGAATTATCTAAAACAATTTTAATAATATAAACACGATTATAATCCTTTTTCAAACAGTTAAGTATTGTTAATTGATCCTATTGATTAAATTTATTAGCCACATGTGCGTTTGATTACAGTTAAGACACGTTTTGTGACTTAAGACAAACAAATACATTATTATACCTAACCTTGATATTGGCATTGACTATTTTGAAATTAAAATAGATTGTTCTTCGTAAAAACTCTTCTCTCAGACACTAAAAATGTCTATACTGGGGTCTTCTTTCTTTAACTAAAAAAAACTGACGTAGTTATAATAATAATTAGGTTATATAATACTTATAATTATAAAATATAATTATTGTTCACATTCGCCTGATCTAACATAATAATGAAATTGACGTATTTATTATCAGTCATGTTTAACGATACATATTTTTGATTATATAAATTCCATTTGCACTGTTACCAACTGTGATTAGGGTTATTTAGCTTACAAAAATAAAAGATGTATTATCACACTAATTTCTAGCTAGAACAAAAAAATTATTTTATTTTTTATTTGTACTTCAATATTTACCAACTTATACTATTGAATTAATCTACAAAAAAATATATTTCTGTAATAAATCTACCCATAAATATATCTATTATTACATTATTTTAGTTATTAAAATTTCTTAACTTTTAAAAATTTCTTAAATGTAACGTCAGTTCTCTATTCGTGAAGAGAAGACGCTTCAGTAGAATAAATAAATAGAATTTACCCAAATACCCAATTTTTCTATTACAATATGTTATATCTTTTATATTTTAAATATGTTATATCTTCTAAGGTTTTCTCTAATATAAATTATTTTATAGTATAAAATATATAATAAACGGGAATTTGTTATAAAGAAAATGTTTTTTGAAGTAAAATTTATTTTTTATGAGAGATTTATTAATTTCTACAACATTATTTGAAATAATTATTAATATAAGAGCCCGTTACAGCGGTCGAAATTCGACTATAATCACTTAAAAGTGAATGTCACTACGTTTAAAGTATTTGAAGTAAAAATTGAAATCTTTTTTTTTACCATACAAACTTCATTAAAGTTTATGATTGAAACCTCCGGGAAACCATATTCAGTCCTATGTTAAAGAAGTTTAATAGTTGATAAAAGAGTGTTAAGAATAGATGAAAAACAACTTATGCTTAATTTTTCATTACAAGTTGTCAAATTATACAAATACTTTATTTTCATTCTGAAAATTTAATAATTTAAAATACTTTTAAAAAAGGTAGTTTAACCTGAAACATGTTATGCGATTCAAAAATGAGAATAGTTTTGACTTGTTTTACACAAACATTTTTTTAAATTTGGGTTGTGTGTTAGCAATTTGTTATATGTGCGATTAAAACTAAATAGCCAACTATTATTCTATCATATTGATAATGTACAGAATGTCACGAATGTTAGGGTTTTTACAACACATTATGCACTGTTGTTTTTATTGATGTTTTATTTTAAACGCTTCTTAAAAATGCTAATTATTTTCACTAATCCCTAAAACGGGTTCATATTAAATCCACTTTTATGGTATAGACTAAAATCACCCACAGGCTTACTGACACGGAATTTTGAATGGACATAACAATAAACAATTGCAAACCTTAAATGTAATATAAGAGTTTCTTTTATTTTTATTCTAAGGCAAAGGCATACGCTTAGACATAGAATTTTCCACTTGATTTTAAACAAGAAGTTTAATTTAAAAGCTAATCAAAGCTATGAGTGAAAATCCATTTTTATAAAAATGGATTTTCACAAAATAAATTATACATCTATTAATTGTCTAAAAATATAGTTTTGACAAATTTTGGAGCCAATTGCATAAATTGATTTAAATCGTATAACATGTGCTTAAATATTCACTGTTTTTAATTACATGAATATATCATTATCTAAATCGGGCAGCCACAAATCTGCATATATAAACATACTCGCATATCTTGTAAAACTCGTTATCAGTTATATTCCATTTTCAATTATCCATGAAATTTTAAAGCAATTTTATTCTTCGATTTTCTATTTAAAATTTGTTTTCCCTCAATATCCAGGATAATTAATTTCAACAAAATTAAAATCACTATTTCATCCAAATCGGATATATTTACTTAAACAGCTGTATCTCCGGAGCGGTTTATAAAATAAGTTATATAGATATGAGATGAAAAAATACATTTCAATAAAATTCTCTGTGAATCAGATTTTATTTACTCTAGATTAATCAATTTTGACACAATTTGAACGTTGAATGTAAACCTATACCACGCATCTATCTGTACATAATCGATCGAAATATCCTCGGATCGGTAATTCAGAGATAAAATGTTTCTAAAATGGAACCATTATAGTTTTTATTTATTATTTAGCAATAACAATCACTTATAATATAAATAATAAATAAAAACGCGAACCATCATTTGTTTACCAAATTTACATAAATATTCGTTCATTAGTTGTGAAGTAGTGTGCATTCTTTTGAATGATTGTCACAGATCACATACGGAAACGAAACAAAAATGACTTACAAAAGTCGAAATATATGAAAATTTTCGTAATTGAAGCAAATAAATTTTTAAATCATAAACGCAATATTTTCGAATTCGGAAGTAATTTATATATTTGATAAAAAGTTATTGTACACTGTAACATCTTAAAATATAAGTACCTAAACATTAAGATAAGTGTGTTTGGTTGAGTGAGCCATCCAGTATAATCTGAATAGGTGTTGTATGGTGTATACCATATGTGTTTTATTTTATATTGTATCATATATACTACCTATCTACTCTGCGTGCGGTTTTTGGCAAACTATACAGCTATTAAATTAAAAATAATATATGAGCCACGGAAGTTGTCGACGGACTTGTTAGTTAGTATGTATATTAACAACAATAATACAACATATGATTTTTATACAACATTTTTTTTTATTTATTTATTTATTTTAAACAATTTATTCAGTTTGTTTTGTGTATGTATACATATTTAATGGAAATGTTTTTTTAAACCAAATATGAATGTTAAATACTATTCATCTACAAATAAATCAACCATTTTTATGTACTATAGCTTATGAAAGTTGATGATCAGATTTTATTTTATACTATGCTGCCAAATTTTTTGATATAATCAATTTTATAAAAGCGAGTATACTTTAAATCTGACATACACATTATATGGAAATTGATTATCGCTAAAATTGTATTAAATAGGCTTTTTAATAAGTTAGTTTGTCCAAGTTTCTTAAAAATCGACATATAATTGTGTATCAATTTTTGAATGCTTAGTCCACAAAGTTATAAATACATATATAACTATAAAATATATTAAAATTAGTAAATGGGCGACCGATTTTCGCTCGTTAATAATTTTTTAGTGATGAAACTTATTTTCTAATAATTTCGTACATTAAATATTTGACATTAAATCCTAATTTCTAGAATTGAAAAAAATAAATTCGAAACCATAAAAAAAATAAAATAAATAAATTTGGTGAACCGAAAACCATAGTCTTCTCGCACTTCGATTCATTTTAACCATGAAAAAATATTTATCTATCATTAAATAACAACACATTAATGAATATTATAAAAATAATAATAATAACATTTTAAATCATTATTGGATTACAACTCATTTTTAGCAATATGAGGCAATACTTTCATCAATTGATAATTTTTGTTTTTGTTTTGATTTTGCTTTTGTTTATTATCATAGGCTGTGGTTGTATTAGGGCTAGTAGTGCATTGCAGAAAAATTGTGTAAAAACTACTTTTATTTTACAATTGGTTTTGAGCTTGTGCGTAGGTGGGATTTTAGATTTAACATTGCCACTGTGCCACGACTGAGCTGAATCGCTTTATATAAAGTTCATTTATTGAGTATAGCCACCACACGAATTTTATAAAAATTTGTTTCTTCTGAAATCTGCGTTAACCCGAAATGAACTCATTTCTAGATGAACTAAAGGAGAAAGATAGGGGGATAATTTTATATATTATTTTAATTCTTCAAATCCTCCTATATTAAATATCATTTATTACTTTTCTATATAAATAAAATTAAATATTATTTATTACTTTTCTATATAAATAAAATTAAATATTTTTAAAAATATTTTTAATACACAATTTTAAAAAATTTATTAATATTAATAAAAACATTTTATAAAAATTAAAGATAAAGTAAGTACACTGTAAAAGCAAGTATATGTATATATTCGAACGAGTATTTTTTCTACGTTATAGACTACATATTCTATGAGTGATTGATATGTCAGTTATAAAAATATTTTTATAAAAAACTGATATAACACATTACAAGCATTTCATACGAGCTATTATAACGCTAGTTCTTTTGAAATATAATTTTTCATAAGGAATTCTAAGTGTTAATACTGAAACATACTTCAAATAATGTGAACTTTATTCACACATTAAAAAAATATGTCGGCATAAATGAAAGATAACTAGCCATAAAAATAGTAGTTTCAAAAGTCTTATCAAATCACGTATTCTTATCACACGGTATCAAAGCAATAACTTGATAATGACCATAAATGAAAGATAACTAGCCATAAAAAAGAAGTCTCGAAAGTCTTATCCAATCACGTATTATTATCACACGATATCAGAGTAATTATTTGATAATGACCATAAATGAAGAAAACTAGCCATAAAAACGGAGTCTTGAAAGTCTTATCCAATCACGTATTCTTATCCCGCGATATCATAGTAATTATTACTTGATAATGACCATAAATGGAAGATAACTAGCTATAAAAATAGTTGTCTCAAAAGTCTTATCAAATTACGTATTCTTATCACACGATATCAGAGTAAATACTTGATAATGATTTAATAACTCGAAAATGCACGGATATCTTTTCAATAAAGTGAAAATTAGACAAAGTTAATTATTAAACTTAAAAATTTTGACTGTTATTTTGTATTTTGCATTTTATTAATTAATTAATTTTTTTTTTTTTTTTTTGGAGTAAAATGTAAATTTTTTAATTTAAGCATCCATTTTAATCCTGCTTGAATTTCATTTAGAAAATGTATAAATCAAAATTAAACAAAAATTTTTAATGATACTTGAATTAAAACATGTTGTTTGACAAAAAAACAAGTGAAAATAACAACTAACAGAGTTAACTGTTTGGATACTAGAAATATGGTTGATTATCAATGTTTGATCATTTGTAATCGTAAGCATTTATTAAATACTCTAAATATTCAGTCTATACAGTTCAAAATACGTATATAGTAATATTATATACTGTCATATATAGACTGTCATATATATATATAGACCCGGTGTAGGAAACCCGTGACACGAAATTATTATATTTTAGGGTATTCGGTACAGGCCACCCAGTACTCCTGGGCCGGCCTTCAGCCTTGGCTCCGCGTCAGAAAAAAGTACGAAACAGTTGACACGCAATTTATATATATGCACCCGGTATTCGGTGTAGGGCGCCTAGTAACCTCAGCCCCTTGATCCACTTGGCGGCCTTCGGCCTTGGCTCCGCATCATACAAATTTTGTAGCAGATGATGGTTATTTTTCTGATCATACATAGGTCTTATACACAAAGTTTGTAAAATATTCTTTTGGATTGATTTTTCCAATGGATTGATTTCCCAAATTCACGAACTTTCAACTCATTTTTTACATCTAGAATACGTCACTGAAATTTCAGCTTACTTTCGTCTTGATGACGGTCCAGCGGACATACGGAATGGAATAATGGTGATTGATTCTATGAAGACATATATCAAAATTTTTGTTTCAGGCTTCAATATTTTCTAGAATTACAAACTTACGACTAAAATTTATATATCTGACATTTTATTGTATATGTATAAAAAAAATAATAATAACAAAAATATTGACAAAAATAATTTACATCAAAGTATCAAAAATTACGTAAAAATTTATGTAAATATTACTATTCGTTCACACATACTAAAATTTTGCATGCTATTCATTCAATATAGTAAATAATTGCAACATAAATTTTTGCTTAAAAACAAAACAAAAATAACATTATTGTATACTTTTATATAAAAATCATATAAAAATAGTCACGCTCGTGCTCATGTAAATAATTCATACCAAGTAAGTAGGTAATACATAAATCTCTTTTTAAAAAAAAGTCTATAAATATTTAGAATATATTGGCTTCTGGGAGTTTTAAAGAACTGTTACTATAATGCTCTTACTATTACAATGTGTTACGATTTAAATTTATTTACACGGAAAATATATGTTCTTATTCGTTTATAATTTCATTTCTCTGACTCTCTATTAACTATTTTTTTTATACAGCGTGTTCATATTTTGATGTGCAATAGATTTATTACCATATTTATTGTTGGAATTTCAAGTTAGATCATATCTTATTGGGAGAAGAATGCCAATGCATTGACGTGTTAACTTTGTCTCACCGAATATAACTTATCAATTTCATTCATCAATTTTGGTGCATACACCAGATTTTAATTGTAATGGGTGTTTTTAGATACTTAATTTTAATATCGTAGAGTAATCAATCAAAAAAAAATCTAGTTTTATTTTAAACACATTCCAATTTTAAAGATTTTTTTACTATTTATTAAATTTATACTGTTTTGACTTTTGAAGTATAGTACTTTTTAATGATTGTGCTTCAAAGGAAGTCCCCTTTATAGATTTTAATTGAAAAGAACTACAATAATTACCGAACTATACAAAATGTGTAAATATTTTTAGCGAAAGCAGAGTAATTATTTGTTACCAAATATAATCTTGAATTTTATGTTTAATAACCCTTAAGGCTTCTTGAACATTACTCGTAATTTCATGTTTTGACTGCAAGGTTTTTTCAGTGGCTTGATGGATCTTTTCGAACCTTTAATCGTGATTAATTTCTAGTTATTTGTTTCTCAGATCATAAGGATCATGTATACCGCAGAAATATCTAGAAAATAGATATGTGAACTCTAGAATCGAATTTCTAATGTTTTCTCGAATTTTCGAAATAGGAGCCTTTATGAATATATTTTCATATTCAAGAATTGTAAAGGACAACAATAGCTGTTTTCAATAAGTCATAACCTGTAGTATTTTAGAAAATGACGAATGTAACCAAGTACTTGCAGGTCTTATTTTAAACACTCTCTTATATTGTTTTAAAAATTTTACAGCTATTTACAATTAAACTTTAAGCATGGTTTAAAGCAAGTAAAACGGATTAGAAGTATGGCACGGTAGTAGGTATTATTATAAGTAGCATTCAAAAGACGATAAAAAGTATGCATCTAGGAGGTGGGTAATATATTTATGATTAATGGTTAGTATTCAGTATCGGCTTGCTCTAAGAGCGTTAAAATAATATTATTGTATATGTAACAGGAGATATAATACCGCAAATTACAATTTGATTACATCGTCGCCCTGTCGTGCTATTAATACATCTCAATAATAATAGCCTTATTTATTATTTTAATCTTTTGAAAAATCCGATACTTACATGTGAAACAAAAAAAAAACAAAAACAATATAACAAAAACTATTAATCATTATTAAACTTATTAAGAGAATATTTCTTGCGTTTTTAAAAACAACAATTCTTTATATAGAGAACTTTTAATAAAATGGATACGATTTAAATACAATTTGGGTACTATTTAAGATCGATCTTGGAAACTTCTCAACTATCACTAGTAACAGTGATATTTTTTAAATTAAGTAAATAAAAATTAAATTAACTACAATTTATGAAATGATTAATTAATATTACCATATTCACCGATTTAGATAACAAATATTACTAAATATTTTTGTACATTTTACTCATTAAAATATTAATATTTTTTTAAAATTATACCCGATTATTAACTATATCAGTAGATAAATTATGGTGTAAAGTTTGTAACGCTAGAAAATATAGAAGCCATAAACAAAATTTTAGTTTATGTGTGGATAGAATCATCTAATTAGCCCATTTCCACATATCTGTCATCAATATAACTCAAAACGAACAGAGAAAGTTAAAATTTTTATTACCTATTCGATGCATAATGTGAGTTTATGATAAAAAAAAAACACATTTGGTTGAATCTATCTTCCACTGGCTCTTTGTATGATAAAGAATAAAATATTGATAATCACAACGCTTCAACGTTTTGTTTGTCTAATCTAACTTGGTATTTGAATAAAAATCATGATAACTATGATCATAATAATTCTTTATAAATTATTCATTGATTTTTATCTGATGAAATAATAAAAGTTAAATTTTTTTTTAACTTAATTCGCATTTAAATTATGTTAGAAAAAAACAGGAAATTGTTCTTAACAAACTTTTTATATACTATTTTTCTCAATAAAGAAAGTGGAAAAACTTCAGAAAGAGATTCGATAAAATTAAAAACTTAAAAGTGATATTTAACGATACCTTCTTCTTATACTTATTATATAGACAGACATCCAATATTCAGTAATACGTCCAAGGTTGATTTTAATATGATATATTTGAACTCACCTGAAACAAAACAAAAAGATAATTAAATATTTATATTGAAATTAATTAAATTTCATATAAAAAATCGTATATTCAAACAATGTTAAAGGCTCATTTTATTAAATGTTAGCGGTTATAGTAAAGTATTTTAGAGGATTAAAATAAGGTACTTATTTTTAAAATTTCAAAATTTTATGTTTGTAGTGATGTCACTACAATTTAACTATTAAACATTTAATTTTTGAATTGGTAAGCTAAAATGTTAACATGTTAATTTTATAATTTTTATAATAAATAAATGTTAAAAAACTGCACGTAAAAGTTTTCACAAAAATTGAATTGATGTTCACTTCTATGACAGCCTTGCTAATGAAAGTAAGTACTGCAATTCACATTTTTAATATTTTTTTATAAACTCTTAAAGTCGAATCTGAATGAAATTTATTTTATTTAAAAAATTGAAAAACAAAGAAGTGTTTATTATGATGATTTAATAACAAACTAGTTTTAAAATTTATAAAAATTATTTCTGGAAGAAGTGTAAAATACAATATTAATTTAAGGAATGTATTCCACCGACAGCTTCCAGGAAACAAATTAAATATTTATCGAAATAAATAATTCTAGATAGTTTATTATAATAATTTAAGTTTAAATTTATAAGTTTAATATAATATATGTAAACTTCAGTGTTTGAAAATGGTTGTACAGACCAAAACATGTCATCAGATTATTATACTTTAAATAAAATGTGGTGTGCTTAATAATTACATAATAAGTCCGAAGTATTATTTGTGTTGAATTTTTAAAAAAAAATATGTATATTTATTCGAAAATAATAAGATAAATTATACATAAAAACCAGATTTGGCAGGGTCATAGTTATTTTTTTGTATTTCTTTAAATTTTCTTTTTAAAATAATTATGTGTCGTTTATCTTCTTATATATAAAAATGAATTGCAAAATGTGTTGGTAAGCGCATAACTCGAGAATGGCTGGACCGATTTGGCTAATTTTGGTCTTGAAATATTCGTGAAAGTTCAGGGAAGGTTTTAACGGTGAGAAACATAAATAATAAGTAAAGGAAAATACTATAAACGACAATTTAATTTTCGAATACAAAATGTTCCTAGCTGTGAAACATATTTTGTCTTTTTTTTTTCTCACATGTTACAAATCATCATTTCCATAGAAACCAAAATATAATTTTGAAATTCAAAATAAAATTTCTTTATCTATTCAAAATAAAACTTCTTTATCTCTTCTCACTAGCAGTATGACGAACTGTCAACTATATAAAGTGTGCATATCGCATTGTTCAAGTATTAAATAGGAACAGAAAAATGTAAAAAAAAAAAAAAAACAATCATGTTAACTTTAATGATAAAGAAAGAAACTTTTAAATGTTAAAAAATGTTCAAGTATTAAATAGGAACAGAAAAATGTAAAAAAAAAAAAAACAATCATGTAAACTTTAATGATAAATATAGAAACTTTTAAATGTTAAAAAAAAAATGTTCAAGTATTATAGGAACAGAAAAATGTAAAAAAAAAAAAAAAAAAAACATGTAAACTTTAATGATAAACAAAGAAACTTAAAAAAAAAACATGTTCAAGTATTACCGGAATCATTCTTGGTTCAGGAGGTCCATATATCTTTCATCAAGTGTATGTGTACCACACCAAAAATTATCGGGTTAACGCGGTCCCGGGTGTCCCCAGCAAATACCAGGTAAATACCGGGTGCATATAATGTACTGGGTGCACACTAAAAACCGGGAATCCGATTAGAAAGGATTTGAAATTCTTCCCCTAAGGGTAGAATCGCATACGCATGTAAGCGATGTAATATCATTTATTAAAATGTGAAAAATAACACAGCAACGCGTAAACCGGGTGGGTATGCTTCAAAATATAAATTAATATCATAATTTATTCTGATTTGCCGCAGCTTCATTATTTAGTTATAGCCAGTTGAGAATATGTTATTATATTTATTAATGTTTACCCGGGTCAGCTATTCAAAATAGAATTTATTTATCTCTTCTTTTCTATATTAGTGGTTCTGGACTTCCTTTTACTATTTTTCATCAAGTATATGAGAACCACAGTACAATATACACGAATTGTGGGTGCACGAGGTACCGGGTGTCCCACATCAAACACGAGTGTATATATAAATATTTCGTGTCACGGGTATCCCACACCAAATAGTGGGTTAAACATCAAATACCGGGCATCCCATAAGAAAAGATTTTCTGAAATTCTACCCCTAATGGGATGAAAAGAAGAGGCAAAGTTTGTATGGGACAACGGAATTCCTTCGTCCAATCTGCTTCAAATTTTGCATGCAATCGATGTAATATCAATTGTCACCGCAACGTGTCCGGGTATGCTTTAAAATATATATTAATATCATTATTTATTCTAATTTGCCTTAGCTTTCAGCCTTAAGAAATACAGGAAAGTTGTTAAGAATATGTTATTATACTTAGAAAATGTTGAAGTTAATTAGAAATATGTGGCAAAACGACGTTTGCCGGGCCAGCTAGTTGTGGAATAAAACTGTTTTTACTTTTTTGGATATAACAAGTCGATTGCAAGAGTTTTATCAAATAATTTATCAGATGATTTGTGACGATAATAACAACAATAAACAAATTTTTCAGTGAGATTAAACACACAAATATTTATTTGTTTCGGACGTATGTCGATATATTTTTCAAAGCATACGTTTTTAATTCAATTGTAAATAGTGTATGGAAAAGTATTCACAAACGAAATAGCGAAACGAATACTTTTAATCACAGTTTGAATTTATTGTTAGATATGTTTTTGTACTCAAAAACAACAGTCAGTAATAAAACTGAACTGAAAACTTTTCTCAATGGAATGACTACAAAGACTAAATAATATAAAAAAATAAACGAATCAGAAACTATAAAAACTTTATCTATATAACGGGTGGTTCACATAAAACGTGGTATATTTGTCATGTAGATACTGTAATGGGCAAAAGTTTTGATAACATTCTTAGTTGTGGTATTAATAGATTCATTAAATCCATCAAGATTTTACGCGAAATACTAATAAACATTTGTATGAACTAAATATTAAAGCTGTTAAAGACGATTGAAAATCGAACTGAAATACTAATTAAGATTCTCATTTACTAAGAAAAATTCATTATTGTTTCACGACTCATGAAAGTAGTAGTTATTAATAAAACAATTATATTTTTTAAAAAAATATGAGAAAAATTTTATTTAATAAAAACTTTCTGCTATGACATCCGCTTCCTCTTTAACATTGTGCATGTCAAATATCATCATGCTTGGTTGATAATTTTTTGAGTTATTTGTTCGCTAAACAAGTGATCACTATAAATATTTTAGTTTAGATCGTTATTACTGCATAAATTTGCATAAATCATATTATTACCGTATTAAATACTTATTAGATTTTATCACAATGATTGAAACTTTCATCCAAATTGATGAAAATATGGTCTCATTTCTGAGAATTTCCGTGTCTGAAAGGACTTAAATATGATCTCATAAGGAAGTGTTGTAAAAACAAACTAAATATTGTATTATATATAGTACTTTGCTGATGCGTTATGGTTTTAAACCATGTTTTTTTATGATTTTCATGTTTGAAAAGGAAAATTCATCAGAAGCCTCTGGAATGTATATCAATTTCTTAACGCAATTGGTGTTTTCTAAAATGTTTAAATTGAGTCGTTAGTACTAATTTATTTTACGAATTTGTAGATCTTTAATATTGTTTGGAATATTTAAAACATTTTTATTTCTCTTGTTATACTTAACAGAACGTGCTATTGTATTCATAAGGTTATGATAGACTTTATTGGCCTGTCAGAAAAAATTGAACCACATAGTAAACGTAGCTCCCACTTATAGAATTCACAGAGTACCTGTTTGTTATGGACATCGTTGGCTGCAGTAAAATTATGGATGGTTCAAATAACATAACAAAGGACTTACAATGAAATATTTTAAACATAGAATTAAATATAATAAAAATTATTTTTAATTTTAACTGTGCATATTTTTTTCAAATGAGGTTTCCATATTTCGAAAAAATGAATCAAAACTTCTGCTGTCTTTATCTATGTGTTAATTTTTTGTAGTTATCATCAATTTGTTTATATTTATTTATATGACTGAATTGAATTGAGAATTAACATGAAAATATAATAACAATAAAGAATTTTAATTACATTTGAATATTAATAAATATTTACAAACAAAGGTAACAGCTAACAGTGTTAACTGTGTAAATCCTTGCAAAATAGTTAAGTATCAATTTTTAAACTGGTTTTAGTTATTAACATAAATATATTTTGTGTTATATAATAATAATATTGATGTATGAAGTAGCTGATTTTGAGCTTAAATTGCAGCGAAAATCTAATTTATGAAAAATTCTTAAAGCTAAAGTTGTTTGTATTAAAGAAAAATACATTTCTTGTATTTAAGCTTTTCGTCTAAATCTTTCAAACACGATGGGTCATGAATCCAATGAACTCAATGGACCAATTACTTCCCAGCGATCGTATACTCCGTTTTTAGGGCGCTATTGTGAGTGAATTTCTTGATGGACAGACGAAATCTAGACAAAAAATTTAGAAGTACCTTCAATAATTTCAACCAAGAATAAATAAACCCTCATATTGTCAGATAAAATTAAATTGTTTTTTTGAAAATTGTCTAACCACAAACGTTTATATATACATGCGAAATTTAGCCTTAAGCTAAAATTACTTTAAATATTCCGTCTAAAACATTCCAATTAATAAAGATTGCTACATTTAATTATACATTCGTTGAATTAAACTTTCTTATCAATAATCATATTAACAACTTGTTTTATGTTTGTTATCATTTTTTCAATATCACAACAACCAGTCGTCCTATTTGTTAGATTTTATACATAGAGATTGTATATTTAAATTCAATATTATATTTCATTTTTGTTTTTCAATTTAAATCATATAACAAGAGACTAAGTAACTAAACTTGCCATGTACATTTTTGAAGGGTAAAATATTTAACACAATTCGAAACTACAATACTTTTAAATTTCTTTTAAAAAGCATTTTCATAAAACTAAAATATCATGATCTATAGCTTTGTTTAATTGTCTAATATATTAATTAATAAACATATTATTTCTTTTAGACTTTACACACATTTATATAAAAGTAATAAAATATTAGACCTAAGTACTTAAGTACTTGAAGACTTTGTTACTTTATATTTTATATTGTAAAGAAACTTAAACTATATACTATACATATAAAATAAAATCTGCGTATTCATTCTTACTAATTTTGCTGAATTTTTTTGTATTCATTCTATTTTGGATGTACCATTGGGAAGAAGACACAAGACAAAAATGTTAGGAAACATAAGAAGAAAAGCATATTGAAATAAGAAACAGGAGTGAAAAAAACAATACGAAATACCTATATTAATAAATACGGGTAAATATTTGTTAACAACTAACACCTTAGTCGGTGTCAATTTTTTTCATCGGGTTTCATCTAATAGAATAAATAATAATAAACAGTGAAGAATAATATAAATAAATAAAATATGATTCGCTTCTGTAGGCAGATAGATCAACACATAATGGTAATTAAGTTGAACATAGTAATTATGACAACCTGTCATTATAAAATGATAATTTCATTTACATGAACTTCATTTTAAGATTAAAATTAACTACACTAATATTATTATGTATCTGATAATGTATTAAAAGTTTTTCAATTATTTAGAGTAGAATAATTATTTCTTATTGTTAATTTGTGTAATGAATTTTCCAGAAAATTGAGTTTTTTCTCAAGGAACCTAAAATCATAGCACACGATTTAAATAAAGTATAGGCTTCATTATTATTATTATTTTTTTTTTTTGTTCAAATTGACAAGAAAAATTGCCACTTTCGATTGAATTACAAAGTCGAAAAATTCGTTGAAGCTGAAAATTTTTTTTTCTTTCTTCGTTGTGCTGATGTCGAAAACTTTTATTTGAGTTATTGAATATGGTTGTGCAAATGAATGGGTTGTATTATACGAGAGAGTTCATGACGATTGTACATAGGCTGGACATTCATGCTAATTATGAGTTGTTATTAGTTAGGTTATGCGTTGTTATTATTTTTGCTACTATAGCGCTGAGATCTAAATATGAATCTCGTATAATCTACGTTCTCTGCGTTCATTTTCATTTCCTCAGGAAAATATCTTACAAAGCGTAATGAAGAGAAGTAACAAGAACATGTCAGCTACTAATTTTAAAATATTTCGAAGTTAATCTGCCAATTAGTAATTGAAGTTGCCAACAAAATTTATTACCATTCATTTGGAAAACTGTAGCATTAATTTAAACTTGTAAATATTAATTTTCAGAACGAATGGTTTCCGAATTAGTTTGAATAAAAAAGTTTGGCAATAAATCCTAATATACATTAAAATTTAAAATCTATTTCACACTTGTAATAATCTTACAATCAAATTTTTGAGCATTGGACAAATTTTTGCAAGAAAATCGTGCAAAAAAAAAATTTTTTAAGTTTAATGTTATCAGTGAGTTCAAAACGATCGCAGGCAGTCCTTCTACTTATTATAATTGTAATAGAAAAAGAATCTAGATGTCATCTCCAAGGACAGTAATACAATTGGTTTAGCCACTTACTTAAAGTACAATTCATGATGAATGAAGCTTAGAATTCAAATCTTACCTTTACATTAAAATAATAAGTTATTTTTTACTATTTTTGTGGTAATTGGTCAGATATCGTTTGATATTGATCAAATTCTGTTCACATTTGTATTTTGTTTCCGAATTCCAGTTTTTTTTTCTATTATATGGTTGAATAGTTTAAATGAAACGTCTCGAAACGAAGTAGAATCGCTCGTACCAACTTTCTTTCATACTTTCCCAACCTTTACGTAAGTAGGTACTTGATTTAATAAATTTTGGATTTTTTATATATCATGTTTAAATTCTAATTTTAAATTTCCCAATTTAGACTGCAGTCCATTATTTGTATTTATTGAGGGATTTAGTCCATTACACAATTCCTACTTCAATATCCAACAAACATATTTATAAATAACTCAAAGGCAATAATAATATCGATATAATCTACGTATATTTATTTTTAATATAAATTTCTGTTGAATAAAAACAGATGTTTACTGATTTAATTACGTTAAAAATAACTGGCTGAGTGAAGCTGACTATGGCTGAATGGTGGTTTTCTTTACAATAATAACAATTTTAAAAAACCACTCACGTCTTTCTCATGACAACTGCTGGTAGCAATGTTGGAATGGTTGGTTTGGTTTGTTATTATTATTATTATTATTATTATTATGGTATTACTGCTTCTGAATTAGATAGATACCATAATATCATCTGTCTCTACCCCATAAGATGTTGTTGGTTGCGGGTTACCTTCATACAAATAGTTGTTGACATTGTGTATAAAACATTTATTATTATTACAATTATGAGCATTTAACAATTTTAATCTCCGTTAAATGTATGCAATTATTTTTTAATTATCTTTCGTTTTTTTTGAAACATCTTAACAAAATAAATAAAGCGTTTTAGTTCGTATTATAGTCCATATGAAATCGTTTAATCGAGTAAATAAAAGTAGTACCTTGTCATTATTTACAGTAAACGTAGGTTAGAATTTCATTATAATAAAATAATATTTTATAACTGTAAAAATAGAAATAAATTTTTATTTAATTGAAAAATTTGCTTCAGTGAATGTATTGGTGTCAAACCTTCTCAATTATATACTACAATGTTTACCACTTTATTTTGCGTGGTTCCTTCTAAGTACTCCACGCCCCATTAGGGTGATGTAATTTTCAAAATTAAAAATATTAACAGGAATCGATAAAATTAAAAATTTTAAGCAAATGAAGGTTTTTTCGAAAAGTCAATATGTTATAGTTATTCGCAGTTAAAAATATCAATTTTTTATTTAACAAATGTATATTTTTGAACGGTTTAAAACGAATAACTCAAATACCTTACATCATATTGAAAATATTGAAAGTAGAAAAACTTAAGCTTAAAAAAACAAAATAGTTTTACATCTGTATATTCAATACACCGCATTAAAGGTATTCCTAATCTTTCAAGTAAAATAGATAATTCAAATAAATAATTAATAGTAATTGAAGCATTTAATACTGAATAACAAAAAAAAACCCACCGTAATACGGAAAAACCTTCATAATCAAAATACGGAAATGGCAAAAAAATCAGATTTTTAAAGAATAGCGTTTCCTCAAGCATTCAATTACTTAGTAACGCATGTAAATTTTCCAGGGTGCCAAAAATATATATTTCTAAAAATTTATATGGTTTAAAATGTTGCGTTTAGAAAAAAAATTGAAGATATTTATTGTTGAAATATTATTATTGTTGAAATATTATTACTGTTGAAATCGGTTAAAACTCATTTGAAGGTGTTTGTGTGTACTTCAAGATTTGAATAATTTTACGAACTGCTCGAACTGCTGTTCGTTTTTATGTGCAATCTAAACGTTCAATGTGATTAATTCAATTTTACAAGCTTTTGTTTAGTTTCACTTGCAAGTTAAATTTGATCCACTTTCTGGCTATCGATTGAGCTGAAATTTGACATAAATATGTAAATCGAATGACAATACAATATTAAGACATAATATAATACAAAAATAATTCGGTAACGCTAAAAAACTTTATTCTTCTTTATTTCATTGCGCTTCCACCATTTGTAAACTAAAAATTCAAGATATAAATTTTCTTAAATTTTTGTTTTTCTCTCTTAATAGTACAACAGCTTGTATTTAAAAAAAAAAAATATTTTTTTACTTAAAAACTTGTTTTTTGATCGAAACATCACCTTCAACGAACTATAATTCGAAAAATGTTGAATCTCAAGGGTTGAAAAACAAATCTTACTACTTGGATATAGTAAAAGCAGTATTTTTTATAATTGTAATTGTCAATAAAATGTAAGGTTTACTATTTATTCGTTAAACATTTTTAAAATATTCAACATAAATTATCTTATTGAGTGAAATAAATATAAAAATAATGATTACGTAAATAATAAGAAATGGTTCTATTGTGAACATAAAATCAAAATAAAACAGTTAAAAAGGAACTTGAGAAGATTAAAAAGTGAGAAAAGTAAAAAAGAATACAAAAATTGGACTGAAGTTAAAAATGTGAGCATATAAACGATTATGTGAATTGTGCAAATGATCCTGTTTATAAAAACGTCATTTGCTATGGTCAGTTTAAAACTGCGAGAAACGAGAATACGTACAAATGATTATATAAATGAGAATGAGTGGATTAAATATAATCAGAAACTGTATACAGACAAAAATGTTATAATGCAAATGATATAATTGGGAATGAATTTGTGGATTTAGTTGATGACTGAGCTTTTGAATGAACCGTAACATTTGTAACCTGATGTTGAATTTTGCTTTGTTTATATTTTTATTATATTTAGAATTTTAAATTGTTTACGAGGACTGTTTTTCAATAAATTCTTTAAATAGTTATCGTAATAAAATAATGAACAGTTAAAATATGATAACTATTTGAACATTGTATATTTTTCTAAATACAAATAAAAAAAAAAAAGAAGATATTTATAAAAATATTTCATAAACACAGATTAACTACTTTTAAAAAATCAACACATAAGTTAACACTTAAACGACTTTAAAGATGAGATGATGTGTATTATATATGTATAGTAAGTAGACTGCAGTATGAGAACTTGTTACTTAGAAATAAATCTTCACTCTGACATGACATAAAGAATAAATTATCCGCTGGTAAGTTATTATCTATTATTAACACATTATTTGTACAATACATGTTTTTAATTAGAACAAGAACAATTGTTACTTATAGTACATGTGTGTAGCAAGTAAGTCTTTGTTCATCTTATGTATGTGCATAGAGCTAAGCTAAAGTCAGTCTTCTTTATTTGTTGTGTTATAGTTCAAACATTAAAAGTTATTTTTACAATAAAAGCAGATTTTAAACTATGAAATTTTATATTATATTTTTAACAGGGTAGGACAGATTGGCGCTGAATAATTAAGATATTTCAGTATTTTATTTTCACGGTCCATGGAGATTTAATCTAGAAATTTTATTCAAAGTCAATACCTGTTCATGGGCGTACTCAACTTTTTACCTATGGGAGGAAAAGTCAAATATGTCTTAAGCACGGTACCCACACTTGTTTTGTTTCACATACTATACGAAGACAACTTGAATAATTTTGAAATATGGATGAAAGATTCTGGGCGCTTAAGTATTTTTAAAGTGGAGTAATACTCCATAGACATACATTGCAAGGATAAAAGGAGATGAATCATCTCTCATGACAGGTTTGACATGAGTTGTCATCAAACAACTCGATGATCCTTAACAGAGAAAAAATATGATCGTTGTCCGTATTCCAATTATCGTTTCTGTTGTCTTGCTCGAAAAATATACTCACATGCCAATACGTGCATAATTCGAGCTGTGTGATCGAAAATTTAGTTACATTTAGGATTTACTAAACTGTTATATTATTTAATCGTTTGTGAAACGGAATTCAATCCGTATTCTGTGTTATAGTTAACTGGCTCCAGATGTCGTAACACATCAATTGCAGAAACTTTGATTTCAAATTCCATATATCGACCAGATATAATTCATTGAATACCATGGATTCATTAAGTGGTTAGTATCGCTTATTTTTTACGGTAGTTTTTCTATTTGATTACTGTAATAAAATAGAATAAATTTAATAAATCTACATACAAATTTTCAACAGTCTTGCATAATTTCAAACTGTTTAGATACAAAAAGTTAGAAACATATTGGCATTTATGGCTTTTCTTATAGAAACCCCACCAAATGTTTAAATATCAAACATCGCTTTAATAATATTAGGCTGTCTGGTAAATAATTCTCGCCGAGTTTTAACTCAGTTTGAAAATAAAAAAAGTAATAATGAATAATATTTTATTTTCATGTAACTATTATATTCAGTGATACAGAAAAATAAATTGGCAAAAGATTTAAAAATATTTTGATAGAAAACAATCAATTTATAAATTATTTAAAGAGACAACACTGATCATAGCTGCATATTTCATACATTTACACAATTATACTTATCATGATTAAGTTTTCATTTAACGGCCAATAATTTATAATAATAAACGATAAAACAATTGTTTTTTTGATTCTAATCGATAAATTGATTTTATTGTATGTTATTTTCTTTTTCTTAAACATCTATGTTAATGTTTGGAGACACATAAATATAACGAGCAATCCGGATGCTAATCAACTTCACAATAAATGAATAATAAATTCTACAATTTATAATTTGAGCGAGTTAACTTCGTTTTAAGTCGTATTTTCCATAAATATATAGATTTTTTAATCGTATTGAAGGTCAAGGGAGTGGTGGGGGGTGGGTTAGTATATTTTATTTAAGTGATTTTTGGAGATGTTTGATAGTATGTGAAGGTAAAATTTTACTTCCCAATATACACTGATCATACCGTTTCCAATAGAGATAAAAAAAAGGTTACCGCGGATGATTTTCCAAACCATAAAACCAATATTCACTGAACTTACCTTACATATTGTATGTTGCTTGTTTTTATACTGCACATTGAGCTTGTAATACACATCATATTTTATTCAAGAATACTCGTTTCATCAACCAGAATTAGTATTTTTGTATGTCAATTTAAAGATCAATAAAATATATTGTACGGATAATTGATTAGTTTTCCATTTTTAAAGAATAATATATTTTAGGATACTGTTAAGTAAGTAATGCGTATTGACTGAAATTTTTTTCTATCAAACTATGTCAATATTAAATATTCTATTTTTAATTAGATGAACTGGTAAGCTGCTCCGCATCATTAATTGCTATTAAAAAAAAATAGATTAAACTTAAATATTAAAAAACTGTGAAATTTTTCAAACAGACCCGATACTATTAATCATATAAATCACACAAAAAAAGGTGATGAGTATGTGTTGGTTTCCCCCAACAATCTCCAACTCATTCAATTTGATGTTTAAAATCTCAAATGATAGATACTGAGTTTTCTTAGGCCAAATTATATAATATGCATTTATTATGAAAGTCCGTTTTAGCCTACTCAAGACCATTCATTTGGGCTAGTAAATTGAATGAGATGGAAGACAGCCATCAATTTTTTTAAATATATATATATATATATATATACTAGCGGCCCGGTTCGCTACGTATTCAGTGAAATAAAAAAAAAAAAAATTAGTTATTAAGTGCTAGCTATTTTAAAACTTAATCCAAAACATTTGAATAAACAATATATTTTGTTTTTCCATTTGGAGCATCAATAAGCAAACGGTTGGGGGTACCGACTCTGAAACAGGCAACATAAAGGTGGCCATGTGAAAAACATGATTCCTCCAAATTCATACCACAAACGGTGTTTGCCCTTGGGCCATGTTGATGGACATCCCAATTGATAAACGCACAGGATAGTGGATAAACGACTGGATAAAAAAAATACCATGATTCAATGCTACCAATAATACCAAGAATATCACAAATAAAATTGATTCATAGTAATATTCTATATATATATTTTATAAGTTTTAAAATATTCAAAATAACTTGAATAGCAGGATAAAGTACTTGTAATTATTTAGGGAAATATTATATTGTGTGTTTTGCCACAAAAATGTCAAAGTATTATAATCTTCAACTGAAATTCAAAGCTATAATTTGTATATACCAAATATGTATAATTATTTCAAAATTTGACTTTCAAAATATGTGTTTTAAATACTGAATGAAAGCTGATGTGGTTTAAATACTGAAAGCTGAAGTGGTGTCTAAAAACACTACTTCTTATCCTGTAAAGTTGAAACTACTTCTAAAAGTACTAGCCATATTTTTTACTTATGTGGTTTTATGCAATCGATATAAAATGACGAGAAAAAATATGTAAGATAATAATTTAAAATTCATTGTCCCTCAATAATTATAAACTATTATTTCTGTTTTTTGCGTCACTTTTTATTAATATTTATATTTGTATTGGACTATTATACCACTTTTTATACTATTATACAAATGTCTGATGATAACTGCATGATGAGACTTAAAAATAAACAAGGAGAAAGGGTAATTTAATTAAGTGCTTTCGTGTGGCAAACTTTCAGCCCAAAAAGTTATTCTATTCACTTTAGTACAATAAAAATGTTGTACGAAAAAGCTTGTTTAAAAAAATTTATTTTTAATTAATAATTTTATTTAGAGACGAACTGGCAAAACCAATTTCGTTTTTTATCGTAAGTCGTTGGACACCTACGACTTAACATTAATAGCAGTAATTCTGGAAAATTAAAATACTATAAAAGTTATGTTAACTATAGAAAGATATTCTAAAATAAATATTAAAATACGTAATATATAAAATAATGATTGCCTTTATTACCTACCAGAAGTTATAGAAATTACATGAAAAATAATATGTAAAATATTTCAATAAATACATAAATATGTTTAACATAAAATGTTTTAATGTGTGAATAATATTTAACTTGAAATAGATGTTGAACGAATTGAATGTTATTTTTTATTATTATGTATGGTCTTTAAAATTAATAAAATTGATTTGAAATTTTATTAATTTTACTTATTCTACATAAAATAGGTGAAATTATTAACCTATGGTATGTACAGAAAGTCTAACAGATATGGCTGTACTTCGATGTGTTGTAAGTCATCATTAAGCAATAATAATTACTAGTGTCCCGTTACAGCAGTCGAAATTCTTTTGAAATTTTATTAATTTTACTTATTCCACATAAAATAGGTGAAATTATTAATCTATGGTATGTACAGAAGGTCTAACAGATATGGCTGTACTTCGATGTGTTGTACGTCATCATTAGGCAATAATAATTACTAGTGTCCCATTACAGCAGTCGAAATTCTACCATAACCATTTAAAAGTGAATCTCACTGCAAACAAAACAGTATATATGCGTGCCTTAAAAAACACAGTATATTATATACGTGTGTATGATAATTTGAGTAATATTAGCCACACCTCAAGTATATGGCATAGTGTGTGTAATGAACGCTTTTTTTTTTTGATATAATGTATTTTTATGCATAATTATAAAAAAATAAGAGCATTGTCCAGCAAGTCTCTACATAAACTACAAGTGTGCCAAATTTAATATTCCTCCGATTGGCCAATTTTCGTAAAAAGTTATACAAAGTTTTTGATACACGTATTAATATATAGATAATGGGATTTTTCATTTTTCAGGAAAACAAGTCTATAACAGAGGTAACCCACATCATTATTTTCACAAACTACATCTGTATAATTGGATTTATAACGTGGGTGGTTGACACATTATCTAGAGATGACTAAGAATTCGGTAATTTGCAGCTGCCTTTCTGTAAAGAACTGTGCCGATAGAATACCTCAAGCACAGTCAGTTACAAGCCTTTCTATCAATTAAAGCTTCCGTTTATTGTAATTGATAAACTATCACTAATGAGCTTCGAATCCATAACTTACAAACCAAAGGACCCAACAGGTTAACCGAGTTAAATCTCTTAGCTTCTCGGTCACTTCAGTTGGTTCTACATAATTAAGCATTACGAAGTTGCTCTGTTTTTGTGCTGTTTGTTTTAAATTTTCAAATATGAAATAGCATATTTTAAAAGAAAATATAAGGACATTGATATTAATTAAGAATGACTTTAACTTATGAAAGATTACGGAATGTTTTAGTAATTAAGTTTTCTTGGTTACTAAACAAATAGAAATAAATAATTTTGGAAATGGACAAAATATAAAATTTTAGATACATTTATATGTAAATACACAAACTACACAAATTTTGAAAGGCCAATTTAATTAGAAAAACCAAGAAAAAATGTTCCAAATATTGTTGTAACTTTAAACTGTCAGTAACCAATCTCTTTGCAGTAATTGATAAATGCGCTTACGCTGTTTTCTAAATATTAATATAAAAACGATTGTATGAAATAGTTAATTAACATTTTGATTGTAAATGAAAATTTGATAAGTGATAAGAAGTATTATTTTTTTTTTTTTTACAAAATTTGTTTTTATATAGTTAATTGTTATAAGAATTATTATTTTTTTTTTACAAAAATTTGTTTTTATATAGTCAATTTTATACAAAAAGTTTATACTCTCCATTTTATGCGAAATATTACACACATAGTTTTATGAATGATATGTATAAAAAATTGAATAGTATTAGCAGATGTTGTATAAATGATATAAATGATTTGCAACAGATCTAAAATTTTAAATTTCATATATTAATGAAAAACTTTATAAATAATAATGAATAATTAGCTAATTTTCAATTTTTATTTAAATTTACAAAAAATATTGTTTCGGTTAATATAACTATTTTCAAACAATGCAATTAGTTAATTAGATGCATATTATTATATATTTTATATCACTTTCCATAAATTAACGATCAATTCAATTGACAGTATCTTAATTATAAGAACTCCTAAAACATTAATAAACAAAACAAAATAAACACTCGATTTTTTAAGTCAATTTTCTCATTTCTAAAAGCTTAAAGCTTTCACAATAGGGTAGTATACTATGTTTAAAAAAGAACTAGAAAAAAAAATTGATTTCTTTATAATAAGTCCCAAAAAATAAAAATTTTTTGTAAAATAAACACGATTTCTCGACATGAAATTAAATTAAAATTTAAACATTTTTTATTAATGTAAAAAGGCTACCTGCCATTATGGTGACTCAATATGTAATATGGAGAATACTGGTATGTAATATTGAGAATACTGGTATCATTCATTCAGAACAAACCATAACCTAACACTTTAAAATAATTTTTTACTAATTAACATTAAAGTTTAGACTGAACTGTCCAACACAACTAATAACTTTTACCAAAATGACATCACACCGTGCTAGCCTTGTGTTTCGGGTCTCGTGATATAAACATAAAAATATCGAATTTTAATTTTAAGATAATAAATAATGTGCTTTTTTATCACTCAAATTTAGAATATTAAAGAATATTTCTACAAAAATTTTTTATCAAATTGCATACTTTATTTTCCACTACCGAATGTACACTATTCACGTGAAGAACACCAATAACGACCGGTTTCTGTTTTGAACACTCACCCTTTGGATAATGTCTATAAAAGATCATATATAAATAGCTTTCACTATACAATAAAAATGTCTTTGCAATATAAGTACATACAGATACTCTCGTCATTACTACTAAATTGAACGCTTCATTGCTAACAAATGCATGGCACACTCTCTGTGTATTATTACTAGACAAGAATTAATAATAAGCTTATAATGTGTGTTATTACTTCGGAGATATACTTTATATTTTGTTTTTATACACTGTGTTTGTATATAGAAGAAAAAAAACCAAACATATATTGGATGTTTGTTCAATTTTATGATTTATTAAAAGAAATATATTGGTTTTTTTTTTTTTTATTAAGTGTGTGTTATGTTGTCTATTTTATTTTTTTTAACTTTCTCATTTGTTAAGACAGTTATTGTATACCTTTGAGCATCAATGTATTTTCTATTCTTTTGTGATTTATAAGTGAAATAATATTCATAAATAAATTGACTAAGTGCTGCGGTAGATTTTGATGATTTTAAAAAATAGAATCACAAACTATTTGGTTCGATTATATTATTTTATACATTTTAAATATTATAATTGTGTGCATTGTTTTAAGTCTTGGGATATAATAAAATTATTTAAAAAGACCATTTTGGGATAAAAAAACATTTAGTATCACAAGCAATACGTAAGGCACAACTTAAGTATATACATTATAATATATTGGTTGTATTTTAGATTTAAGTTTAATCGGTGTAGAAATTTGATACAATTTTGAAATAACTAAACTATTTTATGCTTATGCATATTGGTATCAGGATATTCCATGTACACATTTCTTAAAAAGGCTCTTTTTAAATATTTAATCTGAAAACTGCCAGTCGCGATAGCTGAGCAGAAATGTACGCAATTTATTTTATATAGACCTGAAGCGACATAAGGATTATGAGATGAGATAGAAGAAGAAAAGGAACCTGAGAACTAGATAAACTTTGATTTGTAGTTCATTTATTACAATTTAGATATTTAGGTCATGCAAGCAAAACGTTATTAAATGTATATATAATACACACGCTTATTAAAATTTTAATATGATTTAATATATCCAAAGTGATATAATTGTAATTAAAAATCGTATTTTTTGTAATATGGGAGAAACGTGAGTCAATGACAGATTTGTTTATCTTTCTGTTAGAGAGAATGTTACCGTTTTGATGAAAATTTACTATTTGTTAGAAAAACATGTTCTGAATAATTAAAAAAAAATGGGGATGGATTGACCATTTCGTTTAGATAAACCATTAAAATAACTAAACTGAATGTGTATTATATATACGTAAAGTGTAGATACTAACCTAATACTATTGTCGCATGGACTGTTGGGAAACGAACACTTGAATTGAATTTTTCAATCATACCAGGACTGTTATATAAAAACGGCTCTTTAAAAGTTTTAATAAATATACATTTAACGGGCAAACCAATCAACTCTTCTAATTGGTACATCATTGGGAGCTTCTTAGATAACCATTCTAAATTTACATTAATTTCATCTATGTTAATGTAAATTTAGAATTGTTATCTAAGAAGCTCCCAGTGAATCCTCACTGAATTAAATTCGTTTTATGTGTAGAATGCCAAACAAAATTTGACTGTTAAATTAAAAATTGACAAAAATAGTTTAAGTTTTATAATGTTATTGGACAATTAACTGTGTTATGATTATTATGTACAACTAATGTATAAAACTTTTTTATTGTTTCTTGTTCAATCAAATGTCATTGTCAAATAAAATTTTTATAGTTAAAACTTATTATACATATATATTATTAAAATTTTTTAAATTATAAATATTAAGTAAACTAATTCATTTGAATGTAATTGTCGTTTGACTCGATTGTTTATACTGCCGCATTTTTATTCTTATAAATGTCATATGGATGGTAATTATAATATATGTAAGTACTAATGCTCAAAACGATAATTTTTAATATCTAATCTACTGTTTAATAATATTTTATGTAAGTATTAATTTTATTTTCCCATTCAGTTCAATAATAAATGCACATTGCAACAGTATTTAAGCAAATAAAATGATTGAATTAAAATTTTCATTCATGCCGTAATAATACTCGTAGACTGAAGTACAATATGAGAAGGTATGTTGAATTATTTAAGCTTCAAAGACTTTAGATTTTTTGTTAATTCATTTGGAAACTTTTTTTCTATAACTTATCGATAACATATCATAAATATCAGAGATAAATGATCACAGTATACATTAAAAAAAAGTATTAGTGCATTTTATTACTTCCATTATTAATTATAAAATTAACAATGAATAAAATATTATTTAAAACATCTGTATGTTCATTTCATTATTCATTCCATAGAGGAAGTTAATGCTTGCATCTGTGATGCTATACATTGTAATGAATACCTTTAGAAGAATGTTTGTTATTAATTGAAAAAACAACATAATTAAAATAATTAAAAGCCTAACAATAAAATTAATTATCAAATGACTATTAATTATTATATTTATATACCTAGATCAATTTAAAATTCACAAAGCAATTTTATATTTTTTTAAAAATTATCTATAAAGAACAAATTGTAAAGGAACCTTGCCAGCTTCCAATGTTTATTGAAAAATTTCCTTGAATTTTTATCAGAATCTTCTAAAAAAAAAAAATTCCATTTAGTAATAAATATGACGTAAAATAACAATTTAATTTCATATTTCAGTATTTTATGTATAATACACAAAATAACATGAAAAATCAGATCGCAGGCAATCAGACCGAGAACACCGTTTGCAATACGATTATACATATTCAGATAATAACTCCTCAAGATAATTTGTCCGCCTAATAATATCTGCATGGAAATGTAAACTCCATTTATCAAATAAATAAGTTACATTATATTAAATGTACATTAAATATTTCCCACAAACAAAAATTCTATTTCCTAAAAATCACCGTTTTTTTTTTGTTCCCAAAGAAAATGTAGAAAAAAATAATAATTTGAATGATGCAAAACTGGAAAAGAAATGTGCTACAAATCATCACACTTTCTTTTATTACTGAATACTTTTACCACGTAAATATATATAAAAAGTAAAAATGCAAAAATCTAAAAAATAGATTGTGTATACAGTATTATTTATGTAGTTTTAAACATTATTAGTTTAATTTTCCTGGGGACATGTCCAAAGCTTACATATACAGTAAATTAACCACCCATACTTTCAGGCAAATGTTAAAAAATGTAATTTTAGAATCAGTGGATTATAAAACTCAATAAAACTATGTTGGAAGCTGATTTTCGAGTAAGAATACGTTTTTTACGGATAGTAAAAATAAGTCTTTAGTATAAACAAGTACAAGTTACGAACAAAGAATCTACAGTGTGAAGTCAATTGAAATGAAGTGTTCCCGAACATTGTAAAAAACAAAGAACATGGGACATAAAGGTAAATATATATTAATTTTTATTATAGATTTTCATTGCAAAATCATGCAATATTGTATGACATCTTAACGTATAAAGATGTCTTTAAAATTTGTTAACGTCATGACATCCTGCTGGTTTATATATAAGACTTAACTATTATAATTTAAACATTGTTGTGTCCTTACGTTCTATATATTTATAATACATAATAAAATCAGTACTGAATGTTCAAACAGGTCCTACATAAAGACACAAATGAAAGAATTTTAGTATTAAAAAAATATTACAGAAATATCTAGAACAATTTCTACTTTAAAATATCTCAACTTGATTACCACTCTAAAATTGATAAATGAATGAATGAAAGTTGAAAAATAAATTGAAAAGTAATATAATCATGAAAATTGTTTCATTTGGATGAAATTTAGTTTTTAAAAATTGTTCTATATTTCAAAAACCATTCTATCCGATAAGTGATAAAATATGCATCCGATTTTATTTTACGTATCGGAAAAAATTGATTTTCAAATATTTATTGAAATTATATTTTAAGGGTACCCTTTCTTTTAAAGAGACCCAGTTAAAACTTCTTTAACGAATAGCTTTATAAAAAAAAAAAATTAATTAAATTATTTTCATTCTTGTTGTTTTGGCAATTTGTTTTTTAAATAAAAAAATTTACGTGGTACCTCAGGGCCAATTCAATTTGTCAAACAAAAATCCTATACAATACCTTATTTTAAACAATTCTTTACTCTGAAAACTTTTTTTTTTCATCTTTTGTATAATAACTGTGAACGTAAGATGATAACATTTCAACATAAAAATTCCCTTAAATATTGAAAGGTACCATTGAAATTTTCAAATTGTAGTCGGCCTGGAGATTATTCTTTTTTAATGGTCACCATTTTCAAGTAGACTTATTAGTTTTTCGTTTTTCATAATGTTATGGTTTAAGGAATATTTAGACGGCCTCGTAAAAAGCATCCTTTATATAATGCCATAGTTAAAAACCATTGAATATTATTTATTCTCTTTTTAAACAAAAATAGTAAAGAAATAAGAAATAACTCTTCCAAATTAATGAGATTTCTTACTGCCATAAATTTCATCGATGTTGTATTTTAAATCAGATTTTATTCACGTATAGAAATTTTTGTGACATTCTGTTTTGATTATATATAATACATATATCAAGATTGTATAATTTAACAGATAATAATCTATCTGGATTTTTTTATACATATAATACTGGTATTATACCGAGCAAATCTATTGTACATTTCATTTAAAATGACTCTAAATATATTTGTGAAATCAATTTTATACAATGTATCCATCTATCTATCTGTCAATGTTTGTTTCGCTGCAACTTTCGAAAGCATTGTCCGGTTTTGATCAAATTAGTTAAACATGCTTATAGCATATACTTCTTTTAGAGAAATTTCCAAAAAAAACTTGTTTCTTATACACATCAGAAAAAAGCGGTTGGTTCGATTTTGATGAAATTTGGGAGAGATGTTTCAAACAAAAGTAGTTTTGTACTTAAACCTTTCTTCCTTCTTTTATAGTTTAAAAGTTGGGTCAAGGAACGATCCAATGATTCCTCCAATGGATTGATTTTGCTCATTCATAAACTCACTTTTGTAGAATACGTCACTAAAATTTCAGCTCGCTATTTCTTTGTGTTTTTGAGTTATCGTGATGAAGGACGGGCAAACAGCCGAAAATGACAAATTATGTCATCTCAATATTCAACATTTCGATGAACACCTATACCAAAATTTTGCTTACATGGTCAATATTAAGTAGCGTTACAAACTTTAGACTAAAATTAATATACTCTGGCATTTTATGTATGTCGAGTATAAAAATACGCAAAGGAAAAACTGTTTTTGAACATTAACAGGCGTCTAACATGCTCAGTCAGCACAAATTGCAAGTGCATAATGTGGCGTTCATACAACAATTTTTTTTATTAACAATAAATGCAGTTTGTTTATTTTAAATAATTATTATGTTCATATTATAACGAATC
The DNA here is from genome assembly GCA_020423425.1 of Chrysopa pallens. NCBI lineage: Eukaryota > Metazoa > Arthropoda > Insecta > Neuroptera > Chrysopidae > Chrysopa > Chrysopa pallens. The sequence continues at coordinate 71,235,962 of CM035592.1, forward strand.
GAATTCTAATAAAAACACTACCTACACTATAACTAGCTACGAATAGCAAGCAAGCAAGTAATGTAAATAAAACAAGCAGCAAGCCACTAAGTAAGTTAAATAAATACAAATATAACGGCAGTAAATAGTTCGGACACGTTTTAGATATAAAGTTTATTATAACAACTAAGCAGTACAAACAAACATATACACACAGACACAAACATACTGTAAGAATATATATATATAATATGGTAAACATCTCTAAAAAAACGTTTTATATGTTTGACTTAGCAAGCGATCTATGACTCGTTAAGTATCATCTATTCAGATACATATATATGATTAGTACCTGGATGACCGACCTTTGCTCGGTATTTTTTTTTTTTTTTATAAATTGTGTTTTTTGGAAATTATATTACGTCGAGGCGGAAGACGAGCCAGCACGCTAACACTTAGCCACTCCAATGACTTTAAATATTAAACAAATATATCATTGCATTATAAAAAATTATACAATTATAATAACAAAATATTATTTGAAAAATATTATTCACTTTAAAAAATTAAAATGTATTTAAAATTAAAAAATTAAAATGTATTCACTTTAAAATGTAAAAAAAAATTAATATTATTCGTCGGCCGAGCCGGGATTTGAACGCGGGATCTCTGTATAAGAGCCTCGCACACTACCACTAAGCCACTGCTATGACTATATGACTATAAATATTAAACAAATATATCATTTCATTATAAACATGACATTTTCTAAATGTCATGACACTTTAGAAAATGATGAACTCATGAAACATTATTGACATTTTCTAAAAATGATTCCTAGCTAGATCGATTTATCGCCCCCGAAACCCCCTATATACTTAATTTCATGAAAATCGCTGGAGCCGATTCCGAGATTCCAATTGTATATATATATAAATATATATATATATATATTTATATATATACAAGAATTGCTCATTTAAATATATAAGATTATTATTATTATTTCAAGTGCATTGCTTCTTATTGGCTGGCATAACGTAGGGCTTAAACTATACAGATTTTTTTTACTCAGACTTCAGACTTACCTAAAGAAATTTATATGAAAAGTCTGATGTCTGAGTAAAAAAACTGAATTGTGTAAGCACACTTTTGGTATAAGTCGTTTTAAAAAGAAATATTGTACAGAAAGAATTCCATGTAGTAGGCACCTAATTCTAATGATTGTGAATTAAAATCCGATGAATACAGCACATAAACAATGAACCCAGTCAACGTTCAAATCAGAAACAATTCAAAAAGAAGCTTTTGTGAAAACATATTTAGGTTATCCTACAATGGCGTCGTATTGGCCATTTTTCAATAATATTCTATTGACAGCTCTTGGGAAATATAAGCTCTGTAATAATGATTTTTCGAGTTAGAAGTTGGAAAAATGAACTCTATAAGATATCGGTTAACTGACGGTAAGTTCTTTAAGACGTCTTTCTTTCCACATTCATTTAATCATTGTAACGACATTGGTTAAAAATAATATCTTTGACGAATTAATGCTTAAATGGAAGAGACTTATTGAAAAGCAAAAAAAAAAAAAATCGACAATTAAAACGAAAGATTAGTCTTACCATAAATTTCTCCAGCAATTAAGTGAAAGATTTTGTTTTTTAGATTCTGATTTACTTCTAAAATTTATCAACATAGTTTATCATAATTTATCAATATATAGTATTCTTTTTTTATTTTAAGTCACGTTTCAACAACTTAGGTCATATAGTGACTACAGTGTTCTATGTGTTCACCCATCCAACTGTGCATAATGTTGGTTAACTTTGTTGATCGATTGAGATCAGTAATTACGTTACGTCAGTGGGGGGTCCAGGTGGTATTCTTAAGATATGCTGGGTTTAAAATAAATTTAAAAAAATATATATCCATGACAATTTTTTTAATTCATTCAAAAAAATAATTTTTATTCACTATAGTATTCTTATTAATGAATTTTTAAAGAATTCTTATTTATAAAAATAGAAAAAATAATTCCTAAAACATTCTTCTTTATGCAGTCTTGAAAGATGTTGTAAGAGGGTTCTTTAAGATGACACCTAAATCATAATCAAAAATTCTTAAGATATTCTTTCAGAAGTAATATTACTATATAGAAATACTTTCTCACTAAATACTCACTAGGTCTGACTTCTTTGGGAAGTACGTGAAGATAAATGTGTGCATTTTGTTTCATTTAAATAACTTTTCTAGGGTAGTTGAGGAAAAACAGTTTTATTGTCTCTTGCAAATCAAGGTTAAAATAACTTTGCATAACCAAATTTGTATGTTCAAATAGGGTAAAATTGACTAATACTGAATCTGCTATTGTATTAAACGGTTTTTTAATGTTTACACATTAACATAAGAAAATCTCAAAACTCGAAAATATTTAAAATTGATTTCAAAACCAATAAACTACCAAAGATTATTTTTCATTTATTTCGTAAAATATTGATATATTTTATATGCAGTCTCAGTAGATTATAAACAAAAACATCATTTCTAATAAATCTTCTTTTCATTATCAGTTTTGTTTGTACATAATTTTAATTTTAACTTCCTGTTCATATACTAAAAGTCTTTCAATTGAAGTTATACAACAGCTAACATCCCTTTAAATACACCAGCAGTAAATTTCATGACCACAGTGGTTTTTTTTTTCTGGTAACTGTGGTCCATTCTATTTAAACGAAGTATTCATTAATTTGACAACAGGTTTATTATACGTAAATGAAGATCGTATCTGTGAAATCAGGTGCATATGAAATCTTTTTACTGGACTATTTTTGTTATGTAAATTTTTATTTTTAGTATGTGAAATTCCCACGCGATCTAGTTACATAAGAGCAACAAGATAACTAACTATTATAGTAACTATTATAGTAAAATATTTGATTATAATCATCTGAAATTCATTAACTAATATGCTGTTCATATTATGTCAATAGAATATAAAATTATACATTAAAATGTTAAAACATTTTTGTTGATATTCATATTGTGATTTGACTGCATATGTTATAAAACATTTATTGCATAATAAAGTTTCATACATGCAGTATATTATACAAGAAAATTATATTTATTAACTAGCTGTAAATCAAAATTACAGCTGCGGGAGTTAGAGCAAGTATACATCTTTTCCTGGTGAATTAATAGGCATTAAGTCGAAGTAAAAGATCATATTTAATATTAATGTATACTATATAATACTGGATTTTAAATTTAATTACGTTAAGTTAAATTCGGCAGACTAACGGACAATCTTTGAATTATGTATTTAGAATACGTAAATCGACGTATTCTGCAAATACGAACTGACAGATTATATTTAACTGCTGACTAGGAAAATCTTTGAAATCCAGATACGGAGATTGGATCAGTCTAACATAAAGAACAATTTTACAAAGTGGGCGCTGTGTAAGACTTAAATTCAAAACGTATTTTGTAGAATTATTCATTGGCTTCGATCATCATAACAATTACATTTTAAATATATCTCGGAAACGTAATTTTAAATTAAAATATTACAAATCTTGCACCTTAATATACATAACTTCATTTACGATTTGATTAAACATAGTTTAAATTTACTTAATTTATATTGAGGAAAAACAGTTTTCTTGTCTCTTACATATCAAGGTTAAAATAACTTTGCATAACGAAATTTGTATGTTGAAATAGGTCAATTCAAACCTTCATTCATTATATGGTCTAAAATATTTTAAGCTTAATTTTAACTTTAACTAGGTGGAATGCATTTTCCATTATTTTTACTTACAGTCTGAAAACTAGAAACTATTCCCGTGATCAAGAAAGTTTCCAGACGTACGCTTTATAAAGAAATAATTAGAAATAGTACCACGTAATTATATTAATTTCATCGACATTTTGTTTTCATAATTATAATTTTGTGCATGAGTAGTCGTTATGAACCATATTAAAGACAAATAAATATTCAAACACAAAATATCTGTCTCAATTTCGAAGAGATTTGGGAATTCGCAAACCCTAAACCGTGTCAAAATGATATTTTATTCATAAAAAGAGCTGACGGAGGATGCCACTTTGAAAAGGCATCTCCTTGACATTAATTTTATTTAAAACCAAATACTCAGATACGAAAATAAAACGACGAGGAAGAGAGTTGGGAGGTTGACACCTACAAAAGGCACGCCTGTAAATCTACATACAAATTTTCATACAAATTTTCTAAATCTACATCTACATACAAATCTACATACAAATTTTCAACATTTCTAGAGACTGTACAGATGCGAAAAGCTATGAAAGCGTTGGTATAATTTCTGCCTAATAAAGAATTATCACGTATATTTAGTTCAGTTGTGGGGAAAGTGGCTGCTGAAGTTTTTTTGTCGATTGAAATGAACAAAAGTAATAATTAATAACATTTTATTTTAATGTAACTATTATATTCAGTGATATAGAAAAATAAATTGGCACAAGATTTAACAATATACTGATGGTAAACAATCAATTTATAAGAGACAACACTTATCGTAGTAGCTGCATAGTTCAAACATTTATACAATTATACTTCTCATGATTAAATTTTATATTAACGGTCAGACAGTTATTTAAATATCAAATATCTGTATTACTATTAATACATATGTAATAATTTATTATAATAAACGATAAAACAATTGTTTAATTGATTCTAATAGATAAATTGATTTTATTGTATGTTATTTTCATTTTTTCTTTTTCTTAAACATCTATGTTAATATTTAGAGACACATAAATACAACAAGAAATCCGGGAGTGATCCAACTAAGAGAATAATAAATACTATAATTTATAAATTGAAAGATATTTTGCAAGTTTAATTTGATTTTTGTCGTTTTTTCAATGAAAATTTAATTTTGAGCCGTATCGACGGTCAATGGAGAGAAGTTACAAATCTTTTTTACTAGAATATGATTTATGGCGTTTTGGAGAATCTGATAGGATGAGTCTATTTTGAGACAACATTTTACTTCTCAAGTTCACCAAGATAAATGCCATCTTTTTATAAATTGGAATATTGGTTGTACCCAATATACGAAGTTAAAAATTTTTTCGTAGCTTGCTGGCTCCAATATAATTATTTGAGTTTTTAATTAATTTAAAATTTATTTGATTTTCGCTTTACTTTAATCAATGATCGATTCAAATAATTTTGATGAAATGTCAAATAGTATTTACCATAACAAATAAAATTAGAAAATGTGTCGCCGTCGCTAAAAAACCAAAAAAACTCTGCCTATAAAGGACACAAAACTTTCTCGCGATATATGAATATTCTCACTTAAATAGCTATAGGTATGCCTGGTATGTCTTCAAGGAATAAGTTGCAATTTGAATAAGAGATGGAATAATGTATTCAATATTTCAATTATATACATTATTATTTATTTACAAAGAAAAAAACAGTTTATGGATTCAATTATTTTTTTAATCAAAATCGGATAAATTGTTCAGGATATATCGGCATATATGTGAAAAAATAAATTATTGAATATATTTACATAAATAACTCTATATCTCTGTAACGGCTTGATCGATTGAGTTGAAATTTGAATATGATCTATAAAAATATTGTTTTCCCCACATTTGTATTATTAAAATTTCTAGTTTCAGTAAAGTGACTCTATATTGTACCCATTTATTCTGTGCGATTTTTCTATTAGGTTATACCTACATTTTTTTGTACACTATTATTGACATAGAGAAATTATTAATAGTCTGTTAAATTTTATAGCCGATTTATTTACTCTTGATTATTAAATACATAAAATAACGATACTGACACTAATATTTATGCAGCTATGTGGAGGAGATATAAACATCTATGTACACTATGGTCATTCAATTAAATATACTTATTTTCAACTAATATGTAAAAACATCTTATTTTGAGCCCTGAAGAAATCAACAAAATTGATGAAACATTAGTGGAAAAATAAAAAGTTTTTTGCATAAATTATTTTTTAATTTATTCAAAAATTAATAACATAATAATTAATTAATAACCTTAAAAATAAAAGTTTGTAAGAACATTTTTTAATATTAATAAAGTATTAATTTGATTTAAAAAAGAATCCCATATTTTTAATAATGCAACAAATATAATTATTAGAATTCCGATTAATAATATGGAATTTTTATATTTTTTTAATGATTCATTAAAACATTGTTTATCACATATTTATTATACAACCGATATTTTTTAGTTTTACTTATAGTTTGTTTTATTGTTTTATCTTCTCATTTATGGATTTAATGAAGTCAATAGTTAATTTAGATGTAAATTATTTTTTTTTTTTTTTTAATATTTATAAATACTAAATAAAGTACATAAAAATTCCGGTAAATAAATAATATTATGAATGCATCGTGCTGAGATAATTAGAAAGAATCTTCATTACATTATTTTATTAATAATAATTATTATATGTTTTTAACTTATATGAGTTTTAAAATTGTTTTCCTATTTAAAGCCATATTTTACATGGAATTTATTATGTAAAATTAAAATATGATTAATTGGTTAATACTTACCTACAGAACAGATAAGTGTAATATATAAATTTAAAACATAAATTTATTTAATTTACTATTTTATGAATTTTATTTGTTTATAATGGACTAAAAGCTTTCTGTAAGGTTGTAATTTTTTCAGTGATGAATCATTGTATGCGAAGTACGGAAATCACGTTTAAGCAGTCATTCACGTCATATGATTTTATACATTTTAAGGGGGTGAAATTTATAATCGACATGCATTTTGTATATACCTATGTAAATTCTGTGTGTAAACTTCTAGACGCCTTGGCTCTGATATTTTTAATAATAACCAAAAAGAACCTCCCACTGACGTAACGTCACCAAAATTAAGCAACAACAGCCACTTGTCAGGAAATGGATGGGTGAACATATAGGATTGCTGTGTACTGTTGTTATATAGATTGCATATATACTCACTGTAGTCACTATAAAACTTTAGTAGTTGGAAAAGTTAAAAAGTGACTTATATCAAAAAGATAAACAACCTTTTTATTAAAAAATTTTATTTTATATAAATCTTAGGAAATAACTTTTTGACTTGGATAAGTTATTTGTGCAGGATAATTGAAAGATTTTTCATAAAGGAAAGTGCATCTAAGCTGTGAATAGTCCCTCCTAACTAATAATAATTATTTATTGGTATTAATTAAAGCAATTGGATAAATTATAGAATTTAGGGTCGAGAGCAGTTTGCTACTGTAAGGCTGTAATTTTTTTTATGATGAATCATAGTGTACGAATCAGGTTTTAAACATTACATATACAAGGGGTTGATAATTGGGTTCAGTTAAAGGGGTAAGAATTAGAGAAACAAGTTTTATCTAATATTACCTACAATAATAGCAGTATATATCTCAAAAATATTTATTCATTATAACATATTCATTATTAACCCATTTTAACAAAATGACCATAAAGTCAGATTTTTTTGGCCTTCTTATCTAGATTATTAAATATTAAAGATATTATGAACATCATTTAAGTATTACATTCCTTACATGTAATTGATAATCAGCTTTATATTGAAGGGATGTTAATATTACTATTATTAACCTTTTACACATAGATATACAACACCCACTCATAATCTTTTCCATTTGTCCACGCCACTCAACATCCCTAAGCTTTCGTAAATAATTAAGTTACTACTACAACTATTTAGAGTATCTAAAAATTAACTATGTTAGCTATTTTCACTTGTTTCGAAATGGTTTTCGTATTGATATTTACTGTTTGCACAAATAGAATGTGCTCCTATAGATACAATTGGAGTTATAAATTACTCCTATAGATACAAATAGTTTCAAATGAGTCGGAGTATGGAGTTCTTAGTTCTATATTCTATAAATATCCATACACTCCTCTAAACTGAACACTAAAAGTCAACAAACTTCAAACAAACGAAGGGTTATAATACAGTATGTTTCGTATGTTTCGAAGGTTGGTCCTGGCAAGCATAGTTCAACATAGGAAGTTTTACGAAAATGTACTTACTATTGCTTTGCATAAAAGGCTATAGATGGAAGTTTGGAAAGTTTACATATTTCAAAATTATCAAAACTTTTGCGGTAAAAAATACACATTGTAGTCAACGTACAACAATATTATAAAATATGAAGTTGTTCTGTTACCTACCAAAGCCCCTACCAATTTCCCAACAACATATACATATCATATAATCTTACCTTTAATTAAATACGCTGCCATCATCATTTCCCTGAGCTGGGGTAAAAAGTATGCACTTGCCGCCATTGTCTGTTGTTGTAATGTACTATTAAAATATTGTGATAATGCAGAATTTGTTGAAACTGAACCGGTACTATGATTATTATTATTATTTAACGATGATAACATCAATTGTGTTGCTAACGGATGATGATGATTTATTAAGTGTGAAGACGATGAACAATTATTATTATTCGTATTAGTTGGATTCAATTTTTGATCAACCATCATTAAATCATCACATAAGCGACAATGATTTTTCTTTTCACAATCACAATTATTATTATTATTATTATTTTTGTTACAAAACATTTTCATCGCATAAAAATTCTATTAAAAAAAATTTTATATGACAAAAGTTTGAGATATAATTGTATAGACACAAAAATAAAATACGATTAACGATAACTGAATTTTTTAGCATGAATCATTCATTCTACGATGATTCATATGACCATAAAGCTTCAATTTAATTTTTATTAATATAAAACATGTATTTCAAATCAATAAGAATTGAAATTATGATTTTTTATAATTATTTATTCAAAAATATATTAATCTTTTTGTTCCATTTAGATATCAATCACAATCAGTATCAGTATTATTTTATTATTAAAGGCACATTGTTATTCAAGATAAAATTTTTCATCAAAATGTGGGTATTATAAATTTCTGAATGTGTAAAAAATATCACAATAATTTTTTATTTTTTTTTTTTTGTAAATTTTCAACAATCACAAAAACATTTTATTATCTGAAACAGAAAGGATATTTTTATGTAATAATTGTTTTTTTTTTGCATTTGAATGATGTTTGATTGGTTCTATGAATAAAATTGTATTAATTGTAAAAAGTTTGATTTTGAAAAACTTCATGATAAAGATTCAAAGACAGTTAATACATTTTTTTGGTCCAAAAATTTGGTATTTAAAATTGCGTGTTTATGTGTGAAAATACAATACGTAAAATGCCTTTCATGTTAATTCTATGTCATAACCACAAACAATTTTGTATTAAAAACAGAATGAGACTAAAAGAACAAAATCCGATGGACCCATAAATATTTCAATCTCAAAATTTACATGCGAAAAGTTAAATTGATTACAGGTAAATATTTAGAAGTTACTGGACCTTTAATAGAAATTGAATGATGTTTATTTAATCGGCGACGATTATACGCTTGGTTTAGTTAGTAAAGTCAAGATTTTTAGTATAAATTAATCGTATACAAAGAGGAATAATTTTTAATTTTTTGATCAAATGATATAAAATAATCTTTAACAATAAAAACACCTTTTTTCCATTCTTATATATAAATATGTCAGCGTAATTTTGGTTTGCAATGTTAGAAAATATTGAAGTCTCCAACAAAATTTGATTATTGGTCTTCATAGAATCACCTAAATAGTCCATTTCGGCACATCCATTTGTTCGCCTGACCGTCATCAAGATAATCCAAAAACAAAATAAGATAGTGAGCTGAAATTTTAGGAACCCATTTTACAATAAAAAAAATTGAATTTAAATTTGTAAATGGGCAAATTCGGCTTATTGGACAATATCAAATCTTAGTCCACAATAGATTGAAAAGAAATGCAAAAACTATTTTTTTAAAACAAACAACTTTTGTTTGAAACATTTTTCAAGAACTGTTTAGATTTGCGACAATTTTAGGTCAAATATAGAAACGCATAAAGAATTGGAATTATAAATACTATTATTATACGTATTCCAATCATTAAAAATAGTATAAACATCGATATTCAACCACATTTATGTTGAATATTTAAACCATTAACAATGTTAATTGTTATTTTACTGGTTTTTATAATAATTTTTAAATTTTGCTAAAAATTAATTACATTTATAAATATGTTAAGATTCATTTTTAAATTAATATCATACCTATACTTTTTGTTCCATAATTAAAAATGTTAATTTTGAATCAATTTAGTTTTTATAAAATACAAATATGAGTAGTATATGAACTTTACAACAGAAGGATTTTATTTATTTGATTGTACCTTTTTATCAATTTATAAATAAAAAAAATAAAATAAAAAATTAAAAAGTATAATTTATTGTTCGTTTCTTCTTCCATTAACCTTTGAAAAACAATAAAATTTATTAGGGCAGAAGTTTTATGTTATGAGTGTAATAACCCATTATTTGGTTTCTTAAATAATGTTGATCCTTCTAGAGAGAAAATGTAATGCAAAATAAATGTATTTTAAACGTAGATATTATTAAAGAATACAGAATAATAATAACATAATAGTTTGATTACTTGATAATATTGAATGAAATGAATCGTAAGACTAATTTATTTACATGTAAATAAATATTTTATAAACATATTATAATAAATGTATTTAACAAATCATAGGATTTATATAATTTATACAATACGTCTTCAAAACTTCATTAATTATACAGTCAATTCAATTCTCTTTTAATAAATAATAAAGGTTAACATATTTATACAAATATATTATGTAGTAGAGCAAGATCTGGAGGTATTGTGTAAGCATAAAACATCCGCCATTATTTTCTGTCAATTTTTTTGTAAAATTAACATAGTTTAAATGTTTTTAACTAATCCACACATAATTTATGTTGATTATTAAACAAAATTTTAATAGTAATTGAACATAAAATTTCATTTCAGAGGGAGCAAAAAGTCTTTTAAATGGTAAAACAAAATATGTGTTAACTAAATAATTATTTGAGCTTCAATGCAGATATTAGGCAATTAATTAAAAAAAAGAAACTTTTAAAGGAAAATTAGTTTACTTCATTTATTTAAATTTCAGTTAAGCATCAACAGTCTTATACTTCAATAAAAGCAGATATTTTGTTATGTAGCAAAATTATGTTAAAAATCAAAGAACATACAAATTAACACACGAAAATGTATACTCAAATTTTTAACACATGCAAAAATACATACTCTTTAACTCTGTAAGTAGTTTAAGTTTGAAAAACAATTATCAGAACACAAAATTGTATGAAGAAGTATGTAGCATAAAAACATGTACGCATTTAAGATTGGCATGTTTGGACTGTTTTTCGATTAAAAATGCCTCGGAAACAGAGCATTTTTCGATAAAATTTAAAACTATTTTTAACATCGCTAGAATGAAGTACTCGAACATATTCAAATACCTCTGAATCCTGTTCTATAAATATATATATTTTGTATATAATAGACGTTTAGTTTGAACGGTTGTTTGTATTTAAATTAGAAAATTATTCAATGTTATTTAATAATGTAAATTTAATTTCTATGTTTTGGAAATTAGTTCTAAAATGATTTAATTACCAATGTTAAACAGGTCATGAGGTCGAGTAACAATATTTTTTACGTCCCAATAGAAAGTTCTTGTAATGGAGCCGATTTTGTGAATCTCGAATTTTGACATATTTTTACATTTTACATGGTCACAACTAATGTTATTGACATGGATTGCCATCAATCGAAGAATATATATATCGAAGAGTATAAAAGTCAATGACTATGATACTGGATATAATCGTTAATTTATACAATATTTGATTTCTATAATTTCGTTTATAAATACAATGTAATATTTCGTTTTTAATTAAATGATGAAATTGAAAATAAATCAACGACAAGTAATTAACAATTTTAAAATTTACCAAATAAAGAATTAAAATAGAAATGAAAATTCCTAAGATTCATACATAAGTAATAAATTACTCTTAATAAAATTTAATTCAAACATAAATTACATATACTACGGCAACTGAATAGATATTCATCCTTAAAATATACATATTTATAAACAGTAGTTAAATTTATTAGAACAAACTACAACAAATTCTACATCAACAATCGTTTATGAAACAATTTATGAGGTAATATGAATATTAATAACTTGATAATAAATAAAAACTTAATTAAATTATGCAGGTGGATAATTAGCACAAATTAAATAAAAAATTCTATTTTGTACAATCCTTGTACTATAAAATGTATATAAAATTTTGTATATAAAAGTTATTATAAGTCGATACGTACACACACGTCAACTACGAAATAATATATTGAGACTCGATGCTCCTCTCGCTATTAATAAATTATGTATTTAATATTTATTATGTTTATACGTAATATGTCTAAAAAGATTTGTATAAATGACGTTAATTTTTTTGAATACATCATATAGTTTAATTAACTGTATAATACTTAAATAAGTAATTAATTTCCATTAAATATTGATGTCATGGGTAAAAAAAGTGTGAACTGTGCATAACCGAAATAGTATTCGACACATTGTTTACAAAGGCCTGACGGATTATTTTAATAAATATGTAATCTAGATTCGAGGTAAGAGGTCAACATGGCTACTTTCCGAGTAGAACGAATAATTAATTCATAAACTTCAAAAATTCTCATAATAGATTGGCTGTTTTTATTCGGCATAAAAATAGAGGAATCGATTTATCTAAAATATCGTTTTTCATTCTACAGATAATCGAGATGAAACATTCGAAACGCACCCATGCATTTAGTTACGCTAATATATACTAACACAAAGACATTTACTTTAAAACTGTAGCATTCATTTCTGTGGGTTTTGACACTTCGACACTTCGATATGTCAACATTTGGAATTCAATTTATTAGGCTCCATACCAAACCTGGGAAAGTTACTATTCTATTTGGGCCGAAACTATAGATAACGAAGCTGACAGCTTCAAATAATGCGAATAAAATCCGTTGCAAAACTCCATTGTTAGGGCTACGTAGGCTCAGCAAATTAAATATACAATTGTTAAGAACTACAAAAGCTTGGCGAGTTATCATTCCAAATTAATTATTACATGAATAATTTTTTTTAAATTATAATCAGGGCGTAAATTACATGAAATTTATTATTCTACAATTTTCCTTCTTGTTAATTATTCGCATTTAAATGGAAAACATTAAATTAAATATTTTAACTTAAATGACTGATTTAGAGAAAGGATGGATTAAATAATCTGTTGATTAAATTAATATTTATAGTCGGAAAAATAATTACTAGCTTAATTATTAATTAAAAAACTATTTATTCAGATAAATAAGATGCTTCATATAATTATTTATCATTATATATACTATAGTTTGTTTTTTATTTTTTATTTTTTCTTGGAATAAATAACGAATATTTCAGAGAAAAGCTACAATTATTTAACGGCTTTTATAAAATTTTACGAAGCTCAAAATAAATTTATTATTTATTTTTTTTTATTAATAATTAAGGTAGTTTTAATTTTTTCCATAGATATAAATTTAATCAACAGTTAGTTCTGCTATAAACTGAACTAAATAAACAATGGGTATTAATAAATAAATAAAAATAACGAAGAATGTAGTAATGAAATATTTTGAAACGATTGTTATCAAACAGCATATAAAAAATTTTTAAATATGATTTCACTTATAACGACAGAAAAAAAAACACTTGGAATCTGATAATATTTGGATAAATCGATGACACCGTACCATTTGTAATTGTAAATAATTAAAACTTATATATTAAAACTCAATGTTTGATTTTTATTGTAATCTAAATTGAAAAAAAATGATAAACAAATATTTCATAATATATTTTATTTAATACGTCATGTTTTAAGGAAAATCCTATATTTTATTATATTTTTCCAAATTTCCAATAGAAGTGTTACAGGAAATAATTGTAATAACATGTAATCAAATTAATTACGCCTTTAAAATTGGTTATCGAGTCCAAATAGACTAAATTACGAAAAAAATAATTTTTTATTACAGACATCTTTAAAACAACAAATTTTAATTAATAATGTTCTATAAAAATTATTTTAAAAGTCAATACCTTTTGAGAATTATCTACGAATGAAAATTTCTATTTGTCATGGAAAAATGAATATTTTTATAATTATTTTTCACGAATAATTCGAAAACCTTTCATTTTACGGAAAAGGGTGTAAAAAAACTTTCATTTCTGAAGATGCAATATTAACCGATTAATAGGTAGATCATCAAGGAGGTAATCCGCGCTAGGTATTTCATTTTATTTCAAAATAAAATCCTAACTATAATCAAAATAAATATTTTAAAATTAATGTTCATATTAAATTTTGTTCGAAACTAAGTACTCGTAATTTTTTTAACCGGTTAAAGTTTGAAAATGTTTTTAAAAATTAGTACATAAATAAATTAAATTATTACGATTAAATAATACCTTTAATTTCAATTTTTAAATTTCCAAGTTAGTCAACTTTCAGTATATACATTTAACGGATTTAAAAGCAGTTAAACAGAAATAGAAAAAATTTATATTTGAAGAGTAGAAATTAAAAACGTATTAAACCTATTTAGAAATCATTATTTAACAAACAAAAAAAAAATAAACTACGGATGTCGGATTATATTTCGATATACATTTTCTTTTATTTCTACAAATATATTACACTAAAATATTTAATGAGTTTATTTCCAATTTAATTTTCTTCTTATTCTTAGCAAAAATCTCTTTAATATTCATATATATAATTAATATTCCATAAATGGTTAAGTTTGTAAACTCTTCCGAGTAAATAAGAAGCTTAAAATTTTTTAATTATAGCCTTTTAAATTTCAAAAGAACAAACAAAATTAAATTTTAGTATTTCAAATTTTATTGATTGATTTTGGGTTTGAAAATTTAAGTTTGACGTTTTATGATTTATTACTACGATTATAATTAATGATGTTATATCTGAATATTTAAATGTCAGACAATATAGATTTTGTCACTTAGTATGTAATAATTGATCCTTTTTAACACCTTTAAGGATAATTTTTTACTCATTTAATACAGCAAAAATGTATGCATAGAAAGAACAGGTCATAATGATATATTTTCATTATGACGCAATAATTATCGATAAATCCAACTGTTCAAGGCACCTGTAGGATTTATTTTTAATATATACAAAAAATATATAATGATTTATAATTTAACCCTAAAAATATTTCTTCACCACTCTTTTTTCGATTTTTCTGATTCATATCAAATACGGATAAACAATTAATACTTTAATTGTAAACTTTTTCATTTGGAGTAAGTTAATGTGTTTATGAGATTTATAACAATAGTGGAAAGTTACGCTAGAATTACCATACTAACAAGCAATCGATTGTCCTAATTATAAAGATTTTACTTTTAATACAATTTCACTTAAATTGAAAACATTTAATTTTTCTTTTTTAGACAAACTAAACGTAAATATTGGACCCAGTAGATCATGCTGCACTTTCATGTCTTACATTCGGGAGATATCATTCATACCGGCTATTCTGATATGGTTTTCTACGGTTATCTAGTATGTATGTCGTTAAGGTAAATACTGGAACAGTTCCTTTAAAATCAGCCGCAGGCGCACATGCCACGAAGTGTATGTTTAAAAGAAATAAAGATTATTATTAAATTTAAAAAAAAGGCGCTAAATTTAACAGATATTATTATGTCATAATATATCATCACAAATTCAAACAGCTGTTACAATATGTGGATATAACGAACTATAGAGGGAGGGTTTTATCAGGTAGGTAGTTGGAGATAATTCAACCACATAATGTTATGACATTGGTGAACATAGAACGCAACATTTCACTCGATTTTCATATAAATATGTGTATGTATTTACAGAGGGAACTATATTATTATATTGTTGTATTATAATAATACACACATAAATAAATATAAAAACATCTGCCAATAATGATAATTAGGTATGATACGTATTTATTAATTCGTATTGTTTCTGTATCTCTAATTGTTCTTTGTTTTTATATACTCTTAATAATCTGCCAAATCAATATAAATTTTATCCTGTTCTACATTGTGTTTGAAAATTTTCGGATTCTATCAAAATTTGAATTTATGCAGAGAGTAGGAAAAGTACTTTCTAATATTTCTAATAATCGTTGCTTTAAAGAGTGTTCGAAAAGTTAAATATAAATTTAGCTAATTAAATTTATTACATTTCAGAATGAATTTATTTTTATAATATTAATAAATGCTATATATTAACGTTCAATTATAGAGGTAAAGATTTTTACTTCTTTATATTTATGAACGGGATAATCTTTGGGACTACTGAACTGATCTAAAATTATTTCAAGGATGGAATAACATATTTTGTATAAGGACATATTATCACATAGGACTTTATACACAGTTTAGGACGTTCTCAAATATGATGCGTGCTCAACAGATTGAGAGACTATTCCAAAGTAAATTATAATACCTACAATTGAAAAATGATGAAATTCACTGAGCTCAATTCATTACTTTTAAGAAATACCAAACTAATTTTTCCTTGCACCATTTTTCAGATGAGTAATGTTTTACTTGTCTAATTACAAAATATATATATATATATATATATATATATATATATATATATATATATATATATATATATATATATATATATATATATATATATAAGTAGCTAAATTTTTTCATTATTATAATAAAACGAATACGGCTATTCATAATTTTTTTACAGTTATAAAAGAAAATTACTTTTGTTGCTCGATAAAACATTCGTTTCAAAATCGAACAGAATAATAGCCACGTGTTAACAAATGCAATCTTTTTTTTTTTTTTTTTTTAAATTTCAGGCTTTTTTTCAGCTATACAGCCATTAACCAAAGTGGATTATTATTATTATTATACAACAACAGTACAGAGTAATTCTAGGTGGTCACCCATCCAAATACAGATTGTGACTGCTGTTGCTTAACTTGTATTAGTTGGTCTAAGCATGTCATTACGTTACGTCAGTCCGAGACAGACAATTTTTCATAAATTAGTGCCGCAAGGAATTGAAAAAATTTTGTACATTAACAGGACACTTCTAAATATTTGTGTTGAAATCTTCTCAAAGATTTTAATATTTCCTTGACGCTATAGGACGTTGTCAAATTTGATATTTAATAAATTAGGCTTTATATAAAATATATTATCGATTATATTTTAAAATTTATAAATATTTGTATTATACGATTATGCTATTTATTCATATTGAATATGAATAAGCATTTTATTTGTTATAAAAATTGAATTTTCATTTTCAGTAATCCACATACATGAACTAATCACGTTGTCTAAAATATAATGAACTTTTACGATACAGGTTTGGATATTCCTTGTTATATAATTATGTTAACAAAGATTTTTTTTATCTTCAATGAATGGTTCCATCTAAAATTAATTTTTTCCAATAAAATTGTAATAGAATTTTAAAATTATTAATTAATAAAAAAAAAAAAAAATTATCTAAACAAGGAGCAGACTAATCCAAATATGTTAAATGTACTTACAAATTTTAATATCAAATATTCGCAATTAACCGTAAGGACAACTTTACGAGGTTTCTGCGGATAAATATTCAAAAGGATTATCAAATATTTCAAAAGTATTACAAGAGACTAATTTTTTTAAGAATGTCTTTAAGAATTTAATAGGTACTATTTATAATATAATAAGACTTCAAATTACATTTACATTAGTAGGTTTATCAACTTTTATGGGTTTATAATAAAAAATAGTTAAACTTTACAGTTTTACTTTCAAAGATTTAACCAAAAAAAAAATTTTGCTCCCCCGTCGTGAGAAAAAATACAATAAAAAATTTAAGATAAAAAAAATTGATAATATGATTACTATAATAAAATATTTTACATAGTGTAATACTAGTTTTCAATCTTTTTTGCTTATATGCTAGTTTATGTGGCTTTCTAAACAGGAGTGCCAAATTTGATAATTGTATGTCTATTTGTCAACTCATATCTCAGAAATGAAGAATGGCGTTGAAATATTAATTAGTATCTTACAACTTAGGGAATAGTTTGATTATATTTTCAATATGATTTATTATTAAACTTAAAGTTGGGCTTACAAACATTGTAATTTGTTATTTTAATTAAAGATATTATCCCAAAGAATAGTCTAGAATAGTATCGAATCTATATATAAATTGACAAGAGAGAACAGTTCACCCCTTTTTTATCCTATGTTTGGCGAGTTTTACTATTGTCAATAAAAAAATTTCACACTTTAAAAAGATTATCTTGAAGAAGTAAAGCTTAGTATTATTTACATCAATACTTCATATAAAAACTCAGAGAGATTTATTTACTTTGGTAAATATATACGTAATTATTGTCGATTTATGGTCCAATTTCCACAAAATGGCTAACTGTTGTTAATTAAAATTAAAAAAACTAAATGGTAAAAATAAACAAGTAACGTAATTAATATTTTTTATTAATTTGATAAATATAAATAATATATGTTCAAGTATAAAATTAAGTAATTATTTTTTTAACATAATTTACATAATAATATAAAACTGTCGATTTCATATATATAAATATGATAATCAATAAATTTTGTAGATATATAACACACATGTAGATATATAAACGCTATATTAAGGACGTTCCCATAAGTTGATGTTAACAAAAGATTTTGTTTATGAAATTTCTATTAAAGATTATGTTTTGAATGAATAAATTTGTATCATGATAATAAATGCTACTTATTAACGTTTAATTCTAGAGGTAAAGATTTTATTTTATTGATTTATTTTTTTGTACTTGAAGACTACTGAACTGATTGTAAAAATAATTCCAACAATAGAAAAGCTATATCCATCAGTGGTATATTTTGTTATAAATATCTAATCCTATATGATAATATTAATATAATATCATATAGGATTATTAACAGAGTTTAGGACGTGCCCAAGGGTGATTCGACTGCGAAACTATCTCAATTTAATTATAATAACTACAAATGAAAAAGTTTGAGATTCACTGAGCTTCTATTACGTAAGCGCTGTAATAAAAAGTGCTTTCAGTGCACTGTTTTTTTTGGTTCGTTATCTTTTACTTGTCAGCTTACGACAAAAATAACAATCAAAATGAGCTAACTTTTTCATTTTTACGATTAAACGAATACCGCTTGAGATAATTGTTTTTCAAAGATATATTTTTGTTATACCCTCAATGAATGAGAATCGTAAGAAAATTGTTTTTGTTTTCCAATAACCCGTTCAGTTAAACGAATCCACGTATTAAATAATATACAATCATTAAAAATTAATTTTTCAAAATTTAGTGCCGCAAGGTATAGAAAAAAAAATTTCTACGTTTAGAAAACACGTTAAATATGTGTATTTTAATTTTCTAAAAGATTTTAAGAAGCATGATTTCTTTAGGAACGTTCTTAAGTAAATTCAATAAAACGAAATATAACTCTTTTTAATTAGAATATTGTAATAAATAAAGTACTGCAATGGAGTGGAATATTACTGACATATTTTGAAAACAATTCTTTCATCTAGTCACAGTACCTACTGATGCTAATATGTTGGTTGTCTACTCTGTGGGTAACATGACATAATTTTCAATTTTCAATCAAAATTTTTATTCTATATGTAAGTATGGAAATTCAATTTCTATTGGTCCAACAATTATTTGTTCATTTTACACTATTTTTTAAACTACACACATATTTTATTAACAATCTTTAAGAATGTAATAAATGTAAGGAATATACCAAAGTGTTTAAAATTTAAAGCTCTTAGTTCTTATAAACTTCCCATTAGTTCGCATTTTTGAGTTCAGTATTATTCAATAACGACATATTAAAAATTTGGGTTTTTACAAATATAATATATTCAAATGGTATAAAATTTGTTATGCACAATCTTGACATAAACACGAAGGCATTTCTAAGATGAAAATTAAAAATTTGGGTTTTTATTTTGTATTTTTGTCGCTCTTACAATTAGACACGCACACCGTTTTCATGTCCAGGCGTGCATACCAGATTGCGACAATAGCATATTTATTTTTTCATTAATTTGTGCGCGAAAATTTCAAAAAACAATGTATATTGCATTAGAGATTGTCTTTATTATAATAGGTCTCATTTTTTTAATCAATTCTCATTAAATATAATTAAGAAAAGTAAACACTCTATTAAATGTCTTTTTTTAATGGTTTTTTGTTGTTTCAACACCACATGAAATCGTTTTACTTACAAGCAACTTTTTTTGTTTAAAAATAAAAAGTTAGTTTTCTAAAAATTCTCAGCGCTTCCACTATTATTCAGTTCAAAAATTTAAACTTATTAGATTAATCACAATAATTTATTACAAAATTACTGGAAAATATACTAAATTACGTGTAATAAACTGGATATAAGAAAAATGAAACATAAGTGAAAGAAGAAAACATTATATGAAATTAGGAATTCAGTTCATATTTTAAAATTTTTATTTCTGAAATTGGTTAGGTGAAAAAAAAAATAATAATCTGAAAAGAGATCTTTTCAAAACGTCAGAAATCCCCTTCTTGAATATATACGAAACAATTAAGGTTTTTAATACCTTTTTCATAGCTTTTATCTAGTGTAAGTAAAAAAAATTGTTTATTCAAATTTTTGTTTATAGAAATTAATTAAAACCCATCTGTTACTTAATAATTTGTGCAAAATTTTTATGAATCGACGATTTGTCATGTAAAGTAGAACAGTATTAATTAACCACATAGTCGGTATTTTGTTGAAAATTTTATTCAAAGAACCAATCATCATCAAACTTTTAATGATAAAATCCAAAAAAATGTACCTAAGTAATGAAAAGTTAATCCATAAATTGAAAGCGCGTAATCCTCAATCCCAAGAAAAAAGCCACAAACACATTATTTCAAAAAAAAAAAAAAAAAACACTTTTATCACACTCTCACACACTAAATACAATTATCATTAATCATTCAATCACTTTACTACATTAAAATGAAGCAAAAAAAAACTTATCACAAAACTCCACGTGATCACACAATTAGCCAATAGAAAAACGAATTCATGAAATCACTAACCAATCAGCCTAACATATCAATATTGTGTGGAATGTATAAGAAAAAAAATAATAGCACTATAAAACTATTAACTGCTATAATAACGTCAATTTAAATAAAAGTTAAAAACACAACAAAAACTAAGTATAAGAAGGGTTTTTTAAACAAAACAAAAAAAATGTGTAACTGAGAAATCCGGTAGCGGGTGAATGCCGGAGGTGAAACAAATAATAGCAGAGGCAGCAGACAAGTTATAGTTTTATTAGTGATCGGTGTATATAGTGTGTTTATAAGTATAGTAGGTAGCCGCAGAAGCGCGTGCGACCTATACAGTGGTCGGTGCTCGACTGCGGTGGTGTTGTGCCGGTCTTGTTGTGTACCCAAACATATAACACAACACACATACTGAACTGGTTTGCTATATACATGTAGTTGAGTATGTACTGTCTATCTCTCTATTCGAATGTAACGTGTACTTGTTCCGTCACTTTATATACATACATATCATCATAAATATATATATATATATATAGTACGAAGGCCAGTTATACTTTCGATCCGAATTGCCTATACCCTGATTATTTGAAGTTTTATTAAAACTATTAATTTTTACCCAAAATTTTAGCTATGTAAATCAGAAAATTTATTAATATACGTAGATACTTAAAAGATCCACATAAAATTATAACACATAAAATGTGATAAATCCCAAATTTTTTCTACACTCTGTATTCATAAATTTTTCTTCAGTGACAATAAAATCACTAAAAATAATCTATAATCGTTTTCGATTAGTGGTCAATTATAAGATTAATAGATGTATATAAGCCATTAACTCTTGAAGATGTTTGGGAGGTATATAAAAATACTACGAGACGAATGAAAATTTATTAGAATGTTCATCATGCCATTCTAAATTACCTGAATATAAATTACAAACCGATTTACTAAACTGTTAAAAAGTAATTTGAAATAACTGCAATTTTACATGTACTCTATGGAGATTCGTAAGCCGAACAAATTAAATTTTAGTTTATTCACTTTCGTCAACTGAAAGCTAAAACACACCAACAGTTGGTCATTTAAACTCATTTTAATCCGTTTAAATAAACTTGATGGGTTATTATTTTATTTTCCTATCAATAATGACAAGATGTAGATAATTTAAGAATTTATATACTAAATAAAAAAATTTTAATCAATATTTTGAAATGTGGTGATTTTTTGACATATTATAGATAAAGAATGTAGGTTTCCACAATCACAATGTATTATAGAGAGCGCAATACATCATCTTTTAAAATAATACCAACCTTATAATTATATCACGGTTTTACAGTGTTAACTAGATTTCGTACATTAAAATAATTTAAGATTTCATTTACATAATGTATGAAAATAAATTTAAAAACAAAAAAATATTCAAATTGAGTATAAACTTTTTTTATTGTATTTTTAAATAATTTAACCATAAGTTACTTTTTGAAGTTGAATTCAAGTCTACATGCTCAGATAAGTTTTTATAAAATATTTAAATTATTGACATATTTACTTAAAAAAGCGTTGAAAATAAATAATAAGTGTCAAAATTTTGTAATTTTAGAGTTTAAGATTTAATGAAATTGAATTGGAACATTTTTTTATGTAACTATATGAGCGTGAATTCAAATAGTGAGTTCATTTCATACACTTTTGCTGCCATTTGTATATCCCAAACATCCTTACTATAGTCGAAAGTCAATCTTATAAATTGTTTATTACATTTAGAAGTATTAATTTGACATGTATAGTATATATCTATCTATATAATTGAATGTGAAGTTAAACTATTTTTCACTAATTTCAAATCGTCGAATAAACAATATTTTAAAATTGTCGGGACGAAACACATCTATTTATCGAAATCTGTAAGAATGCAAGTAGATATAACACCTTTTGCATTTTTGATATTTGAAATTAGAATCGGAACAACATTTTTAGTGATGTTGTTTTTGATAAAATCCTCTCCAATTCACAATATCACATAATATCACATAAAAAATTAAACATACATAAGTTAGCACAATTTGAAGCAACAATCCATTAGGACTCCGTACTATATATACTAAGCATACATATATTGCGCCGTTTAGTTACTCGCGGATTCTTTTACTTCACATGTAAGTTGTAAGCATCTCTACCATACAGAGAAATAAACATTTTGTACTTTTTATTTTTTATAAATATATTTGTTATGTGTTATTGTTCGGACACATGGATCATTTAAGAGGCCACTGAAGGAGTGATTTCGTGTATGTATATGTTTATGCATACGTGTTTAGTGTCTTTTTTTACAATACACACATTATAACTAGTTAATGAGTTATTTCTATCATTCGAATCATTATTTTGATATACCTACTTATTAGAAAAATAATCATGTACGCAAGGTAATAAGAAGAAAAAAGCGCTCAGGGAGTGCCGACAGAAGCGAAAACTTAAACAGTTACGTGTGCATTTTTTGTCAGTAAATATTTTATTGTATCTGAAATACTTTTTAAATGAAGTGTTGTTTTTATTCATTATTATAAACTTCTGGTATAAAAATTTTATTGCAAATTTTCATTTAATGCCGCTATTGTATATGAAAAATAATATTTTACATTCAAAAATTTCAATCTAAAAAATCTGCTTAAAACGTAAATTTATAAATAGTTGAAATAGGAAATTTATTCTTTGAAATATATACCAATGAAACTTCTGAATTTTCATCTACAATTTCAATAACTAACACTTTTTAAAAACTGAACAATAGGTATATTTTCAACTCTCGTGTAGACGAGAATTGAGTAAATACCTAAAATCTAAATATATACTTAGATATAACACTATTATATAGGTGTCCTTAAAGTGTTGCGAGTTCAATGGATTTTTTACATCTCCAAAAATGGCCAACGTGTTTTTAAAAGTTTTCACTTTCAAAAAGAAAAATTAAACATAATTTTTGGATAAATAAAAAACAAATTAAAAGGAATCTAGTAGGATTCGAATCTAGTTCCGTGGACTCAAAAGCAACTATGTTAGACAAATGACAACAAATAAATAATAACAAAAATTATATAGTCTTTTTTTAATTTTAAAACTTAATTCTTTTTGACATACGCTTCCACCATATTTTGATATCAAATAAGCTTTTTATTCTTATAAGTTTTATTTTTATAGTAAAATTTCAAGAAAAAAATTCCTTTTAATAGCTCTCTTTTACCTTTCAATTAACATAAAATGTTGAATTCAATTAAAATGTTGAATTCAATTAATTTTTTTCTTGAAATTTTACTATAAAAATAAAACTTATAAGAATAAAAAGCTTATTTGTTATCAAAATATGGTGGAAGCGTATGTCAAAAAGAATTAAGTTTTAAAATTAAAAAAAGACTATATAATTTTTGTATTTATTATATTAAATGTGACAATGTGACAATTGCCATTTGATTTATAAAGGTACGCTCAATATACTTATAATAATATACACTCAATCCGAAATCGGGAAGTGAGTCATTCAACTTCCCAAATTTGATTAAAGACATATAACAGGACAAATAAAACTAAATAAAATATTGTAAAAAGACAAAGACAAAATATATGTAACTGTTTAATAATTCTATGTAGACTGAACCCTTTTTTTTACTTTTTTAGGTGTTCAAAAACATACAAATCATTACTAAGCACAAAAAAATGATCATGTGATTTCATTGTTACATATAATAATTCTGTACCAATGTATAATTGAACTTATCATTATAACTTTAGACGTTCAAGAAATATGCAATCATTATTGAGCGCACTTAATTCTATATAGTACCTATACTACCACTTTTATTCGTTATGGAGGAGAAATGAATGTTATTATTAAAGTTTTACCTTATTCCATAATCAAACTATGATTTGTTCAAAAATGAAAACTTTTAACTTTTTATAATTTATATTTACAGAAATCTATACATAACAACTTTCTGTTTGCGACTTCACTCACTCTGAATCCACAAAGATGTGAATAATGTTTTATACCCAAACATATACAGGACGATTAATACAAAGGACACGTTTTATCCTAGAATAATATTCGCTAAGATTATACCAAATTTCAAGTTTTGTTATGGTTTTAATGTGAAACTTCACATTTTGATAATATAATAAACGACACTTGTATGCTGTCGTGTTTTTGTAAATATTACAAGCTTTGTATGCTAACAAATAAAAACTCTAATTTAAAATCGTAAATCTGTTCAAAGGTGAAAGGTATAGATGAAAGAATTGACAAACTTTACCTACAGTGGTGCTACATAATAATAATATGTACAGATATCAAATTTTAGACAAATTTAATTGAAAAAATAGATTTTGTTGACACATAAAATAGTATACTTTAATTAAAATATTAATTAAGTTTTTTATCCCTCAATAAGTCTAAGACACACTGCAATAAAATCATTGTAGTATACTTATTAACCTATAAATGTAATTTTTATTATTTCCAAGGTATATTAAATAATAATATATATATATAGTATTGAGTACTTACAGATTATTCTACCGTAACTTAATAAATTAATCTACCATAACGTAATCGTTTCCGTAAATGTGATAATATTAATATAGGCGATGAAAAAACTTTTAACCATTCTAAGTTTCAAAACCTAATAATTCTGTATGCGACTATTGTATGTAATTTATAGAATATATTGTGAGAAGTTTCTTGATATATTTCAAATAAAAAAGTCTATATCCGCTTGTGAAACATATAAAATAATAAAATAATAAATAAAAAAAATTCTGTGTAAAAAAATAAATTAATAAAAAAAGTGTCTTGTAAAAACAATTAAAAAAGGTTAAACAAATATCTTTACAAAAAAAAAAAAATTTTAAATAACAAATATAAAAGAATTTTAAATTATTCCTTGTGCCAATTATCTTTCTCAGTCCACGTCAACCAATCAATATTTAAGTTATTAATAATTTTTAATTTTCATTTTTGAATGTTGTATACAACCACAAAAAATTGTTTTTGAACCTTCTCTACCCTTAGGGACATCAGATTCTAGCTTCCTTATTATAGAAGGGACCTTCCAACAAAAAAAACGACAAAAATATCCGCAAGCACACATAACAGTAAAAATTATTTTTTCTCATTCCCTAACCTTAGGGATATCAGATCTGGACCAAATTGAAATGGGACCACACGATTTTTAAATAAAAAAAGTATCTTAAAAATCGGTTCATCCAGTCGAAAGTTTTGAGGTAAAAAACATAAAAAAAATTCAGTCGAATTGAGAATATTCAATTGATAAAAATCAATAAAAAATCTTGAATTTGCAAATAGAGATACAAATTATCCTGCCATTATCAAATAAATAACGACAAAGTGCACATCTAGTTAAATATTTAAGGATTTTTTCTATAACAATTTGTAATAAATCAATTCTTTTAATACCGTGATTATATAATTATTTTGCATTTTTCAATTTTTTTAATTAATTTTCAATCGCTTTTATTAACTTGATTTCTTTTCGGATGTACATTTTTAATTGATTCACTAACCGGCAGTTAAAAATTTGAAATTTTTAACATATTTCGAAGTTGAATAAAAATGCAGTGTTATTTTAACACAAAAACTAATGGTATTTTCAAACTAAATGTATTCTGTTTCTGTTATTTTCAACGCTTCCATCATATTTTTCTATATACACTTTTAAAATTAAAATAAACATATAATACGCAACCTATTTTAAACGAACTAAAAATTACAACATAACTCATGAAAATGTCTAAATTCTTTAAAATTTATAATTATTAGCCATAAAAATAATTATAAGATTTATAGCCGTAGAACGCGTCGGCATGAAAAAAAAAACATTGAATATTTAATATTTAACCTTAAAAATTTCAACCGCAAGTTATATGAAATTTAGTATCATTAACGATTTTAGAAACATGCCCAGCGAAAACTAAAAATTTAATGAAAACCATCATTTTGATACAAACAATTTTTTAATATAAAAGCTTGTTTAAAAATGTTTTTTAACGACTCTTTTAAGTTTTTGCTGAATATTAATCGAAGTAAGTTAATGATACGAAATTTCGTGTTAACCATATTTTTGTGTATTGCATTCAGATCTGTTTTTATAAATTATACTTTTCTTCAGAGGAATGGCACACTTTTTAATAAATTTACAACCTATTTTTATATCAAACAACGTTTCAAAATATTGATTATTTTTTCACCAGGCACAAAAAGAAAATATAAATATAAATAGTTAAACAGAAAATATTTTAAAATATACCATTAATTAGTGTATTAAAATTAAATTTGTTTCTAAAAAAAAAATAGCTTTCTTGTCATCAGTATAAAAAAAACAATTGTATACACGTCATATATAATTTGCCAGAATATATTAATTTTAGTCTAAATTTTGAAATGATACCTAATATTGACTGCACAAACAAAATTTTGTAATAGGTGTTCATAGAAACATATAGTTCATTTCCGGCTGTCCGCCTGTCCATCCGTCATCACGATAATTCAAAAACCAAAATAGATTGCGAGCTGAAATGACGTAATCTAAACATAAAAAGTAAGTTTAAGTTCGTGAATGAGCAAAATCGGTCCATTGGATCCAATGGATCTATGACCCAAGTTTTAAACTATAAAAGATAGAAAAGTTTAAATAAAAAAAATGTTTATTTGTTTTAAACAAAGAACTTTCGCTTTACTTTTTTTTTGTCAAATGTTTGAGTTCTCCACAATTTTGCTAAAATTTGGCGTAGGTAATAACAGTACATATTATTATGATACATGCATGCATTATTACTGTATAGACTGGATATTTATAGTATTTTATGCATGCTAATTAAAAATAATGAAAAACAATGAAATTAAATCTTATGTCGAGTATCTAAACAATTAACTCTTTAAGTTGTTATCTTCATTTGTTTTTTTTTTAATGGTTTAATTAAGTTTCTATAGCAATAAAAACTGTTGGTTGCTGTAACATCAAAAGAGCTATGTTGATTGAAAAAAAATTATAGTGAAGTAATATTATTTTAGAGTAAAAACACGAATATATAGCTAGGCTAGATTTTATAAAAGTAGATTTCTTTTAATTAAAAAATGTTCAAAAGAATAATTTTGAGAAATTTAGTACAAGTATAGTAAAATATCTAAATAATTTAGAGAAACTTTAACGTTGATAAATGCCAAAGTAGAAAATATTTTATTTTCCGTTGTTCAAATTTAACTTGCAAGACTTCATCTAACAAACATTGCAAGTTGAATAAAAACTTGGTAAAAGATTTCAAAAACTTATGAATTATTTTTTTATAAATTTTTTATATATACATTTGAAGATCAAACCTGAAATTATTAGCTTTTATTGTAAAACCTTTTATCTATTTGTGTAAAGTGATAAAAAATAGTGTGTATAAATGTGTTTATGTTTTTTTTTTTTTTTTTTTTTAAATCTGTGAATTTATTTATGATATTCACAAAAATAAAATCATTTTTTTGTTCACACATGTGAAGTTGAGCATATAGAGAAATATTATATGCAGATTTAACACTTAGTAACATAACTATACATATAAAAAAAAAGTGTATTATATTTATTCAACAAGTTTAAATGCTCATCTCTTTTTTTTTTTTGTATCCAATTTTTTATTGTTTATTATTTTATTTTTATACCCGTTTATAACGGAAAAATGTGAAAGAACACACACAAAAACAACTGTTTTATATTGGATAATATGTGTAGATATTGTGTGTTAGTTTTAATACGATATGTATCAAAATATACAGTTTATAAATAAGAAATAAGTACAATGACAATACAAAGAAAGCATTATATAAAATAGGTGTTTAATACAATAAAATAAGGATTTCACTTCATAATGCAAGATATAACTCGATATAAACTTGTAAAAATACGATTTAACATTCTAATCAGGATACAGATATGGATAATCACTAACCAGATCCACGGATACAAATTCGAATACGGATCTTAACTTTCCAATTCAATCAATAGGTATAATTTTCTTTACTTTCCTTAAAATATAATTGTTTATTGAATGATATGTAATTTGAATATTAAATTTGAATTTAGATATGTGATTATTAATTAGTACCTTAAAGTAGTAAGCTATGAGCTACCACTGAGCTCACTACAATAACAGTTGAAATATTAATTTTTTTGCCCAATATTTATGAAAAAGAAACAAGAGATGGATATTTTTTCTTGTAGATATCCGCAGTTCTAGTACATCTAATAGTTGTCCCAAAAGTCTCATAAAATCTTGTGTCACTTCACAAAATAGTAGATATTATTCTCTTTTTCGATTGCACTATTGTTTTCAATCAAAATTAAATTTAACAAAATATTTGCGAAAATCTGACTTAAGGCCACTGTTAGAATGTAAAAGCAAAGATATTAACAACTTTATAGCGAACATCGTTTTTAGTCTAATTTAATCAAGTTTGCTGATCTTTAGTGTTATGTCCATTTTGCTTATCGAATTCAATTTCTTTATATATAAAAGAAAAAACCATCAAAATCGTCAAATGCACATTTCTGCATATAGTCAAATAAAAAAACTATAATACATTAATAAATATAAGCATACAGACCGGAATTTTTCATTTTTATTTAAAATTGCCTACGATTCGGGTGATCAAAGCTTTAATCAACATGAAAATTTAATTATTCTACTATTAAAAATTAAGAAGTAGAAGTGAAACTGGTGATTATCTCAATTCCAATAAAATATGTATCTAGCCAATACTTATAAGTTAAAATTTATTGATTTCTCAATGTTCGCTTGAGTATATATTGATTGCCAATACATATCGATTTATACAGGATGATTAAACAATATAAGGACATTAAAGAATAAAACATAATACGGTGGCTTAGTAAAACTTCAATTTACTTTTTTAGGCTTCCACCATAAGTAGATATATACATTGCACCTTTTAAGCCAAGTACTCAAAGAAAAATCCTTTTTATTAGATATTTTACTTTTTAATATCCAAACGTCTAATATTTTAATCCTAAATTCTAACTCGGTATCTTTGCAAATAGTTACGAAAAGAGTGAGATTCACAAAAATATTAAAAGAAAACTACCTTAAGATGTGTTATAAATTCAGATACTGATGACGAAAAACTTAAAATAAAGATAATTAAAATTGATGTTATATCTGGATTTAAACAAGTGAAAATAACAACTGACAGAATTAAATTTTTAGATACGCATCATAACAGTATCAAACTTTAAACCATTTTTTGTCATAAGTTCCCATAAAATATTCTAAATAATTATATTTTATAATTATTAATGAGAACTCTATGTTATATATCAAAAATAGCATGTATAAATGACACTTATGTGTATTCAAAGTTCCAACAGCAGTATCGGAAAACTTTATAGCTCTTAGAAAACTTCATTAAAGCTTCAATATATATAGTTGAATGTTTACAAACATCAAATCAACCAATTGACAATCAAAGTTTATACTTTATTATTATGCTCTCCGTTATTGGACATTTAACATTCTTATACCAAAAAGCTTAGTCTCACGAAACTGCATTTAATCGTACCAGTGCCGTTTTATCAAAAATATTTAAGAACCTCAATAGTAAAGTTTTATTTAACAAAAAATATTAGTTGTAAGTTAAAATACTGATAGCAAAAATAATTTTATTTCTTATTATAACAATAACTTTTATCAAATAAATCCTAACCACGATAATTTATGTTGAGGAAGGCGTTGATTTCTGTTTATTTGACTTTTTTTTATTTGTATAGATTAAGCATTAAATTGTTCAATGTTTGCACATACATTAAATATGCACATAAATTCAATAATATAAATGAAATAAAAAATTAAACTGTTAACTAAGTAAAAAAATAATTAAAGTTTATTTAACCACAAAATTTTGGAATTTGAAAATCAAATATATAATGTATGGAAATATAAGTAGTGTAATGTGAAAAGCCATCCTAAAAATAACGTTTAGAAATTAATGTGGTGACAGTGATTTTGTATCTATTGAAATCAATTCAAATCCATTAATTTGAATTTGGCGGTGCTGTAATTCTTATTTAATTGATTTAATTGAAGTTCTGTAATTCTTATTTAATTGATTTCAATCCGTCATGTTGGTAAACTTGCTCCGGTCGTTATGTGTGATATAAACGGATATGATTAGAACGGTTATGCGAGTTACAAATAATGTAGATTTACTTGAAATTAAACAAATATTATTGTAATTATTCACAAATTAAACTGTGAGTGTAGTATTAAATCAACTTCATTCATAGTATTATAAAAACTATTTTTGATCCTTACATACAATTTTATTAATAAGGAGATAATAATTTTATTAATATAATGATTTTTTAACCGGAAAAATATGGATAATTGTAAAATTTTATCAGAAAAAATGTTTACTTTTATTATTTTTAGCTCGGACTATTATGACTTTTTTTAATTTTTTAATGCAATATGTAAAACAATTAATTAAACATATTTTTTACTCTTTATTATTTTGATTTGAATTTTGAATATAATTTATTTCAAAAAATTTCTTCATTATCAGACGTTTATAAATTTATTGTTTCATTTGGTATATTGTTTTTAAAAGTTTGGGTTGGGAGTTGTTAGGGAATAAATAGAAACATCTGACGATGAAGAACTACTTTGAAATATGTTACGTTAAAAGTTCAAATATAAATAATAAATAGAAAAAATGATTAAATGTTTTATACAAAATAAAAATAAATATTAATTGAGATAATAGTCTAAGTACAAAGTAAATATTAATAAAAAGTGAGACAAAAAACCATAAATAATACTTTCATTATAAAAAATGAGTAATATATTATTTTGTATGCCCTTTTTTACAAATAAAAACAATAAACAAATTTATTTAATAATGGACATTAAAAAAAATTTTAACTCTACGCGGTAGGGGTCATGGTAATTTCTACATACCGTTTTCGTCGAATATCCTTATTACTTAATATATATTATATCAGAAATGTTATTTTATCTCTCCAGAAAATCAAATCATTAACATCTGAGGAATAATCAATATCGATTTAACGTTTCAAAATATTGAGTACATGTTATGGTCTGGGTTTAAAATTATAATTTTTTAACTGTAAGTATCAAAGACTAAAGATAAAAACTAATAGAGTTAAATTTTTAGATACTCGACACATGAATGTTATTGTTTGGACTATTTTAATTAGCATTCATAAAATATTATAAATATCCAGTCTATATAGTCCAAGATCCCAGAGGGATCAGACATAACTTATTTTCACACAGATGAAACTTTTGGATCTCAGTCACGTCTCGTGAACTTTGAATACCTGAGCATTTAAAGAATTCGTTGTGTGACACCTGGGCAGGAACCGGGTGAAACAGGTAACTAAAAATGAGAGTTATTTAAATTAAATTTACATGGCTGATTTTTATATATAGTTCCTAGAATAATATTTAAGAAGTACTAAATTAAGTGCCAGACACTTTTTATGGACCAGAACTGTAGTCAGACTCTTTAAAGCCCCACAAAAAAAAAAAAAATAAACTTTACTTATTTTTACATGTCTGACATTTAAATATGTTATTATAATAACTTTTACAAAGTTATATTAAATCAGTCACTTTTTATGTTTAGATTACGTTACTAAAATCTTATCTAATCTTATAAATTAACTCCTTATCTATTTTTGTTGTTAATTTATCGTGACGACGGACTGACGAACAATCGAAAATGGAATAATTAGATGTTTCTATCAACACCTATATAAAATTTTTATTTTCGGTCAATATTTCCTAGTATTATAAACTTTAAAGTAAAATTAGCTCACTCTGACATATGTATGTCGAGTATAAAAACATATAACGGTTTTATAAAATAATATTTAATACCATTAAATATTAGTTATGCTTACATTAACACTGATAAAAAGAATATATAAAAAAAAAAAAAAAACAGAAAATCCCATATTTATGTTTTATATATTTATTTTCTATAAAGAGGAATTTCCGTGTAATATTTGCTTTGAATTTATTTTAATTATTTTTATTGGTTGGAAAATCATTGTTTTTATCACACTATCATCGTATTAGCACGTTCGCAATGAGTATTATAAATATTCACCTACATAGAGATATGAAAGTCAATTATGTATAAGTGTTTCATTATAAACATATGCAGAATGTTATTTATTATGCAATGTAGATAAAAATGTAAAAAATATTAAATTCAAAATTGTACTACATTATTTTGCAATAATAGTATTTAACAAATTTTTTGTAATCAACAAAGGTTTTCTTCATTATCAAAACTGAACTGCATAAATTCAAATTGCATTCGGTTGCAGAAGCAGTTGCTTTATACAAAGCAATAATTTCACACAAAATTGCAAAATCAACAGCAAGTATCTGATAATTGCAGGCTGCATGAGTATATTACAAATTATAAGCAAAACCGCAAATAAAACAGCCATTATACAGCAAACTCAACAATATAAAAACCATTTGTATTTCTGTGGACTCCGAGACATTTCACAATACATGTAATTAAAACTTGCCGATCACAAGGAAATGGAGCCTACTAAACAGGAAAAAATACAAAAAAGTCAACCTAAATGATTTCTTAAATTTCAAAATAAACCCTCAACGAAAATCGAAACAGCGATTGGGAGAAGAAGATAAACAATAAACTGATGAAAATAAAAAAGGACACAAATAAATGGGCAACCACCACCTATTCAAAGCGGAAAAATCAGGTCATAATCACTCGTATTCTCCTTGGTAATTACAAGCTTACTCACCAACAACTTAAAAAAGGGATCCAAGACCTATATGCTCCGAATGAAATGAACATCTCACCATTAAGAAAATTGCATATTAAGCATATTAACAAATTGCAAGAAATACGAACAGCAAAGGAAGATACATGAGCTATCATATAGATAATAACCTTAAATTCAGGGATAAAATTCATTCGAAAAAACCTAAACCTGTATATATCCTGAGATATACAATTTATGTTCCTAATATTTCACGGATGCCCGATATTTATTTTAACAAATGTAGTCATATTTGTCCTTTGGTGTTCACGGGTTTCCAAATAAGAAGGGCATTATTGCTGACATGAAAGACATTTATTTGTAAAAGGTTACATTAAAAAATTTTGTTGTCTCAAGAAAATATGCAGATGAAGATCCCGTGAACGCCAGATTTTTGTCATTCTATAAAGGCTGAAACTCTTTTAATGAGTCGTCACTGATGTAGGGAACAATATTTGAGGATAAAAATTGGAATAACGTTCCAATTTTTATAACGAAATATTTAAATAACGGAGCTTTTCTTAAAAATAAGAGAGTTAGACCGCTGAAAAGTTAAAACATATACACGCAAATCTGTATCAAGTTATCGTATTTTTAACAATAGCTCAAAAACGCAAAGAACGTTTTTCAAGATTTTGTGCACTATAATTTTTTAAAAAAAATACATTTCCTTTGAAGACCAATACTCAAGGTTAACTTAACTTCCAAACAATGCTCCCTTTGCTAGTAACAAAAAAAAAATTTTTTTTAAATGACAACCTTTAAAAAATAACATTTCCAAAGTTAACAAACTGTTACATTGTAAATTAGTCTAATAAGGTAACAAACGTTCCTGAACTGTTTGAATCAAAACAAAATACGTTTCTCAGTAAAATATAATAAATGAATAAATTAACAATAACTATTACTAAATTAACATATACATAATTAATATTGATTAAAAATTATGTATTTGGACGGAAATATCAGTCCATATTTATGATTATTCATTTTAATATATATGTGATTTTGAAATAGTTTTTATATGTAATTTTTACATATTAAAATTATTAATATAAATTAAATAAATAAAAGAGTTTTTAAATATGTAAGTGTCTATAAAATGGCGACGTAAATGGACATATGCCAAGTAAATAAAAAAATATTTATACAAATAAATTTAAATATATACAAGAAAACTTGTTTTGTGATCATGTATATCAGGTAATATCAAATGAAAAATATAATAATTACAATAAAATAATAGTTAGAAAAGATCTAATCTACGTTACTTCTTAAATCTAAATAATTTTAATTAAAAACAATTTTTTATCATTTATTATAATTTTGTTACAAAATACACATTATATTATTTTGCAGTAGCTTAATGTCTTATTTTAAATGTTAGTAACTAAACCCAGCTACGTCTGTTTGCGGTTCTTTGAAATAGTAGATTGACAGCTCGTGGGAGATTTGAATAACGGTCTTTCTCATAAGCTGTATTTTTGCTTTTTTATAGTCTAAGGATGCGAATTACGGAGCCCAAATTTTGACAGTTATCAGCCCTACACGTCCTCAGCTTTTATACGATTGAAATGAGTAAGTATTATGCTGGGTTAAAAATGTAATAGCAAAAAGTTTCAAATAAATATTAAAGAGCATCAAATTTTACAGGGTTGATTCCTACCAAAACGTGGTTTCCGTACTTAGAATTATATGATTCATCACTGAAAGAAATGTACAGATTGACCGTTACTCAAATCGCCCATAAACTCGTAGTCTAAAAAACATTATTCTACTGCCCATATATTGACTGAGAAATCAGTCAAATTAAAAACTAAACTTTTCATTGTCATGGCTAATAAAGACGCCAAATAAGGTTTTTTTTTTAAAGAAAATCGTTTTTTTTATCGTCAAGTTTATGTATGTACCAACCATAACTACTGTGGGAAAGATACAGGAGCAAAATAAGCTTTGGGTGGTCTTGATAAGAAAATTTACTGTGCACATTTGTCCATAATCGATCGACCATTTATGAAACTGCTACACATTAATCTTGGGAGAGAAACTAATGAAGGCATGCAGATTGTCTATGGTCTTCGACTTAACCTTTTTCTTCGATTTCAGAACTTTATAGAGTTGCCATTGAGAGTGTGATCACATATACCAAAAACCCACATCACAATAAGATGAATATATAGTGTGTGATTTTAATTGAATATAAAGTGGAAATTTCAGGAAGCCGACTTTAAACAAAAGAGTCACAGCACAACGAAGGGTAATATAAAAGAAAATAATAATAAATAAGTTCGATACGATATCACTGTCACATAATAAAAACATAGCTCTTTTGAATCTCATAACATGTATTTTCCATCATAATTTGAAATCGAAAATCCGCCATAACTTTGAAAAGACTATTTCTTCTAATAAAAGAAAAAATAAAATTTACAATGTCATGAACAGTAAAAATTTTGTGATGAGCCATTGTATATGTAATGTGAAAGTTATGGGCGTTTATATTTTAAACGAAATGTAGTCATTATAAATTGTGCCCTTCAAATATTCCATTATAACTGTGCCCATCAATTATCATTATAAACGGATATGAGTACAAGTAAACAAGTTGAGTGGACAAGTTAATAATTATAATTCCACTTTGTACGTCGATAAAAAAAATTATTCATATGGTTTCGGTAGTTTAGCTCTAAACAGTGCCAACGTAAAATTTTGAGTTGAAATCATCCGAACGAAGAAAAGTTGGTTAACAAGTTAAGAAAAGAAACATCTTAATTTTAATAATTAGGTGATAAAAAAGTCTACTCAGCTAAATTCTTTTAAGCGGATAATAAAACATATTTCAATATAAATTCAAAATCAAAACGACATTATGCATTTCAATGAGAAAAAGCAAATAAATATAACTTAAATAAGAACAAAATCAACAAAAATAAATTTGAAAACCAGCATTAAATGATTTTTTATTGTTTATAAAATATGATAGAAGCATTGAAAAGATAAAAGTAATATTTAGTCGCTGCCAAATTTATGTAAAATTTCATCTAAACTGGTCAAATTGTTTACATATGAGTTCTGATAGTACATAAAACTGAAGGTTTCGACTTCGCTTTCCGGTTTATGCTAGTCGAGCGAAAAGTTAGTTTTAGTTATTTTTATAGAATTCCTCTATTGTATACGTAGAATTACGGTTTTACCAGCATTTATATTCTTTTAAAAGAGCATATATTTAATCAATTTCAACAAAAAGAAGGTTAAATTTATTTGCATATTACTTGTAAGTGCAAATATGTACACAAACGCCAAAGGACATAAAAAACATTAAGCCGAACTCAAATATTTAAATAAGGCACCTTTCAAATATTTCTTACAAATATTTAAAAGTGTTTAATATTTTTTGATCATTAATGCAAATGATGTTATTTAAAATAATAATAATAATAAGTATACAAATAATATTTTGGCACATAAATTTTTAATGCTTCCAAAGTATTTGTTCAAAATAAAATATTCGAGAAAATATACAAATACTAGTACATATTTATCAATAAAAACAAAATAATTAACAAAATTTTATAATTTTTTATATACAGAATATTTAAAAACAATTTTATAATAACTAATTAAATATGTAAGTAGAAAAATTCATAAAATACCTACGAATTAGTATTTGAAGAATAGAAATATCAGCTTATGTATTTACGGGTGTAAACAAATTTGGTAACATGTTGACATTTGTTCAAAAATTTGCTTTAGTTTGAAAAAAGTGCCAATAACGCATAAGGAAACTACTCTCACTAGTCAAAATGGTAACTCCAACTCAAAATGACTCAAGTCACTCATAGGAATGTTATGAAAATTTCCACAAAATTTTTTATATCAGAAAATTTTTAAAAACAGTTGACCCGAGTTTCAAAAATAATTAAGATTTGGTTTTAGAGCAATTGAGTTACATTTGACAAATAATTCTTAAAAATAACAAAATATATTTAAAAATGAACGACATGTTATTAGTTACTCAAACAACATTCAGTCAAATTCATTTATTTTATTTTTTTTCAAAATTTTCTGGGCTAGCACTGCATTTAAAAATATGATGCCCGAAAAATTCTCTTTATTAAAAACAGTTTTTTGGTGAACAAATTACTCCAAAAATAATCATCCAAATCTTTACAGTCATTTTTATTTTAACATGAAAACAATGTGTTTTTATGACAAATAAAATTCTAAAAGTAAATTTTTTTTTTGTATATTTTATTGGAAAAATAATAATTTCTGTTTTTACGTTTCAAATTTTTATTTTGCGAAAATTGAGAAAAAAGTAATACGAAAAATTTCATAATAATTTCACAAATTATCGCGCGACATAAATAATAAAATAAAGAATGTCCATTTAAATTATAATCTGTTGGATAGGACAATTATTAAATATTACGTTTGGATAATATTGTTTAAAACTTCATCAAAATTGCTTATATTTTCGCTATTTCTATTAAAAACAGTTACTACATATGGATGTCTTATTCATTATTACATATGGATGTCTTATTTCGAACAAATAATGACCTTAAAGAATTGTCTGCCTGAATTTAAAGATTGTTAGTTGGAATTTAAATCTAAACGATGAGTTTAGTTACTATTTACTGTGACGAAGGATCAGTCTTTAAACAAGAATGTATAAATTATACGGATCGTTTGAAAGGTAATTACATCAAAAAACTATATAATGATTTTAAACTGGTTTCAATTAGTATGAAATTACATTTCTTTTACAATAATTATGATTACCGACATTTATACAATATTTGAAATATCATATAGGTATGATATATACATAATAAAATATCATGCAATATTAATTACCACATTTATTAAGTTATTACTCTGATTTTACATTTCAATTGATTTGAATTTAATGCGTAGTATTAACGAATGTGGGTAGTGCAATATAATTTATTAAATATCTTTAATCTTCGTATCTTACAAATTTGACAACTTACTATTTAACGATTATCAATTATAGTTTCGTTCAATCCAATCTATCATGATTTGATGTTAAATTTGCAATTCATATTTCAACAATGTAAGTTATGGGTGTAACGAGAAAATAGTTCTAATGAGTTTGGTTTTTGATAACACGATTATTAAACGGTCAGAATGGATTAAAGAGTGCAAAAATTTAGCACCGAATTGTGTTCAGAATAGCTTTAATATTAACTTATATATTTCTCGGTAAATTTTTGTCCAATATTCTTATAACTGCCCTTCCATTTAATTTGTTCCATAAAATTATTTTATAGATTATTTTATGTAAATAGTACAATAGTAAACACTTTTAAATTGTTAGAATTATTTCGTAAAACTACTTCGTTTCCAGAATCATAGAATTTTGGTATTTTTTTTACTGTATTTCGAAATTGAAAATGTTTATAGCAAGAAAACTAAAAAATTTTAGGAAAAATGATAAGAACATTTTTCAGCTCATTTTTTCGAAAAATTCTAATAAAACACAAAAATTTAATGAGGAAAAAACATTATATTTTGAGATAAAACGACATATTCTATTGGATGAAAATATAACTCTTTCATTCAGTATAATCCGAGTAAACCAAATTTAAAAATCGCGTATTTTAATATAGTATGCAAACGAAGAATTTTTCGAAAAAAAAAAAGTTTTTGGAGATTATTTTTGGCCAATTTGGATAAAATAATTCCAAAATATTAAATTAACTATAAACCTTTTAACCCATCTAAAAATGATAGGGGTCCTAGAAACATTGTACAAAAATTAGTTCGACAACTCCGATCCCATATATTTTAGCTATTATTAACACAATTTCATCGACATGCAGTGCTCTATTTATGTACACTCAAGTCCGTCCAGATCCTGATCAAGATGTACAATGAGAATCCTTTCTCGACTTAAATTACAAGCTGAAAAATATTTCAGGCATAAAATAAAAGAAAAAGTTAATGTAAAATATTAAATGACAAACTTGTATTAAATATGTAGATTATTCAATTTAAAACGAAGGTTTTTTTTATGGATACGATTTACCAACACAAACAATAAACCGGGATAATCTTGAAAGCAAGAGCTGTAGAAGAAATCAGTAATTTGGAGCCGGAGATGTTTCAGCAACAATTAAAAAATCCATATAAATGAGTACAGGTGTGTATAAAATGTGCGGTTTTGAATTTGGGATAAATTCCAAAATGTTCACAGCGTATATAGTATAACAGCTATAATAATGAACATAAGATAAATAGAAAAAATTTTGCATTTTCGATTAAGTAGAACAAGTTCAATTCAATCGCCATGCAAGTATTCTTCGTAAAATGTGTTTAGTATTGCACCGATTCACATCTACAGAAAGCATAAGCTTAAATTTTATAATTTTGTTTAATTATACTAGAATTTTCATAATACTATTGTTCAAAATACTTGTACACTAATATTATAAATCAATCATAAAAAGCGTTGTTGGATAAAAAATTTAGATGTGATAACATATCATATTAATTTGTCAGAACTAATTGGTCGATTATTTTCGACGAATGAATACGATAAATAACTCCGAACATCTTTTATACGAGCCAATGGCACTGAGCACACTTAATCCCAGCGCTAGTTACCATTAGTGATTCAATTTTACAACTTTGACCAAATTTTTGGTAAAAATAATTCAAAATTTTCATATTTAAGAAAATGGTAGCTTATCTAGAACATTGTCTATTATTAATTCGATTTTATTTTCAATCGACCGAAGTTTTTTGATAAATGAATGCAAACCTCTTAAACATTTTGAATTTCGAACATAACGTTTCACTACTTCCGATGTTTTATCATCAGTTTCTGTTTTTATTATAATTCAAAATCTACACAAATTTATAATCCAAACTATGAATTTATGTTGGATTATGATTACCATATTTTTCCTTAGAAATCAGTGTCAGTGATCAACTTAAATATAGTTCTCGAAATAATAAGCTTCCAGTGTTTTCAATTAAAGTTTCTTATATTGTTCATAATAAAATTATAAATAATCCATGAAGATTTATTTAGCGCTACACTTTCACGTTAGATTGATTTTATTAGAGATTGAAATCAATTTTTTCTTCTAATCAGCTAATCTAAAAAATTATATGGATCATATGAAAGTTAACTATATGCAAGTGATAGTAATAAAACCGGATCTTAAAATATATTTTAGGCATTATTATATTATAGGCAGGCGTGTTTGAAGAACTGTAACTTAAAGACAAAATCATTATAATAACAACTTAAACAGTTGTTGAAGGTGTTAGATAATAAACGTTCATTAAAGAGTACCTTCAAAGCGATGCGGTAGGTCCAAATTATAAGTTAATTACAAAATAATTGTACTTAAATGATGATTTACCTTTGAATATTATATTTTCAAGACAATGTCATAAAGAAATTCTTTATTACGATAAAATATTTTATTCAATAGAATTACTTTTTGCCACGCATCATCAAATTCATCATTTGAGTTATTTTTAACAGACTGATCGAACATGTGCACATGAATTAAACACCGTTCCTGTAGTATTTTTTTAGTTTCCTTAAGATTGATAATGATTCTCGGGGACATTCATTAATAACTATTGCATTATATAATGTTTATGATTCCTAAAATTTCTTGCTGGAATATGATTTAAAAAATTTTCTCTTCATTAAAATACTGACCAAACAGCTTTTTTAGTTCACAATTTATAAAAAAAAAATCATTATTTACAGTTATTTTTTAAAAAACTTTTTTAATATTTAATAATTACAAAATACTGCATAATATTTTTACATATTTTATAGAAAAATACACCACGTTGTTAGAAAGTATTGAAAAATTTCATTAATTTAAAAAAAAAAGCCTAAGAATCTGATATGCTATGATTTACTAGAAGCGGAGACTAGTTTAGGTCTTCGTAGTACTTAGAATGTTCTGAGTACCGTTTCAAATCAGACTCACTACAAGAATCGATAAAAGTGGATTTCATCTTTGGGTGTATATGAGATTTAATTCAATTTATAAATAAACTATTTTTACAATTGCTTAATTTTGGCTTTTTATAGTAAAATATATTGAAATCTTATAACTCGTTTTCAAAATTAATTTTAAAAACAAAAACAATAATCTTTACTTTAAATGTTCGTCAATTTCTGCGTTTGATTTACCATAGTGCGTAAAAATAATTTTATAATTTTATTCATTATTTAGATATTTTAGATTGAAGATTAGACTTTATGATAGGCATTCACCTCGTTAATACGTATAAAATAAAAGCTTTGAACATAACAAATAGAGGCTCAAACTAATAAACACAATACTATATTTTAAATCGATTATATTTTAATTAATTTTTATTTCAAGCAAGGGTATATGCCTTCAAACAGAACACTTTAAATAAATTAGAGTATTATGTAAAACCAAATTCAAGAAATAACTTATTTTTTTAGAAGATAACAATGCAGAGAGCACAATACGTTCATCATGTTTTTGTTACAATGGCGATATTTTTAGGAGAAATATTATTTACTTCAGCCTAAATTTGTTTACCTGAATGTTTTATTCGAAGGAAAAATTTCGAATACAATTAATAAAAAATATCTCCAAAACTGGTATTGGTACGAATTTTTTTGTAAAAAGTGTTCATTATTTAATTAAATTTCATGTAAAAATTTTGACATGGTTTAGTAAGTATAAAACTAAAATATTATGGAAAGATTGTAAAAATATTTAAGATAACACGCTCATATCAGGTCAAGTTCATCGTAATTTTAATACGTGATAAGATTTTTGGCTATTTCTCTCTTTAAGAAAATATGTTATTGGTTTTCTCACGATGATGATGATGATGAAATGTTTCAAAAATTTTTTTGTTGCCAACTCTATTTAGTACATGGAGAAAATAAATGTAACATCAATAAAAGTCTTACTAACTAGTATCAATAAATGAATGCATGTCAATTGGATAGTAGGAACTTAATTTTATAAAAAAATATCCAAATTACATTTTATTTAATATCATTTTTCGATATTTAAAATTCATATAGCATATTAACTTTCGATTCCA
This sequence comes from Chrysopa pallens, assembly GCA_020423425.1. Classification (NCBI taxonomy): domain Eukaryota; kingdom Metazoa; phylum Arthropoda; class Insecta; order Neuroptera; family Chrysopidae; genus Chrysopa; species Chrysopa pallens. Next base: position 71,279,180 of record CM035592.1, read on the forward strand.
ACTTTAAATATGTTAAAAGTAATTATCCACAGCCGTTATTGACATAAAGTAGTGTACTTCTAACAAGTTGATGAATTAAATCACATGTAACTTAATTAAGTAATAACAAAACATATACTGAAGATAATATTAAGGAAGATTGAAGCGTAATACTGAAGCACTCTAAAAATACTTAACCAAATGTTTTGAAATTTGATATGCACAATATTGACATAAAGGTCTTACCGTAGAGTTATTCTTGAAAAAAAATTTCCAAGTTAAAAATCGAAAATGTATTTAATATTAAAAAATGTTTTTCGGAAAACAATTTTTTTTTTTTATGGCAATATTGTGCATTACAAATCATTTATTTAACCAAATTTTTTGAATTATTTGGACGCGATAAATAAAAGATTTTAACATAATGAAGCACCCTCTTCAGTATTACGTTTCAATGTCCCTTAATATTGTCATCTGTATTTGTTTTGTTCATAATTGTATTTGAATTGTGCACAAAATATTTCGTAATTCATAAAACACGTTATCAATCACCTATACAGAGCCATTTAATTTATACAAATTAAATTTTAATTCATTTTAATTTAAATGATTCATACGAGAGAAATCGTTTGGATTATGCAGTTCCTTGTGTACAATATGTATTTTTTTGTTTTTTCTACTGATACGTTTTAAATATAATTTGAATCATTTGTTTAACAATATTTTAATCAGATAAAAGCAACTTCCTATTCACATTAAAACTATGTACATTTTTTTTACTTTTTAATGATTTTTTAAATTTCCATGTGATATCAGAAAAAATGTGGGTAAAATTTTTAAAGCTATGCAGAAAATATTTTTGCTGAGCTTAATTTATAATAAACGATTTTTAATTCGGCTAAATATTCATGATAGTACTAAATTTTTTTTTAATAACCAACTTCAAAAAATAGCTATCAAGAAAAACATCAGAAAACGGAAAGAAGGCGATCAAAAAACGTGTTTTTACAAGTTTTTATATTTTTTATTTTTTAACTTTACTAGGAATGTAACTCATCGATGGAATGAAATTTTCAACATATTTGAAGTTATTTTATAAAAATTTATCATATATTATACGAGTCAAATACGTATAAGTTTTTTTCAAAAGAGTAAACTCAATTTGAAATTCAATTTATTGAAAAAAAATGGAAATATTAATTAATTCCCTTCAATTTTTCCAATGTCAACAATCAACAGATTAAAATCGTAAAATTATTATTTTTTCATTTGTACATTTCTCATTAACTATCGACTACCTAACAGTAATACTTGTATTCCTAAAACTCCAAAATTAAAAGCAAAAACATTTCAAATACTTATATCATAATTTGGTTTGAAATATTATGTTATCCTAAATGGTAATATATTGGTACCGAAAACGTAGTTGATTCTATTTCCCCCTAAGGCTTTCACCATATTTTAATCTACACGTTTTTAAAATTATTAAAATAAAAATAGAATATTATTTAGTACTTATGTGAATTAAAAAGTATTATAATATATATTCGGGTCATTAGATTTTAAAACTCCATACAGTTCACAAAAATTTTTAAAAATTGTTCTAAAAAATTGATATAAGCTATTTGAAATAGTCATTAAAGTATTAGTAAGATTAAAAACAAAAATACTGATCGCATTATTTCTTCATGCGTCGTTCGTTTTTCGCTTAAAATTTTGTTTTTTTTTAAGGGTTTTTTTTTAAATGTCTAATCACAAGTTTCAGAAAAATTTTTAATAGACGAAGGAACTTGTAGAAAGTTTTAAAACACCAGTGCTATACAAAATATTTTTTACTTCATTAAAAAAACGAGATGCATTCAAAATTTAGTTTTTATTTTAATTATTATCTAGTAAGTTTATTTTATTAGTAGGATAAATTTCTATTAAAATTTAACGTTGACGTAAGAAAGATTTTTATTCGCATTAATTTTACCGCCCATCGCTTTTACCAATCGATTATTTGGTACATAATAATAAAATTCTTAGATAATATTATTATTTTCAACTTAGTAAATAAATCATCACTAATTTAATATATGGTTTTTAATAAAATTTTATGTGGGATTTATAAAAAAATAAATTAAACAATTCAATTTAAAATAATATCCAATACCTACACATGTAATACACCAAACACTTATATATCAAAATTATCAAATACAATTTTCCTTATGAAGTTTATAAAAACGATCAAACGATCAACTATAGGTCCAGTCATACAAATGGTGATGATTGATATAGTTCTTTTAGTTTTCACAAGAAAAAAACGATTCGTATCCATTTTTCAGCGGATATTAAACGAATATTTTGCATAATTAAGTTTCATTATATATAATAATTTATAAGTCAAGGTAGCAATAAAATACTGTTAAATCACATTAAAATATTTTTTATCCAATCCCCCACTGATGTAACGTAATTACCGGTCTCAACCGATCACCAAAGTTTAAATGAACAACAACTGACACAATCAGAACAAGGATGGGTGAACATCTAGGATTGCTGTGTACTGTTGTTGTATAGATTTAAGTACCTGGATGAACGAGCTTTGCTCGGTATTTTTTTTTTTTTATAAATTGTGTTTTTTGGAAATTATATTACGTCGAGGCGGAAGACGAGCCAGCACGCTAACTCTTAGCCACTCCAATGACTTTAAATATTAAACAAATATATCATTACATTATACAAAATTATACAATTATAATAACAAAATCTTATTTGAAAAATATTATTCACTTTATTGTGTTGTTTTGTTGGGTTGGGTTGGGTTTAAAATTAATAAAATTAATAAATCGATAAAACACAAATAAAATGACATTTTCTAAAAATGATTCCTAGCTAGATCGATTTATCGCCCCCGAAACCCTCTATATACTGAATTTCATGAAAATCGTTGGAGCCGATTCCGAGATTGCAATTATATATATATATATATATATATATATATATATATATATATATATATATATATATATATATATATATATATATATATAAATATATATAACTGTATATATATATATATATATATATATATATATATATATATATATATCTATATATATATACATATATATATATATATATATATACATATATATATATATATATAAATATATATAAATATATATATATATATATTTATATATATATATATATATATATAATATATATATATATATATATATATATATTTATATATATTTTATACATATATATACATATATATTTTATATATATATATATATATATATATATATATATATATATATATATATATATATATATATATATATATATATATATATATATATATATATATATAAATATTGCAATCTCGGAATCGGCTCCAACGATTTTCATGAAATTCAGTATATAGAGGGTTTCGGGGGCGATAAATCGATCTAGCTAGGAATCATTTTTAGAAAATGTCATTTTATTTGTGTTTTATCGAACACAAATAAAATGACATTTTCTAAAATACCTTATTTTCTAAACAACCTTATCATAAGGTACTAATTAGTAATTACAATATCTATTCAAATTTATTTTTCATTATTATTCACATCAAATAATACTGCTTAAGTGATATTACAAATAACATTTCAACCAATAAACAATCGCATCTGAAGGAAATAAAAAAAGTTATACTGATTAATTGAGTTAAAAAATGAAGATCCCTGTTTGTCACATAGATTAATTATATTAAATTCTCTTAGAGAGAATTATTTCCCATCTAATGAACAATCAAATGGAAACGCTTTTTATCGATCCCATAAATGATCGTGAATATTATTGACTCAAATTGATTGAGGACCGACAATGCCTACAATAGACTCATCACAAAAAAAATAAAAAACAAATTTTGACTTTAAAATTTTCTTCTGTTTAAAAAATATAATCTTTAAACAAAATTCCTGTCTTAAAAAATTCAAATCAATAATTTTTTTACTGGATCAATCAATTATTTCTCAATCGTTTTAGATTAATACAACACAATTTACTTACTATTTGGACCGTCATTATTAATTATATGTACACTACTAACTGTTAGTAAAACAACTGATAACCGATTGGCAATATACCTCAGTTGGAAATTTGGAAATTGTATTCATTTTTTATGGAAAACTAAAAATTATCTACTTTAAAATTATGATGGCAAACATATTTTAAACCATAACGTCTAGAATTATTAAACCGTATCGATTTTGGATAACAAGCTTTAAAATTTACGCGATTTTGAAATTCACTCCGTCTAGAATTTGGATTTACACCAACATTCAAATAACAACTGAAATATCCCAACATTCAAATAAAACTAGTTTTAAGAAAAAAAATGTCCCATAAAGTTTTTTCGAAAAATAAATACTTTTTTAATTATCCGTAATTAAAAATGACGATTTAATACTAAAAAAATACATGTTTTGACATTTTCATGATTATTTCAAAAACTACATTTTATCAATAAATATGTATATATATGTAAAAATTTTAGTTATATAAAAAATACTGTAAAAATTTGTTTTTCATTTTTGTAAATGCAATATTAACCAAATTATAACTGAAAGTGACATTTAGTTTAAGCAAAATTGAAATACTGCATTTAACGTCGAATAACAAAAAAAACGTAACATTATTTTGGGAAAAAGTCTCTGAACATTTTCGAAATTACGTTAAAAATCGTTCAAAAAGATTTGTCGATGAAGTCGTTAACTCGAAAGCTAAATGAGTTATACTGAAAATACTCTCGTTTTCTCAATTTTATAGCTTAAAAAATAGTATTAAATGAATAGTAAATATGAATAGTATTAAATGAAAATATGAATAGTATTAAATGAAAATTATTGTAAAACATGTTCAGATTATTTTATCTAAATGCCAATAATAGATACTAAGATTTTAATCTTTTTGAAATGTTCTTTTTTATTATTTTTTAATTTTCCTAAAAGTGTTTTTTTTTTTTTTAAATTAAATTCATATTTTATTTTAGACATCTATAAAGCCTTTTAGACATTTATGGAAAATGATTTTTCATTCGACTAAATAGTTTTAAACTTAAGGAAATAATCGTTGAAAAATTAATGAAATTTAGTTGTAAAAGGAATTTATTTACTATATTAGAAATAACGTTATTTTTATGGAAAAACTCCTGGAGAAAAAAATTTTAAGGCGGGAAATTTTAAATGCTATACTTTTTATTTAATAGTATAAGGAATTTAAAAAACTATGGAACATTAAAATCCATTCACTATAACAGGGTTTCGATGTGAAAACCTAATTGCACTTGGCTCATTCAAAAAATTGTACATTCAAACAAATCGAGGTTTCAAAAAAAAAAAAAAAAAACAGATACTCCTCATTTTAGAAACAAATCCATGCGTGTATATAACATTCTGAAAGAGGATTCAGTTTTAAGGGTTCAGGGTAGTGACTACGGAGATAGAAATAATACATTACACTCACTCATTTTTTTATAAAAATAATAATCATCGGAAATTCAATATACATGATAAAAGTAATTTTATATTATTATGAACATAAAAAAAAAAAAATAAAGCTATTTTAATAATAATAAATCATTAACTGTATTGTATTATTTAAAATTTTTAATTACTTTGCAAAATAACTATTTAAAAAAAAAAATGTAATCTTGAAATAATGTACTCATTTTTTTGGTACAATAGTTTTATTATTTGTTCTTTTTTTTTTTTTTTTTTTTAATGTTAAATTTGTTTGAAAAATATAAAAAATATGATTATTCATAATATTTAAAATTTTTATTGAATATGATATGATGTATTTTTTATATATCATGCTATTTTGTCCCTTGATTTTAGAGTCGGGATGGGACAAGATAAATAGGAAGATGACTATATTTGTTCTCTTATAACTTTTTTAATGTCCAATAAAAACTCTTCATTTCTATTTTTACAAATTTTATACAATAAATCACTAAAAATCTTGACTGTTGTGCCAAAAAAAAAAAATAAATAAATAAGTAAAAAAATAGTTCTAATCAGAACTATCATTACAGTCGGAGTCAGGCCTCTAAGATTAAAAAAATTTTTTTTAATTTAATAAATTATAATGTTTTTTTTAAAAGATAATGTCATATTAACAATTTTAGATTTGGGCATTTTATTTTGCCCATTAGATTAGAGTTTCGAATGAATTTTATGACTGTATCTAAGTTGCCGTTCGAGTCGCTTAACATTTCCTCTAAATATAATGATAGCGAATGTATGTATTTTTCTTGGAACATATAGGTCGGTCTCGAATTCTTTGTTAAAGGTGTTAGTGGATCAGTTTGGTTAAGACGAAGGCGAATGATTATGACCTGATTTGTCTAGCATCTAGGTACACCATGTCGATGTAAAATTTATGTATATCAATTACATAGTTTTGAAATATGCTGATCAATGCCTTCTATTTGGTACTTATTACCATAATTGAAGAAATAAAAATTTTTCACAATTGGAACTTGAACTTTTTATCCAAAAATTTATTGCAGTCTCATTCGAGACGATGTAAGAATTCTAAAGATATTCAACAATATACAAAAATATATTCGGACATTTAGAAATTAAGGTAGAGTTAAGAAACGTACATAGATATTCATATATATTTGCATGAACCTTGAAAGTATTACAATCCTTTTTTGGTCAATCGTGTAAAAAAATTAATATCTGTTAAATTATTATAAAAATTAAAAAAACCATTTTATCAAATGCTTATCTCACGGATATTAAAATTCAATGATAATACTTTTTGATTTGGAAATTTCAAACTATAATTTAATATTGAGTTTGAACCCTATCAGCTAGATTTAAGTCTACAGTCTTTTTTTTAAACTTTTTACACGCCATTTATACTAGGTTTCTGAAAATTCTAGAAGTATAGAAATTTAATTTTTGAAGATTTGAAATTTAAATAAGTAGGTACTAAACTTTCAAAAAGAATGTCAAAATAAATTTATGTTACTTGATTTATTTATAGTACCTGGATGACCGAGCTTTGCTCGGTATTTTTTTTTAATTTTTATAAATTGTGTTTTTTGGAAATTATATTACGTCGAGGCGGAAGACGAGTCCAGCACGCTAACACTTAGCTACTCCAATGACTTTAAATATTAAACAAATATATCATTCCATTATAAAAAATTATACAATTATAATAAAAAAATCTTATTTGAAAAATATTATTCACTTTATTGTGTTGTTTTGTTGGGTTGGGTTGGGTTTAAAATTAATAAAATTTAAAAAAAATTAATTTTACTCGTCGGTCGGGCCGGGATTCAAACGCGGGATCTCTGTATAAGAGCCTCGCACGCTACCACTTAGACACTGCAATGGCTATATGACTTTAAATACTAAACAAAAATATCATTACATTATAAAAAATTATACAATTATAATAAAAAAATCTTATTTGAAAAATATTATTCACTTTATTGTGTTGTTTTGTTCGGTTGGGTTGGGTTTAAAATTAATAAAATTTAAAAAAAAATAATTTTACTCTTCGGTCGTCACGGGGTTCGAACGCGGGATCTCTGTATAAGAGCCTCGCACGCTACCACTAAGCCACTGCTATGACTATATGACTAGAAATATTAAACAAATATATCATTACATTATAAACATGACATTTTCTAAATGTCATGACACTTTAGAAAATGATGAACTCATGAAACATTATTGACATTTTCTAAAAATGATTCCTAGCTAGATCGATTTATCGCCCCCGAAACCCCCTATATACTGTATTTCATGAAAATCGTTGGAGCCGATTCCGAGATTCCAATTATATATATATATAAATATATATATTTATATATATATATATATATATATATAAATATATATATTTATATATATATATATATATATACAAGAATTGCTCATTTAAAGATATAAGATTTTCTTTGTTTTATTGTTTGCCGCAAAAGCAATTTATTTTCTGGTTGTATGGGTAATACGTTATCCAAAAATTTGGTTTAAATATGTAAATGATTTTATAATTCGTAAGAACACAAGTTCAAAAGAAGCAAAAAATATGCGTCTTTAAAATATACAAACAACTTTTGTTTAAAAATATTGTTTCGTAATCTCTGTTAATTTAACATCCAGCAGTTCATCTCAACCCACTGTAAACTAAATAAACACAGAATATTTAAGAAATTAAATTTATTGATATTGGCAATTATTATTTTGGTGTTACTGTATAAAGTATTGTTGTTTTATGGTTTCAAAACTTGGACTATACAATGTTTTCAATTATATTCATCAAAATATATATTTTTTGACAGTGATTCGTGTATAAATATTGTTGGTATGTTTTGTTTTGAAATATTTGTTAATTTGATAATATTAATCATTACTGGATTAAGTTATTATGTAATAAATAATATACGGTCAAAAATATACGTTCTTATATACTTATATTAAGTATATAATATATTTATACCATAAATTATAAAACATTATAAATCAAAAAACTGTTTTTAAGGCAGGGTGTGGAGATACTTTAACGAGTAAGAAAAGAGATCATCGCATTTTCGTCAATGAAATTGTACAAAAAAAATAGCTTCAATAATAAAGGTCCGAAATCCACGCTAAGTTTTTTTTTTAATCACCCTTCCTTTTTCCATAGACTATAAGGTTTGAAAATAATTTAATTATTATTTTATGTAAATTTGGTAAAAATAAAAACTTTAAAATTTTTTGAAATTTTTCATAAAATCGTCATCAAAAAACCAAAATTTTATGAGGAAGAATAAACTTTGCGAGAGAACGACATATATAACATGACATGATAACTCTTAATACTTAAATATAACTTTAAAAAGTTAAAAATGTCAAGTAAAAACAGGATAAACTATATTTTAAAATTGGGTAGTTTGGCTGTATATTCCATCGAAAAAGCAGGTGGGAGACCAAAAAAATGATGACAAAACTTAGTCAGTCAGCCAATAGGCCCTAAGTATTTAAGGTATTCTTAACAACTCTTCCATTGGCAGACTGCTGTGCTCTATTATAGCTCACGCAAATACCTCCAAAACCTGTTTTATTTATTTCGTTTTGTTGACAGTAAATAATTGAGCCTACAAAAATTAACATATTATCGAATTATTGCTTTTTTCAACTTTGATTAGGTAACTTTTCTTGAAAATACCTTTTTACTTTTAGAGTATAGGTTTTAGGCTAAATGAGGGCGAACTTAATTTTTTTAAATTAAAATATTTGTTGTTGTTGAAGATACGGGTTTTATAAAGAATTGGCCACAATAATTAACAGCATTAGTTGTTTTAACACTTCAAATTTTTACATTATGCATCAATGTATGAACTACTTTTAATGATCAGTGTTAACAAAATTAACTCAGAACTTAGTCCATACAGTTATAAATACACATATAATAATAACTTCTATTATCCAAATAGTTTACTAAAAAATATTTATGACGAAATAAACATTATTTGACTCTAAACTTTTTTCAAAAACATGGTAATACGTACCCAAAATTTGGTATAAATTTGCAAATGATTTTATAATTCGTAAGAACACAAGTTGAAAAAAATAAGAAAATATTCGTTTTTAAAATGGGCAAACGACTTTTGTTTAAAAATACTGTTTCAAAACATTTCTTAATTTAAAATAAATTCATCTCACCCACTGTAAACTAAATAAATACAGAATATTTAAGAAATTTATTATGTTTATTGGTATTGGCATATATTACTTTGGTATTTCTATAATGTATTGTTCTATGGTTTCAAAACATGATTCGATTTTGATCTTTCACAAATTTAAACTCATTTTTAAACCTACAATACAACATAACCAAAATTTCAACTCGATATCTCTTTTCGTTTTGAGATATCTTAATGATAGGCAGGCGAAAAAACGGAAATGTTCTATGAATACTTGGTGTAAATTTTTTGTTATAAGCTTTAGGCTAAAATTGTGACATATTGTAAGAGTTTTGTTTAACGGATTTACAAAAATAATGTTTATCCTAAAAATATATATGCACGCTCTTGATATTAAGACCTTCTAAATAATTAATGATTTGTTTGAAACAATTTTTCCGATTTAACTTATATTTGGAGTTTGTTTTTGCATTTAGCATGTATAACTGAGAAGTAAGAATATTATATGAAAGAAATAAGCTAACATAGTTTATTATTCTAAAAAAAAAAAAAATAATAAAAATAAGAAAGGACCCCAAATCATGCGTATAATTTATAATATTATAATCGTAAAATTTTGTATCATAATTGGCAGATTTCTTTTATATTTTAATAAGTTTAAAGGATAAACAAATTATTATAGGTACACATCCTCTATACCATCTTCGCGAACATCATTAATAATATACACATCTATCTATACTGAAGTTTATTATTATATATACAGTGCAACCTTAATATAACGATTTAACAAATTGTAATTATCCAGAAGAGTCAAGGCAAAATATTACTTTACATTGCGAAGTTTTCTTGCGAACTACCTCTTTATAACGAATTTTCAACTATCAAAAAAAGTGTACCACTAATTAACGAATTTTGTCAACCCAAAATCTGTATATAATGTTTCCACCAATATGACCCTTAATACCGTAATTGTGATTCAGTCCCGACAGGTATCGATACGGTTTAATTGTAAAAAGTGTTTCGTTTGATGGAACGTAATGTAAACAGTGCTACTCGTCACTATTGTAAAGATTCTAGTTGCAATTGCTCAGAAACGGTTAAGGTGTTCCAGTCGCAGAAAACAAAAACATCATTCATTATGTTGACTAAGTTCGTTTTGTTCTGCGAATCTTTGAAATTAACATTAAATTATCTACATAATGTCTGAACCCACCTTGATACCTACTTTTACAGACTTGAATGCAATTGTTTTAAAAAAGAAAAGACATACAGTAATTTGATAAAAATGTGTTATCATTTATTAGTTGAAGTTGTTCACTATAATAAGATTAGTACTTAAGTTGAGGTGAATAAAACAATTTTTTTTTACCTCTTTATAACAAATGGTAGACCAACCTAATATTAATATAAAAAATCTCAGTTTACCAAATTACTTGATATAACCAATATTTACTACTTCCCTTCCGATTTGTTATATCGAGGTTGCACTATATTATACCTTCTTTATACAAGCATCAATGTAAAAACAAACTTTCTTTATACCTTAATTTTGTTATTCTGCATAATAATATAATGAATGAAAGAATGAATAATATTCAAAAGATTATTTGTTTGATTGTCAGGTTTACATGTTAATTAGTTGCAACAACAACAACATAGTTTTACAACAACATAATATTTTGTAAATCTTTTTTAGACTTTTTAAAATGTGGTTCAGATAAAATTTATTTTTTGATAATAATTTCACTTTAAGATAAATTATTTTATATAATTCTTAAATTTTGTACCTACTTTCACAAAAAAAATTTATTTATTTTAAACAAATGTTTTTGCTTTGTTTAACTTCTGTATACAAATAGCAATTGTGAGGTTGTGTAGTTAAACATTGTATTTCGCCATCAAGACAAAAATAAAGGTAAAACAAAAGTATATTCAATCACTTATATTTCACTCCCTTAAGAGTAATTTTCTTCTTTAAATTTTTATAGTAGTATTTCAAAGTGATACTAAACCCAATACTAATTAAAAATAAAAATAATTATTAAAATCATAACACTTTTATGGACATCATAAAAAAAAATTGATAAAAAACGAGCACATAGAACCTCCTTCTTTGAAGTTGATGAATAATTATTTTTTGGTGAAATATATTTCCCCAGTAGCATCATCTTAAGGATTTCCATAGTTCAAATGATCTTTGTATTCATGAATTGAGAATCAAATAATTAAAGATCCTGCTATAATACAAGGCTATAGTAAAAAATATGCAACTTAAAAACGAAAATCGATGAAAAATTTGATAGTGATAATAAAATGATAGTGATAATTGAGTAAAAATTGGAGGTTGTATTCGCTTCAAAAAAAAAAAAAATGATTCCAACAGCCTAAAAATACAATATTAAAAGCACATTTCCAGAAAAATCGGAAATGTATGGTTTTCTGAATTATGAGTCGTAATCTCAAATAAAATCTTTTTTAACTATAATTATAATCTAAAATTGAGAATATAATTCTTTAATTAATTTTTGTTGTATTATTATACTTAAATGGAATTTGGGACTTACTGCGTAGCTTAACCCTAATTTTGATTATTTAAAAATTATGATGTTATAGTTAATTAACATTATTAAAATTATAGTTAAAATTTTCTATAATATTTAGTCAAAATTTTATTGGAGCGTTTTGTAAAAGCTTTGATATTATCAAATGGTCACTATACAAAACGCCCCACTTTTGGTTCAACAAAAATTAAAATATCTCAATTTCTGTAGTTCAGCTACTATAGTTTTATGAAAGTCATTTTGTTATCAAGATACCATAATTATGATCTTAAATAGAGAATATCATTATATCTCTTATTTTTGTTATTTTATTTTACTTTAATGAAATGTGGGGCATATTATTAAGCTTTACCCTAAATGAGTCAATTTAACGACAGGCTCAATACATCCAGATCAAATGCTGTCTCAGTTTATTGCTTTACATTCGGTATTTCAGAAATAATATTAATATCGAAAACACTTTGATGTAAAATACCATCCAACCACTATTTACATATTGCGTTATTTTAGCATTTATTTTTTTTAAGATAATTTGTTAATAAATCTTTTTAAAATGACTTTTATTATAAAGGCGTAGATTTTATTTTATAATTTGTGTTTTTATTAGATGACATGATTCTAAAATGAAAATAAACTAAATAAGTGTTGTTTGTTTTATGAATTTAGAAGATAATGTCTAGACACAATTTTCATTTCTATATATTAAAAATATTGTTACAAAATATTTTTAAATAACATATTAATATTATTAATCTGACGAAAATATTTAAATTCATTTTCACTTAAGAGATGGTTCATTTCTAACCATATAACCATATTTCTTACAAAAAGAGACAAAAGAAATAATTTATACTTCATGATAATAATTTTTTTCCACTTTTATCTAAAATAAAGTTGGTAATTATAAAAAAAAAGTTTTAATAAAATTTATTTTTCCTTAAATGTAAAAAAATTTATTTCTTAAAAAAAACGGTTCGTAAAAAAAAAACAAGTAAGTTCTTAATTTAATTTGTTTAAATTCTATTTGTTTAACCGTAGCGTAATAATTTCTGGCGGCGCACTCTTGCCTGTAAAATTGTTAATTTATTAATATGTTAACTTATTTGTCTTTTGTTGAAAACATTTTATTAGTGATACTCTGAATTATAATACAACCTATATCGATTGCAAATCAGAATGGGACCTAACAAATCTGAAAATTTGTTTAATATATTCCTCTTAAAATTATTTAATTGTAAATAATTAAAATTTTCGTTTTATCATGGGAACATATGGGAACATGAGCACCCTAAGCGAAGATTTTTGTTTTTACTCGAGTGCGTCAGATTATGATATAAGAGATACCTTACCCCGTATTGAGTACCTCCACCAAATCTTAGCTATCTATATGATGCCGTATAGGGTAGCAGATCAGAATATTAAACCGACAAAATCATGTGTACATTTTACTATTCTAATGATTTGAGTCAATTCAACACTTAATATTTTAATTACCAAAAATTTTAAAAAAGTATGTTTGTTAATTTTATTGTATTAATTTATGTTTCTTCTATAGAATAGCCATCAGCTTTTTAACAAATGATAAAAAATTGTATGTGAATTTTTATACGTTTTTATGCGCTTTAATTTTTATTAAATTTTAAATTAAATTAAACGTAGATTTTTTTTTTTTTTGATAAATAAATTTTTTTTATAACTTTTTGTTTTTATTACCATCATAGACATCCAGAAATTGAAGCTCCCAATCAATTAAATTCAATGTGATTATAATTTCTAATAATACACTCTAGAATTATCATCTTAAGAATAATTTTTAGCAATTCAGCATTATGTTTTTTTTTTTTTCCACTTTATATTAATAAATAAAGACGAAACGTTACATTATTAAATAATAGTTTGATTGTTTTACTTACGGTCCATATTCCCGTTATCGTTTTCTGAGTATTATTAACAATTCGTAAGTAGAATTTAATAGACATTCTAAACTGAATGAGCTGCCGCTCGTTAACTACTTTACATATTTTTAACAATAAGAACATTATCGTTTATTTTTCTAAACAACAAGTGATAATAATTATTTGATATAAATAGTGATTTATATATATATATATATATATATATATATATTAATATATATATATATATATATATATATATATATATATATATATATATATATATATATATATATATATATATATATATATATATATATATATATATATATATATAAATATTAATATAAAGTATATAATATTAAATTTGGCAGACTTATAGCTTATATACTTATGAGATGTGTCTTTTACACACAGTACCATACACACGCATATATACTCTTTTGTTTATTATACTGTCGGAACTCTAGTTTTTATAAATGGGTGTCAAGCTACATTAATAGTTGGATTAAAAATGATAAATTCTCATATACATACATAATATGAGTTTACTACGACAATTGGTTACACATTTATGTCATATCTGTGTAGTCTCTTCTTGGTGGTTTCTTTTTTAATGCGATATTTTTATGAGCTGTCAAACTCTCTATATGTGTGAATAAATGTGATATTTTATACACGAATATGACAATAAAATAACTGTTAAAATCTTTTGTATGTATGAATATATGATAAGATAGGTCGTATATATAATATTCTAAACAATTAGTCATTATTATATTTTAGTATTTTGTATTTGTTATGGTTTTTAAAAACATTTAAAGAACATTTTTTATTATCACTTTAATTTATTATGAAGGTTTCTTCGTAAAATAAAAATTTATTTTATAATTTACATATTTCTTTTGACTTTTTATATTCATTTATGTTTTTATATATAGAAAATGAATCATATATAATAAACGATAAGAACATTATCGTTTATTTTTCTAAACAACAAGTGATAATAACTATTTGATATAAATAGTGATTTATATATATATATATATATATATATATATATATATATATATATATATATATATATATATCTATATTTATATATATATATATATATATATATATATAAATATATATATATGTATATATATATATATATATATATATATATATATAAATATATATATATATGTATATATATATATATATACATATATATATATATATATATATATATATATATATATATATATATATATATATATATATATATATATATATATATATATATATATATATATATATATATATATATATATATATATATATGTGCATGGAATTTTAATTATCGGAATTCTCTTTATTGTTTTATCGTGTTGAAAATGACTAAATGAAATGTATGAGTCATTTCTTATTCTCAAATATTACTTCATAATATTTAACAGTCGTAAACTTTAAATTTACGAAAAATTGGGTCTCACTCAATCACTCTATTAGTTAAATCACAAATTATTTTTGACCTAACTTAAAATTTATTAAACAACCTTTTCAATATCTTATTAGATCATAATTAAACTGTACAGAAAACCAATTAATATTCCATAATAAAATAGACACAATATATAGTTAAAATTAAATACTGCCTAGTTTATTGTGCACCATCATACACTTTTACATAGTGATAATAGATTTAAAAGTAGATGTGAGAGAATATTTTCACCAACATGGAGAAATAGATGAAAGTATATTACCTCTCGATTGAGTTCTTATATGAAAGCACATGCATTTAATTCATAGACCTGAGTAACCCTGTGCCTTAAAACAGCAACGGCATTATGACATGGAAATGCAATCTATGCAAACTAACACATACACTCTAGTCTCACTCTCTTTTAGATATAAGCATTTTTGTCAGGAATGATCCGGATATGCGTATACGCTAATCCCCGTAAGAAAAAATGATACGTTAACGTTTCTTTTTCAGCGGATTTTGAGCGGATC
Source organism: Chrysopa pallens (assembly GCA_020423425.1). NCBI lineage: Eukaryota > Metazoa > Arthropoda > Insecta > Neuroptera > Chrysopidae > Chrysopa > Chrysopa pallens. Next base: position 71,295,310 of record CM035592.1, read on the forward strand.
TATTACTTAATCAAGTTTTATTGCGAATATTCATTTTGAAGTACAGTTAGCAATAAAATATTGTAAAATACCATTGAAATAGTTTTTATTTCTTAAAAATTACGTGGAAATTTAAAAGTTAAGTGGAAATTATTATAGCTGACTACCTTTTCATAAGATACTAATTAGTAATTACACTATCTAAATTCAAATTTATTTTCAAATTCATTATTATCCAAATCAAATAATACTAAAAAGTGACATCACAATCACATTTCATTCAATAAACAATTCTATTTTAAGGAAATTCAAAAAATGATACCGATTGATTGAGTTAAAAAGTTAACATCCGTGTCCATATCCACATACAAAGATCGGGACACTGATGGGATTTCTATTTTTACGATCCGGCACCACATCCGTGATTTTCATATTTTAAATCCTTTTTTTAACAGACACCCAAGGCAAGAGTCATTTTTAATACTGTTTGATCAGCAGAGCTATTTAAAGAAAGAATTTTTTTTTAATATTCAACATTCTATCATGTTCAGGATGATATTTAGACTTTCACAATTTTAATACAATTATTTACCCTATTTTATTACTGTATAACTTACACGCGGACATTGCACATAGTAACTACCAATATGTACAACAGTGTGATAGTGTCTACATAGATATGCAAGTCTGTGAATTTTTTATCAGATTTGTACAAACATGCGCATATCGGAGATAAAAGTTTTTTTTCTCATTTTGTTGGCGACATCTATGTTCAATACGATGATCACTATGTAAAACTTTATGCATCACACTATCGAAGCACACACAGTACATACATATGTATAATCTATATGAGATGAAGGTAGACACAGTACAGGTATTTCATCTATCTGAACCAAAGCAAACGTTTGAAATCCTTGTTGTTATATGCAGATCATCAATCTCCATGGGTACAACATAAAACCCAGTAGTCAGTTAATAAATACGTGTGTTTTAACACAGTTAATACGTTGTATCACGCGTGCGTTTACTTTTACACGTCTATACAATATACATATTTATATAAAAATGATTTATTTACTTATTTATTTTATGGGGATTTCAACTATTTATATAGGTACCTCTACTTACTTACTACATTCATCACATTTTTTTATTTATTTTAAACTGTTTACGTTGTGTGTTTTTAAATTATTATTTTTAGTAATTTAATTATCTTTTAGAATTTTTAAATGGTTTGTCAATGTTTGTGTCAATTTTGTTTATTTTTATTTGTATATGTATTGAAAATATATTTAATGTGTGTCCATATTACTGCATTATATACATACAGTTCATACAAAAATTAAAAAGTACAGTGTGTTCAATTATAATTACGTTCAGCTCTGCCTTATCAACGTGGCCATCGGTTTTTAAGAACTAAATTGACATTTCCATGTTTTCTTAATTAGTCTTTAAGTCTCAATTAATAAGTTTAAACTTATTAGTATAAGTTTTAGCTGAATGATTAAAAATAGTTGAAATATCGATAACCACATGTCGAGTATCTTCACAATTCAAACTGTTATTTATTATCTTCACTTCTAAATTGAAAATTAATGAAATCCATTTTAAAATAATTATTAAGAGATGACAAAAAATTTTTTACTGGATTTAAATAAAGGAAACATTTTAGAATAAAATTATTTGATATTGTTAGTAAAATCAATAATAATTAATCTTGGGTGGTCTTCAGTCATCATATTCTATATATCCATATACTTTATGTGATAATATTATATACTAAGACGACGACCTTCACAAATAAAAGTTATTCTATTTAATTTGCTAGTTATATTTTAAAAAAAATAAAAAATACATAATAAAATAAACAGCAAATATTTCACTGAAGTCATTCATTTAAGAGGACAACCACTTTATTATTTATGATAATGATGTGTACAAGTTGTAGCAATAATATTAATATTTAAACGACTTTAATAATTTATTATTGAAAATATAAAATTATATGTTACGAAAGTTTTCTTAAATGTAGCATTGAAAGTTTTTGATTGTTTTTTATTGACTTACCCATTTTTTAAAAGAAAATATGATGCTATCTATCAATTCGACTTGATTTGTAAATAATAATATTTTAATATTATTTATTAACTCACCTGAAACAAAAAAAATATAACAATAAGACTTTTATCTATAGGATAAATAATAAAGAAGATGTAATAAAAAATATTTGCTATTTTACCCACCAAAATGTGAAAATAGGCTTAATACCAAATAAAATTCGAAAACCATGTTAAAATTGATTCAAGAATGAATAAGTTATAAGCTCCTAAATATTGTTTTCCATCTCTTTCTTGAAAAAAAATTTTATGAGTTATTCTACGATAAGCGGTCATTTTTAACAGAAAAATCGCACAACAAAATTGTTGAATATTAATGTAATTTATAAAACGTTTTTATGCACAATCAATTCATTAGTGTATACTAACATTATCTATCTTAAATTATGAAGGAAAGTGTATAAGTTTATAATAAATAACTTTATTATTATAAAAGATGCCCCCTAAATTAAAGTTATATTCTAAATATCTTTTATTGCTATAATATACACTATTTGGATATTAATTCGTAATCCCATACCACAACAAAAAAATTACTTACAACGATTAGTACAAAATAACTAAGGTAATTACAATATATTATGTAAACAAATTATCTGTAAAACTTATAAATTCAAGTAATACAAGTGTAAAAGGACACGATAAAAGTATCGAAACTTTTTGGTTTCTTGTAATTTTCTTACGAAAACAATACTTTTTATTCCATATTTTTGATTTTGGTATCAATAAGTACTCGATACTTTCTGGTATCGATACTCATAACACATACCTACTTTTGATTCAATCCGACTCATGAAGAAAGTATCGATATTTTTATCGATTATTTATTATAATAAATGCCCCCTTTAAACACTGCTTTCAAAAATAAACGTACCAAAATTGCAAAAAAACGCGTTTTGGACGAATTTAAACTTTATTAAATCAACGCGTGAGTGTATTTTCTAATTGATTCCAATGTAATTGATCTTTTTAAAGCATAAAATAGAGAAAAATTTAAGACTAGCAAAATCAATTTCCGCACATAAGCAATATGAGGAGCAAGCTTTGAAATTACTAATTTTTTTAGAATTTCTGCTGAATTAATGAAATCTTGTAGGGAATATTTCATGCATCGAGATTCTTTTATAGTTTAGATTAATAGTGGATGGCGAAAAAAATAAGTTTGGTACAACTTGTTTCAACAAATTTGGTAAGGAAAAATGTGATTTGGATAAAAATCCAAAATACACATTTATAGACAGAAATATGGCTTGCAAAAGAAAAGTTTTGAAGATTGGACCCTCAAAATTTGGCAATCGTCACTTTTTATGATGGTGATAAACATAATTAATTTGAATAAAATCCGAGAATCTTTCAGGTTTTGCATAAAAATAATGGATCTCACCATGTAGGTGTACACACACGTATATATAGATATGTGATAAACAAAGAAACAAATTTATTTGTTCACTTCTCATCGTCATCGTCAACACGATCATCATTATCATTTGTAGAATAGACTAGAATAGAATAGAGTAGGTACTCAAACGGTTATGGTATGTTATTTTATGCTCTCAAAATTTTTCATATTAACTGGGTCATAATACTTATGTATAAAAAAATATTTATGTATAGGAGATATATGTATATATATATATATATATATTATTGTGCGCAACGAGTTTAAGTGGAACACACTAATCACCCGTATGTCATTATATACAGATTTATATATAATATACACTGAATAATGATGCTTGTAAAACATAGCGGTTTTAAATTATTACAAAGGAATTATTATGATTATATCTGATAGAAAGAGTTTTCAGAGTATGTTGTTCAATATATGAAATTAAAGTGAAAAACCAATCTTCTTATTCGTCACGCGAAATTTTAGCAAGTCAATTGATAACTTAACTTAACTTAAAATAAGTGATGACAAAGAATTGAAATTTTTTTACATTTATTTATATCAGGCATGGCCAACTGTTACTACTTCTGGGCCAGATTGGAAAAGAAAATAAACGGCCAATAAACATCTAACAGAGTTAATTTTTTATATAGTCGACATATATCTAATCTACACAGCTATAAATATATATATATATTATATATATATATATATATATATATATATATATATATATATATATATATATATATATATATATATATATATATATATATTTATATATATATATATATATATATATATATATATATATATATATATATAAATATATATATATATTACAATCAAGTGTATTGTATTTATATAATGAGTTTAATAGCTAAGTTTAAAGAATTTTACGAAAAAATATTTGAAACAAAATTTATTGATTAAAAAAAAAAAAAACAAACAATTTTCGTGTTCAAATTTTTATTTTTTTATGATTCAAAAGTTGGTTTCTGGACCCATTGGACCCAATAGCAGAAGATGCTCAATGGACCGATTTTGCTCATTCAGGAAATTAAACTCATTATTTATGTCCAAAATACGACACCAAAATTTCAACTCAATACTTCTTTTTGTTTTATAATGATGACGGGTAGAGTACAGACGGACGGGCATGCGGAAAAATAATTTTTCTATCAAGAAAGAAAATAACTAAGTATCAATAAAACAAATTAATATAATAACTAGTGCGATATGCTGAGGCAGATTACATCGCATTTTATGTTTGGAATATCAAGATATATACTGGTAAGGGCTTTTCTTAGCACAGCTTAACTTGTAAATGGATTTTTGATAAGAGAAAAATATTCATACATTTTTTTTAACTAATCAAATCTTAGAGCAAAATCTGCAATCAATGCAAGGATATTTTGATAAAAGTTTTGAAACTTTACTTTTAATATAATATTGAAACGTACAGATCCCTGAGTCCATGTGGTATGGTGATCTAAATGCCTTGTAACTTGTATTTGCACATACATTTCGTTGACCACATTTTATTTTTTTTTATCGTATTGTTATGTACTAAAGTCAATTTTCGAAGTGAAGGTACTTTGCTCTAGAAATGTGAAAAAAAATTTATGAACAGTTTTTATAACCATTATTAAATTGAATTGTTTCGATGTAAGTTTTATGTAAATTTGTCTATCAAATTTAACATATGGAAAAATGCAAAAATGATTATTTTCAATACTGCGCATCCTAAGTCTTGAGGACTACTTAAATGATCCTTTTAGATGATTATTCAGCCGTTTAAATCATGTTTAGGAATCTTTCTTAAAGTCGAATTACTAATGAAATGCGGTCACTCAGCGACTGGACGTCAATCACTCGCTTCTATTAACTTCGAAAGCTGGTACTTCAGTTAACTAAATCACTGCTTTTACCATTTAGCTGTGAATCTATATTCTATGTACATATTTAATTCTTCAAAGAGGCATAATTTTTATGAAAAAAAAGTTGAGAAAAAATGTTAAAGAGTGTATAGAGTTCAAAAAATAAATAGCATTATTCATTTTCAAAATATTCCTGATCAAATAGTCCCAATATGTTAAGTCGTTATCGAGTGATGGGTGAACAAGGACAAAATATTTTCATTATACATATATATGTAGTTATAGTGTAAATTAACTTCAATATTGTACATCTTATATTAAGAATTGCTTTATTAGGGAAATTAGTGTAATACTTTCTGACATTGAGCATAAGAAAATCAAACATTGTAATTCTAAGGCTAAAACTAACGAAGAAAAGGAAAAACCTGATGCTCATTCAAAACAAATGATCTTGTGAATAGAACTGATTTAAAAAAATTATGCATTGGGAATTCCTAAACATCTTTAGTGCGTGATTGATTCGATGTTCCCATACAAATTTTGGATAAAAGCTATTTGGATGTAACCATATTATCGGCAAAATAGCAAAAGATGCTAAAAAAAATATAAAAAATATATTATAGTATTAGAGGTTAAAAAGTAATCATTTTTATTTATTTTTTTTTTATTAATTTCGCCCCAATCGTAGCATATCGTAGAGGTACTTATTGTCATTTTGGATATTAATCCCAGAATCGAGTCAAATGGGTATAGGCTAGCTAAAATAGTGAAAGCAGAAATTACTTGGTACTTACTTAATCGACAAATATGGTTGGGAAACGATATGAGTGAAATTGTTTACGAAGTAGTCTCGAGTTATCAATACAATGTGAGAGGACGCATGTTTTACTAGCCAAATAAATTCTAATTTTGCTTGGAAACTAATTTGATCATTTAAATGTATACTTTTATTAATACATCTTAAATTAGGATCAAATAGATATAAATAAATAGTAAAGAATTAGAAACACAGAATCAAACCGATCGTTCTAAGCTCTAAATAAAATTTTTTAATATAAAAAAATATTTTAGTATACTTTATTGAATTCAAAAATTATTTTTATTTTTTCATATACATTGGAAGGAAAATCGATGAAACATCATTATTTACATTTTATTGACGTCGAAAATGAAATAGAAATGAACATGTTTGTATACATTTTATTGTATTACAGGATCATTTATCGTTTAACGAAATGACAGAAGTTTATTGAAAATATAAAGGAATACTTTATCAATACCCATACAGGAAAGTACCACGGGCCCAAGCTTGGCCCAGGCTTGGCCCAAGCATGAAGGACTCTGGGCCAAGCTTGTAAGCCAGGCTTGGCCCAGTCCTGGTATAAGTCTGGAGTGATAACGATGGGCCATGTCTACCTCCCAGGCTTGGCCCATGCTCTAATGCCAGGACTGGCCCATGCTTTAATACCAGGACTGGCCCATGCTCTAATGCCAGGACTGGGCCATACCTACTTCCCAGGACTGGCCCATGCTTTATTACCAGAACTGGCCCATGCTTTAATACCAGGACTGGCCCATGCTCTATTGCCAGGACTGGGCCATAATTACTTCCCAGGACTGGTCCATGCTCTAATGCCGGGACTGGGCCATATTTTGCATTTATTAAAAAACGGGATTAATAATTAGGTACGCATATAAACAATAGCTCGATTTTTGATATCTGAATGTTGTTATATTAGCTGAACTACATAAAGTTTTTTACATTTTAATTAATAAAATACATTATAAGCTAACATCCTATAATGAAAAAACAACTTTTCGAGTAATTATATAACTTATTCATTAAATAATCTTTTTTTTTTATCTTTATTTTATCCTTATATATTTTTTTTTTTTTTAATATAATTTTTAGTATTTAATGTTTCACTGATTATTATCTAACGATATATTATTAATTAAATATTAATATTAATCAGTCGAATTACTTAAATTAGCCAGTCAGTAGAATAAAATTAAATGATTAAACAACAATTTTTGTTATATATCTTAATCAATATTTTTATTCCCTATGGCGCTGAGCGCGTCCACCGTCTCTGTCTTTTGCTCCGGATAAAAAGGTACTAACAGCAGTTATCACTGATATTTTTTCTTTAACCGTTTGATATTTTGCCATTAAAAATTCTGCAAGCATAAAAATGATATTAGTTTATTGATATTTCACATTTATAAATAAAGCATTAACTTACTCTCCATAATTTTATAAATTTCAGTTTCCTTGAAGCTCTTTTTCCCGACGCCTTTTATTTTTCTGCCACAACCGCTGTATTCTAGTTGAACTTCTTTTTTGATGATTTTCTCCAGTATCTTGTGGACATCATCTTCATATTTTTTACATCCAGCCGACACCATTTGAAATATTTCAATCTATAAATCATGAACACTTTGTTTAATAAAATGTAATTCATTTGTAAATAATATTCACATTATTCTTTAGTAATTTGTATATAATATTTTCATCATTTGTAAATAATTTGTAAATACCAATGCATTCCGTTTTTCTTCAATAATTGCTTCGAAGTTTTAGGTAAATCTTCGTGTCCTTCTTCTCGCAATATTGTCAATAATTCTGTTACGACGTTTAATGTTAGTATATTTAAATTATTTAATGTCCAACAGCGGAGTTTCTCACTTAATGTTTTTTTCGTTGTCACTTCACTATGAGGCTGTGCAGAACTATATGAAGCATCGTCTGGAAGTTGATCATAATTGTTATTTTTCACGAAATCACTGTTATTACCTTTTAATTCATTATCACTATCACTGCCAGAATCACTATCACTAGTACTGTTAAAGTCATTATTCAAATTATTACTATCAAACGCATAAATCATTTAAGTCTGCACTGCTTCTAACCTTACTTATAGAGCTGAGGTTAATGGTTGGAATATTTAAGCTTTGACTGTTCACTGAATTTTTTATTTTTTATTTTTAACTTTTCTAGCTTTATTTAGGACACGCCACCTTTGAACTCTAAGGTACGCAGAAGACATGATTACTTTTGACAGTAATAAATAATAAGAAGTGTGTCTTGAAAACTTGTCGTACAAAATACACTGACTAATCACTGAAAATCGGATTGACAAAAAACATAATGAAAACAAGTATGGCTGCCGATGGGGCGCCAAACGAAAATACTCGAATCACGCCGTATGTGACCGAACGGCTTAAGCTAGAGTCCCTGTTGAACAGCCAAGGCTGAGTTACCCAGACTTGGCCCAAGCTCGGATAATCAGAGGCATGGCCAAGGCTGGGTTACCCAGTCTTGGCCCAAGCTCGGGTTTTCAATGCATGGCCAAGGCTGGGTCAACCAGTCTTGGCCCAAGCTCGATTAATTAGAGGCATGGCCAAGGCTGAGTTACCCAGTCTTGGCCCAAGCTCGGGTTTTCAATGCATGGCCAAGGCTGGGTCAACCAGACTTGGCCCAAGCTCGGATAATTAGAGGCATGGCCAAGGCTGGGTTACCCAGTCTTGGCCCAAGCTCGGTAAATCAGAGGCATGGCCAAGACTGGGTTACCCAGTCTTGGCCCAAGCCCAGGTTCCCAATGCTTGGCCAAGGCTGGGTTACCCAGTCTTGGCCCAATCCCAGGTTCCCAATGCTTGGCCAAGGCTGGGTTACCCAGACTTGGTCCAAGCTCGGATAATCAGAGGCATGGCCAAGGCTGGGTTACCCAGTCTTGACCCAAGCCCAGGTTCCCAATGCTTGGCCAAGGCTGGGTTACCCAGTCTTGACCCAAGCCTGGGTTCCCAATGCTTGGCCAAGGCTGGGTCAACCAGTCTTGGCCCAAGTCTGGGTAATCATTGGCATGGCCAAGGCTGGGTTACCCAGGCTCGGCCCAAGTCTGGCTAATCATTGGCATGGCCAAGTCTGGGTTACCCAGGCTCGGCCCAAGCTCGGGTTTTCAATGCATGGCCAAGGCTGGGTTACCCAGTCTTGACCCAAGCCTGGGTTCCCAATGCTTGGCCAAGGCTGGGTCAACCAGTCTTGGCCCAAGTCTGGGTAATCATTGGCATGGCCAAGGCTGGGTTACCCAGACTCGGCCCAAGTCTGGGTAATCATTGGCATGGCCAAGTCTGGGTTACCCAGGCTCGGCCCAAGTCTGGGTAATCATTGGCATGGCCAAGGCTGGGTTGAACAGTCTGGCCCAGGCACGGGCCAATACAGGTACGCCGAATGAAGGCTTCCCAGTACTGGCCCAGGCATGGCCCCTTTGTCAACTCTGGGGGTTTCCTGCTTGGGTATGACAAAATATATACAACATATACTTTATTATTTTATAATTTATAGTAAAATCTACATTTACAATTTTTATACTCGACATGTATACACTATGTCAGAGTATATTAATTTTAGGCTAAAATTTGTAACGCTAGCAAAAATCGAAGGCACTAAAAAATTTGATATAGATGTTCAATGTATCATCTAAATAGTTCATTTTCGCTTGCACACCCGTCATCAAGATAACTAAAAGAGATAGCGAGCTGAAATTTTGGTGATGTTTTCTGAATCTTAGGAGATTACGTTCATTGAGCAAGACCATTGATTCCAACGGATCTATAATCAAAATTTTGAACCATAAAAGAACAAAAATGTTCATTTCTTCAAAACAAACAACTTTTTTTTGAAACATTTTTTCGTAAAGTTTTTAGAATCGCCACAATTTCTGCTTAAATTTAACAAATGCATACATATTTAGCTGCAACCAGCAGTTTGAAGTTGAAAATGTTAGAATATAATGTGAAAAGCTAAAATACATATATGTCAAATAATTCGTTCATTAATGATTTTGGAAATTGAATAAATTCTTATTTTCTAGTTAAAATTACGATTAAAATGTGATCTTTTCATAGGAAATAAGTTATATAAAACTTTTTAAAACTATTTCGATTCCTTTTTGGCAAATCGTTTTTGAAGATATTATAAAATTTATAAAGCTATTTATTATTTTTTGTAATTTATTTTAATTTCGATTTTTGAATTTATATTTATATATATCGTTTTCCAACCATATTTAGTCTGAAAAAATTTCCATCAATCAGTTTTACTACGTTATTTTTTTTACTAAAATAAAAAGTAGATGCTTTAAGCAAATATAGAAGGATTCTGAGAAAATTAATTTTCTAATGCCTATTGACAGAAAAATTTTTTAAAATAATTTTTAATTGAATACTTTTATAAATAATTTCTTTGCGACGAATTACCTTTCGAAGTCGGCGCCAGAAAATGAATTTTTAGCGTGGAATATATATGACAATTTGTATTTTATACTTTTGAGACTTGTATTCAACCACAAAGAATTTGTAATTTAGATGAAATTTAATCACAGGAATGTTATATATTTATTGACAAACTCTTACGAATTGATAAACTCTTCCTTTTTTCAAGTTGAAAATTGATAATAATCTATGGGTTTCATTGATTATTTTTTGATGGCATTGCAAACACTTAATTGCTTTTAATTGGATAATGAAAATAAAATTGATTTGTTCTAGTATTCTTTTAGAAATAATGTAAGATATAAGTTGAAAGATTAAAAGTTGACAAATTTCTATACACCTTTAACATTCTTAAGAATGCCTCAAATTAAAACATCCGGCTTATAATACAAAAAAAAAAAAAAAAAAAAAAAAAAAAAAAAACATACAAACACAAAAAAAAAAAAAAAAAACAATAATGCAAAAAAAAGAAACTACATTTTGATACACAAAGTCACAAATCAATAGTAAGAAATTGAATATGTTAAATTATTCGAGACAATAAATCAATTTGAATGTGAAATCGTTTGCCAAAAATATAATAAATAAAATCACTTATTTGACAAAGATTTATTTATGTACTACTAAACGATTTTATTTACTACGACAGGCAAGCAAAATATTTTTAATAGTGGTTTTTCTAACCGCCAACGTTAAATAAAAAACATAAAATCTAAGGCACATTATCGAACACTTGTAACAATTCTTTTGTAGGTACTGTTTTTCAAATGGTAATAACTTTATTCAGATTTTATTAAAAACGTTTTGTAATTCAAACAAATCCAAAAACGTTTCCATTTGGAATGTGATAGGCTTCAATATTCCCCAAGGATTATAAAACAACTCTATAAGCAATCAGAAATGTACACAGAAACAGTTTTGATGGAAATGAAAAGATTTCGAAATTAAAGCTAATGTCAAATAATAATTAATACCTATATCAAATGTTACTATAACGTTTTATATGTAAAATATAATTTTTTGATTTTTTAATATAATATTTTTTCTATTTGAATTTTATTTTATAGTTTAAAAGTTGGGTCAAGAATCCATTGGGCCTAATGAACAGATTTTGCTCATTCACGAAATTTAACTCACTATCATCTCGCTATTTATTTTTGTTATTGAGTTATCGTGATGATGGACGGATGTACAGTCGAAAATCGACTAACTAAGTGTTTCTATGAACACCGATACCAAAATTTTGTTTATGATGTTAATATTAGGTAGCGTTACAAACTTTATACTAAATGTCGACACTTAGTGTAGTAATTCTTCTGTATTGTTGCAATTTATCATTTACAAAAAGATATAATAAACTAATAAGAAAAACTTTTAACATCGTCAATTTTCAGTCGTGATTTTATAGTTTTAAGTAAAGTGAAAATTGGACGAAGTTAAAAGTTTCCATTATTATTTTTGTTAAATGGATGTGCACAAATAAAATAATATATCTATTAATTTTGTAAAAATATGGAAGTCATTTCTCTATTAATTATAAAAACGTACGCTTTTCTGTATACCGTTTCAAACAAAGTAGTTATTGATTTGTTGCCTTAAAATTGATTAGATAAACGTGTTTTCCTTTTTCCAGTAAATGCCGATATCTCGTTAACCTACAAAACAATGATGGTGAAACTTTAAATGTGTACTTGTGAAATCAAAAGATACAACACTTTTACATATTTTTTTTACGTATTTAAACACACTCAATACTCGATTGTTATGTTGTGTTTTTTATCAAAATTAATTTTGTTTATCTAAAATTCATAAAATACACCATATAATTACTGTATATTAGAATTTTTAGTAAGTGTAGAAGATGCAGGTCGTTGCGTGGTATAGGCTTACATTACTCATTTAAACTATTTGTGTTTTACAATAGATTATTCTGGAAAAGAACTTTTGTTAAAGAAACGTCAAAAATAAACAGAATACGTGAAAAAGAAATTGCCACAAAGAATTTTATGTGCAAAAAAGTAGAAAATATTTTTAGCCAAATAATATCCAAATTTCTACTAGTCGCCCAGCTCTTCCGGATATTATTTTACCTAGAAAGGAAAGATAATCAACGTCTTTAAGACGTAAGCAAAAAACAAACTTTGTTTAAACTCTATTTTTCATGTCGCATCGTAGTGTGATGTATGTGTCAGTATCCTTTGTCGCAGGGTCGAGTTTACATGAGACGATTGTGCCACCACGATAAATGCAATTGGTACGTTTATATTAGTCGACATACAGCCAACTGAAAGATTGTCCTTGTCCTTTGTGTAACTTTCGATGTTCTTACTTTAGGTGTAAGAGAAATACTGAATTTCGACTAATCATTAAAAATCTTATTGTTTGTTAAGTCTAACCGACTTAACAATATATACACAAACTTTTTGTAATACATTAGAAAAACGTTATTGAGATCTTAAAATAAACGTATTTTTAACACGCTTTTATTAGCTTCACTCGTATGTTTGTTTGTCTGTAGGTAACTCTCTGAAGTTGGCTGCAGAACGCATCTGAACGGATCCTTTGCATGAGAGTAATAAAGATAGAGCTAGTGCGCGAACTACGCATGCATGCGTGTTTTTTTAGTTTTTTTAAACTATTATATTATTATTATTAATATTTCGTATGTTTATTAATCATATTTTATAGTTGATTTGTAGTATGTTTTTAATTTTTTATTAAAAACATACTTCGATGTTCTACTACGTGCTTTTTTTTGACATTTATGACGACTGTGCCTAATTGTGATTTTGGGTTATAAATTGATTCATTGTACTCTCACTAGTTATCACTGAAATTTTTATAATTAACACAAAACTAAAATTTAGAGCTTAAAAAAATTGATTTATTATAAGTGTGTCTAATTGTGAGTTAAAATTGAAATTATTTTTCAATAGAATGATTTAGTAGTATTTAGGGATACTGAAAGTTCAACAATACGCGAAAAAATATACTTGTTTAACAGTATGTGTAATATACATAATATATATTATTAGTGTGTAGTGTGTAAACTTATATAAATAACACAAACAATACACACATATTTCCTGCTGTATAGTAACCTACTCTTACTGCGCTTATGATAGATAACATTTTTACAATATTACTACCTTAAATCTATAATTCACAAATAATTTACTAATGTTTATAGTTAGAGTTGATTTATTAAAGCTTTATAGAATTTTCTTTTTTTTCTAATTATATTCGAATATATCGTTTTGAAATTTGATTTTATTTGATTTACAAAACACTAAACTAACTCTCCAACCACCTATAAACAGTTTTATTATTATAATTTCTGAAATATGCGTCTTTAAATATCAGTGTGTCCTCAAGACTATCGGTTAAAAAAAAAACCATTATCCTTCTAGGGTTAAGTAAATACAATCGATGATGATCAATATTATCTATCTTATCAATCATTTGAGTTTGATGAAATGTTATATTTAGACGATGGTATAGTTTTATAGTCATTAAAATTTTGTTAATATTGATTTTTCTAAATATTAAAAAAAATTAGTATAATAGAAAATCGCGATAAATTTCTTTGTGAAACAGGTAATTTTGCGTCTATGATACGTAGTTATTTTTATTTTTTCATCTTAAGAAGATCATTATTTGTTCCAACAAATTACAAATAATATTTATTGATATCTATATGTTTATCAAAACTCTTCAAAGATGTTTCTTGTTTTTTCATTTTGTTAGAAATATATATGTTTGTTGACATCAATCATTCAATATATATACTTATATTTATGTATTCCGCATTTTTGTCAAGTCCTTGAAATGAAGATTCATAATAATTATAATAAAATTTTAAATAAACTCAAGTGAGATATACAACGAGACATTATAATCATCCAGAAATAATACTTGTAGTATATTCAAACATTCTTTATCAGATATTTATTTTATTTTCACTGCTGTAGCCATATTACAAATCATTGCCTGTGAGTACGAAGGCTTGTATACGAAAGCCATAATATTTCTCAATACCATTGAGAGAGAGAGAGTATCATGTCAAAAATTCATTTAGGCTAAATACAATCAATTTTTAAAATTCCATCATCACGATAACTCAATTACAAAAAGAGATAGCGAGCTAAAATTTTGATGATGTATTCTTAACATAAAAAGTGAGTTAAAGTTCGCGAATGAGCAAAGTCGGTTCATTGGGTCCAATGGATTCTTGACCCAACTTTTAAACTATAAAATAAAATTCAAATAGAAAAAATATTAATTTTTTGTTTTTAAAAAACAACGTTTGTTTGAAATATTTTTCGTAAAATGTTTGAGATCTCCACAATTTTAACTCAAATTTGTCTAATAAACACATAATAGCAATACATATTATTATACATGTACACATATATAACTATATAGGCTGGATATTTATAGTATTTATGAATGCTTATTAAAAATAATTCAAACAATGAAATTTAGTCATATGTCAAGTATCTAAACAATTAACTCTGTTATATATCTTCACTTGTTTTAATTTCAAATTTAATTAAAGGGGCAAATCCGTACATCTAATTGGCGATAAATCACCATGTTAGTATTAATAATTTTATGCAATTCATTATTTTTCTTTATGATGTTTATTAAAGTGAATTTTACTTAATTTCGTATAATACCTACCACTCTATGTTACTATCTATAACTAGTTCTGTAGAATTTTATTAAAATCTGAATGCTTGTTTGTTTAAAATCCATATAAAAAATATATCATATAGAACTCTGATTAAATAAAAAGTGTACTACTTTATTTATTTATTAAATATCTGACATGTAATCTATAATTATTAACTTATTTAACTTTATAACGCAGGTAACAAAAGGCGAAAAACATATTAATCGAATACATACAGTAATAATATTGAAATCAATAATTATTAATAATCAAATAGAAATTAAAACAAACATTTTGGAAAAAGTTTTAACTCTTAATAAATTTATTGCTTTATAATTTAAAAGCAAAACCAGAAAGAGAAAAGGTCGCAAGAATATGTTTAAAGCATTTCTTTTCGTTTTACCATAATTACATTTTAAATCATTATTGGCGTTTACAAAGAAACACTTAACTTCCGACTGTTAGCCCGTTCGTCCACCATTACGATAACTCAAAACAAAAAAATGAGTTTAAGTTCATGAATGAGCAAAATCGGTTCATCGGGTCTAATGTATCCTTAACCCAACATTTAAACAATAAAAGATAGAAGAAAAGTTCAAATACAAAAAAAATGTTTTCATAAAATCTTTGTGTTTTCCACAATTTTAGCTCAAATTTGGCTAGAAACACATATTGGTAATAAAAATACATATTATTATACATGTTCATAAATGTTCAAAAATAGTTGAAATTCAATCATATGTCGAGTATTTTAATTAACTCTGTTAGTTGTTGTCCTCACTTGTTATCTATATTTTTATATTGACAAAAATGGCAGCAAAATTCATGTGGTGTTTACTATGGATTTATAGATAATCGGCATATTTATTTTATCTAGTTTTGGCTGAATGGTGTCAGAATACTTTACACTATAACACAATTTATATATATATATATATATATATATATATATATATATATATATATATAAAACGATAGTAAAATTGTTGAACATAAAACAAAGAGAAACATATAATTTAACATATAATTCAATTAATCCAGTGAATATATGAATATAACAACAAAAACACGGATATTTTTACATAATTATGAGTAACATTGTCGATATGACCTTTCGTTTATGGAACATTTTCTAAGCTTAATACTTATTTAAGGAGTAGCCGAATAGCTACAAGGACCACTATCATGCCGAAACACCTTTTATTCAATATCTGCGAAAAGGTTTTTTCTATGTAAAAATCTGAAGATATATTTTCTCTTTTATATAAAATTTTCTATTTTTAATATTCTAAAATTAATATTTATTGAGATATAAAACTGGAAACTCACAAATGTCACCCTTTTTTGTTACCTTCTTCGGTTTTTCGTGAATAACCGTTCTATAACCGTTCACTTAAATGAAATTATATTTATTATCAAGGCTATAGAACTTTCAATTACCTACAACTTTTATTCAAAATTTTTTTTTCTCTTATTAATATTTCTCGAGCTTTAGGCATATATATGTTGGTGACCGTAACGTTCCAAAATTCAACATTGCAGTATCTTCAGAAAATATCGTTTATTTATCCGTCATTAGCATCACCTGCAATGAAAATATTTGTTCAAATGGACCCGATATTTATCACACCGTATGCACGACGAAGAAATAAATAGTATGTATGAACGCTCTAGTACTGAGGAAATTATGGATGATTTCATTTTAGATGAATTTAATCCATTCACTTCAATATATTATTTTAAATGTATGTAATAAATGTATAAACAATTTTAAGTAAGGATTCATTTCCTGTATTAATCCTAAATAAGGACATTATTCAGTTAAATGCAGTTTAAAATCCTTATCTTTAAAATTACTATATTTACATAATTATTAATTAAAAGATGGCTAACAGGCAATAACAAGTTATTTCATTAAACCAGAAACACAGATAGGTAAGATGACCGTTAGATATTTTATGCTTTTATTCAATTATTGAATAAATTTTGATGTCTTAATAAATGTTTATTCATATTATTGAATTAATGTAATGTATTGGTAGCCGGATCCCATCGATAATTTAAATAATAAGTCGAGAAATATTAACAATATAAAAAAAGTTTCGAGCAAAGGTTGTAAAGGTTGTAAGGTAATTAAAGGGTCTACAATTTTGATAATACATAAAATTACTTTTAAGTGAACGATTTGAGAGTTATTCCCAAGAAACTGATAATAGTAACAAAAAAGAGATTAATATTAATTTTAGAAAAAAAATAATATCATATATAAAAAAGGAAAATTTTATTTAGAAGAAAAAGGTTTGAATTTATTCGTAGAATAAGCTGTTTCAGAGATATTGAATAAAACCTGTTTGTCGGGATAGAGGCTCTAGCGGCTATCCGAGTACCTCTAAAATTTGGCTTTAGACTTACAAAATCTACCTTTAACAAAAAATTATACCCAGAAAATTATTTATAATTACATAAGCTAATTCACAAATTCACTGGACTAAATGGATTGTTATAACTCTGTTCTATTCGTCTGGTACCACACAGTTCGTAATCATATTCTATGTGCGTTTAAAGTTTTCTTCTTCTTGCTTACTTTACTATCATCGTTGGTTGTAAAGTTAGTCTTTTGCAATATGTTTATTATCTGTTCTGTTTTCTAACTTAATTTTAAAATCTACTTATGCATATAAGGCGTTTGAACTATATGCATACATATTCTAACCGTCGAAATATTTTTCTTAACCATGGTTACAACATAATTTTTGTTACCTGTTTCATACGCTGAAATTAATTTTGAAGGTCATCTCATAATACATATGATCGTTATAAAGAGACAGAGATATTTTCAACTTTCTGTAATAAAAAACGTTGAAGTCTTTAATTTTTAAACCTTTAATAAATAATGTATAAACTAAAAGAATTTATTAAATATCAGTAATAAAAACAGAGTTTAGTTTAAAATTAAAAATTAAGGTTTTAGAATGCGGATCCCGTAATAGCTTCTAGAACATTGCAAAAAAGTATATACCAAGTTGAAGCGCATAAAAGTTCAATGAGGTAAGAGTACACAAGTATCATTTACTATAAGAAAAAAATTACTTGTTGCTCGTTAATAACATTTAAGAAAACTACTCTTACAGAAAATTATTCAGCTTAATATCAGGGGATGCGTTTGGAAAAAAAAGCTCAATTCTGTAAGCCTGCATTTCAATTAAAACTTAATTTTGCACATTGTTTTTTAAAAATCGGTCATTTTAACGCTTTAAATATTTACGAACAATTTACAAGAAAATTCTTTTACATAACAAGTTATAAAGTGTAAAAGTATTTTTTTTAAAACAAACTTTTAAGAAAATAAAAGAGCTATGAATGATTTTCCTTTTTTTCTTAGAATTTTTATTTACATAAAAATTACAGGCGTATTTATCAAATTACGTATGGAGGAAGAAAAAGGAAATACAAACGCTATGTTGTATGTCATAATCTTAGCATATTGTAATATTATAATTACAATATATAACATTATTATATTAAAATGTTACAATTTCAAAAAAAAAAAAAGTTGACAGTTTAGACATAGAAAAGGCGACCTCCTGGTTTCTTTTGTGAATGAAGATTAAGACTTTGTCCATTTATTGAGAAATTATAAGGCTTTATTATTATATCATAATATTGTATTGCTATTTGATTTGTACACCTGAATCGAACACTGAGAAATAGGTTCAATTTAACTTGCAAGATTTGATTACATTTACACTAAATTAAAGAATGTAAAATATATTAATCTAATAAATTCTTGTTCCAAAACAAAAAACAAAATATTTTACAGCACAACAATTTCTAAAACTGACTTTAAAAATGTATGAAAATACTTTTTTGTGGGCATTCATCGGTAACAAAATGTAGTGAAATATAATATTTGCCTCAATTCTTTCGTTTTTAAACATAAAAATCATTAAGGGCCAACTTTTAAATAATATTTGATACATTTATACAAAAGCTTCTATGTAGTTTTGTTGCCATGGATTTACTAACAGTATATTTAAGTTAGGTGTAAACGAGATTTACTTTTATTATTTTATATTATATACCAAGTTATTTAAACATATATTCAGTGGTTTTTTTTCATAGTTTTAGTTTCATGGTTTTGAATTATATATGTCTGCAGACATGTAAAAAATGTTTATATACAATATTCTTAAATGTCCCCTGCTCTTTAATAAATACAAAATTGCAGTACAAATTGAGCACTCCCTCTATTCAACAAGTTTTTAATACTTAAACCATCATCGATTATAATAAAATGCATTTATCTTGCGCTTTTTACAGCTTTAAAAAATGGCTTTTAGTCAAATTTTCTTGCAAAATATTTGAAAACGTTAGTTCTTTAAGAATGAATCAAACTTTTTTGAAAAAAAAAAACGAAAATAAAAACAAAAGATTTTTTGGGTCTAACTCGATACAAGATCCTTATTTAAAACAATCTACTAAAAGATCAAAGGAAAGTAAATAATTTGTTTTTAGTGCATCATATTCCATAAATTGTATTAAGGCCAAACTCAAGAAGTCAATAAATTATGTACGAATTACAGTGAGAATACAATTTTACTTGTTTAAAAATTACAAACAATTTTAAAATCATATCAACCTACTGTAAATGCGTTGTCAAAGATTTACAAACTTTTTGTGAAAGGTCAAAATCAAAATTTTCAAGAATTTTGCAGAAACTGACCCTGGAGTTATCAACGAACTATATTAACGAACTATTATAATCATGGAGATACATTTATGTAGAAAATATAGATAATTTTATTTATTATTTTTATGAATAAAATGAAAATTTCCAGTTTTGGTACGTTTTTTATCATATTGCAATTAAATTATAATAGCTTTGTTATCTATGGTAGCATTAGACTACCATACCATAGATTATATGTAATCTATGGTAGCATGAATGTAATACGTTACATTAAAAATTATTTTACCCATCCACCTAAAAGCATGATATGATGAAACTTTTGTTTAAAATAATTTTCTGGTTGGACTTCTTATACTTCGAGTTTAATATGCAAATTTCAAGTTAAACATACACTCTGTATACGAGGGTTTCCTATCTCAACATGAAGGTAGCAGCATTCGTCAATAAAAGCAAGTAGTTATGCATCTTTTTACAGTTCCTCACCAAGATTTCAGCCACATTTGACGCGTAGTTGTTTTATTGACAATCGTCTCCGTAAGTCGATATGAAGTGTTTTTATAAAAATGGAAAAAAATTGAGTATTCAGCAAAGCAAGCCCAAACAAAAATTTCTCTCGGTACTCAATTTTTTTCAATGACTGATTCAAATGACTGTCAAATAACAACCACCTTTTATTGATGACTGTTGATATGTTCAGATTGAAGTCGAAAACTTTTCAGACCAAACACGTACTTGATTCCTAATGGAGAAATAATAAATAAAGAACTATTATTTCACTAGATAGTACCAAAAGATTTCTTTATTTTGTTATATAAATTAGATAAAATTATGATTATTCATAAATTCAACACAAATGTATACGTTTACATTCGCCATATTTTAATTTTGAATCATTCAAAAGTATAACTCAGATAAATCAACGAGTTTCAGTATAATCTGCGTATTTACAATGTGAATACTAATATTATTAAACTTTGCGTAGAAGACAATGTATATTTAGCCCTTAACACCGTAACAGATTACATTCATATAGTAGTAAAAACAAGAAAGTTGGAAAATGTAAATATAAATAATTATAAAACAACCGACAAAGTTTTCATTCAAACTTTAAAAGTTTCAATTAAATTATTGTCTATATTCTAAGATGTATGACATTTAATGAGAAACAAGTTTTGTTAACAATTACTCAAAATAAAATTTTAAGCAATAGTTAATAAAAACTATAGGCAGAAAATTTCTTTCAATTTATAAATCATATAATTTATTATTCTTATCAATGGGACACTGCCCGTTAGTATAATATGGTCTATCATATGTTGTAAATATGGCCATAAACTATCGCTAAAGAAAATCAAATTATGTTCAAGGTTTCATGTCCATTACGTCCAAGAAGAAATTGATACACCAAGTCAAAATAGTTTTTAAAAAATCACAAATTATAAGAATGAAATTTTTCCATTTTTATTACTAGATTTACCACTCAATTGTTTGTCATTGTAGTAAGATTTTATGTACTTACCCAATGATTAAAAAATAAAACACTAAATAGCGACAAGATCACATGTCAAAAATACAATTAGCGTATTGATCGACAGTATAAACTTTGATTGAACATAAATAAATTTTGATAGAATTGTATTGTTAAATTCATTAATAAAAAAATATGCATATAATGTTTTATAGAAAAAATAAACAAAACTTGCAATAATGTAAATAAATAAAATATCGTACAAATAATATCAATTATTAAGAATGTACTAATAATATGATTCGTGATGTTCACAATAAAAAGAAGACAACAAATGAAAGAGCTTTTAAGATAAAATAGAAATTTGTAAAAATATCATGCAGGAATTTCTTTATATTATGCATTTCATGTTATGAAAACTTTATTATAAAAAGCTTTACAATTGAAAATAATATTTGATTACTTTGAATGATTTTAAACTTCACTCAAATGCGAATATTTTCTATTATTGGTTGTTGTCTTTGTGTAGATGTTTGTCTGTACACCAGAACGTCGCGTACAACTTATTCGAGAATTTGCTTATTAAGAAGACGAGATCTCAATGAAAATACCAACAAATAAAATGTTTAATATCATTCAAACTGAATGTTAAAGAGATATTTTTCTAATATGTAGAATGGGGAAGTTATTTTCAGAAGTTGTATTGATTATAAAATATATGTTATTCTCGTGAAAAATTTTCCATGAAATATGGCTAAGATCACTCCAAAGGCTTTTCAATATATTTTATGCCTCGGGTAAGTAAAAATTTAGTAACATAAAAGGTCACAATAAAATTATTGCTGTAATGCAATGAAAAGGGCGTTCGAATTGACATCCGTTCCAATTGTACATTGACTAAAAACTTAAAAAGAGAACTTAAAAAGAGGTCACACTAGCGTCTATTTAACAACCATTATACGTCCAATCCGGATGTATAACGGACGTTTAACCTTTTAATCAAATCCAACATAGCTAGTCACACAAGCGTTTAATAATTTGTTTACAATTCTAAGAATAATTAATAACATTATGTAAATTTTGATATTATGTATCTGGTTTTCTTTTTTTTTTTTGTAAGTGTATGCATATATATCAATGTTAACCAATATTTATAATAAATATATCTATTGTCAACCGAATAATTTTCCATACATGGAAAATGATAAAAGGGGAAGTGAATATTCAAATACATTTATATAAAACATGCACATACATAAAAAAAAAATTGTGTTCATAGGTAAAACCATAAAAATTTACTATCACAAACTTACATTATTTGTTTATTTTTAAAAGATTTAAGAGCGTGGTGGCAATATATATCATATTATTATTGGTAAGAGATTTTTCGTGAGGGTTTTTTGAGTAATGTATGAAGTTGTATTCAGTGTTGTTTATAATTAGTAACATAAACAAATAATATAAATTTGTGTTGGGTGAATTATTATGGTGTTACCTATGAATACAATTTCTTTTGTATGTATGTGTATATTTTATTGAAATTTATTTGAAAATTTACTTATATATTTTTTCATATGGAAAATTATTTGATAAACAATGTGTATATAAGAGGGTATATTAAATTTGTATATTCAATTTATTACATTGAGTTTAATTTCCAAGTTTTCAACGTTTGAAAATATCAAAAACATTACGCAATTGTTGATTTGCATCCGGATAACGAAAAGAGATAGTGCGCTGGAATTTTATTTGCGCATTTTTGACATAAAACTGGGTGACTGTTTTGTAAAATTATTGAAAATATTGAAAAAATTAACCGGCACTTTTTCTTAATGTTTTGTATAAATTTTTAGATACGAAACTCAATTATAATACCTATCAATTATAATATTGAGGACCCCTATATCCAAAAAAGTTATTTTCAGAACTTCGTCTGTGTGTGTGTGGGTGTGTGAGTGTGTGTATGTACACACATAAACATAAAGCAGTACTTTAACTTATTATTCCCTGTTTAAAACACTTTTTGTTGCTGTTTTTTATATAAAATTTATTAAATATTTGTTTATTTGGACTTATCATATGATTTTGATTTTTAAACTGTTATTTATTTAGTATCAATGTTTATAAATTTTTAATTTTATCTAATATTTAATTATTTTGTATAAATTCCATTTGCTTCAAATTAATTGATCAACATTTGAAAATATCGAAATTCATTTTTATAATTGTATATTATTCTACAAAGTACAGAAGGCCGGTTGATTATTAAACACGAGTGACTGCTCGTTATTAATAGATAAGAATTCTAAAACGGTCGTCGAACGAACTTCATTTAACGTGCATAGAAACAAATACAATATAAAATAATATAAAACAGATTTCATTTTTTTAAAATATATCATACAAACAGTGCATTTTTAAAAAATATATCATAGATGTGAAATAATTTTAACAAATTTTAAAAATAATTTTATAACAACACATATCAACTTTTTTGGTATTAACAACTCATACACAATAGTGTGCTTACTCGCACAATTCAATTCAATAATACTATGTCACATACCATTCACCGTTATTTAACTGTGGTTGTTGTATGCTGTTGTGAGCACGATTTAATTTGACTTCACACAGATAATGTGGCTTTATACTTCTTTGAATTCAAAAACATTAAAAAAATATGTTGCAAATGAAACCTTAAAAACAATTTCATTAATGAAAATCTAAAATAAAAGTCAATGAAAATAAATATGCTCAAAATTAGGTGCTTGTTAGGTGCTGAAAAATTAAATTAGGCGGTCAAATTTGTTATTAAAAAAATTTAGTCATTAAGATATATTTTGCTGGTAGAGCAATTCTGAAATAAAAATTACATTATTATAATGTAAGTACTAAAATTAAGTGCTTTCTGGAATGCCTGCAAAACATCAATTTAATCATTATTACCAAAAAATTTGTGCAACATGCTACTAGCTATATACACTTTTCTTCAGTGTATCATGTCGGGTAGATTTTGGAACTTTGGTTAAATTGAATTCTTGAAGGCACACCAGAAAAGCACCTAATTCTGGTCCTTAAATTATATTATAGAACTTATTTTTTGAGATTGATTTGTCAGCTTGATAAATGTCATCAATATTTAAATGGAATTTTTGAATACTTTTTTTCTTTTATTTCAATTATATTGTAATTTTGATTAAATTCTTCTATTGAATGTACACCACAAAATCACATTATTCTGTTACTTACATTATATTATAAATGCTAATTTTTCACATTGCTCTGACAGCGTGATTTCACCACAGCAGTGCATTGTAATAACTCAATTTTCTTAATTAAAAATTTAGCCTAAATTAATTTAGATGCTTCTAACAAGAACCTAATTTTAAGCATTTATAAATTCAATTTTGAATACTTTGTTCTGCTAGTTTGACTAGCGTGACATTAATTTTTAGTATTTTCCTTGTTACACCGCATTTTTAATCGATTTTATAAAAGAAGAATTACTCTATTTGGGTGAATCAAAAGAAAAAAAGCTCTAAAAGCGAAAGCTGTGTTTGTTTTATTTTCTTATATTTTCTTATCGGATAGATAAATTGGATTTGAACCAAATTATTTTAACATTTATAAGCAGACATACAAGCTCAATAGATAATTTGATAATACTTGAAAAGAAAATGCTTTAAAACCAATTTGGATAAAATTCAAGTGATGGAAATGCATCATTCAAAATATTTAATGAATATCGAGGTGAAAATGAACAACAAATAAAACAAAAGAAAATATTCACTAATGGTGATTGAGAGTTTGGAAATTGAAATTTTCAATAAATCATTGATAAATAAATAATACTAAATACAGTAGTAGATAAGAATGTGTATGTTATAAGCTTACAGTGAGTTCGAAGATGTGTTTCTTGAATTCAAGTTAGAGTGCAACAAAAAATTTAAATACGATTTTCTTACAAATGTCAACATCCAACAACTTAAATAAGATTTAAATAATTTAATATTTTTATAATTTATATAAGTTTCTCCATGAAATGCCTGAATATTGAATCACCTAAGTCTTTTAAAGCAATCAAAGAAATCAATATGTACAATTTAAACAATACAAATTTTTCTGTATCAGTATATTAATATGAAATGTGTTTTGGTTTTTATTTTATTTGTACAAAATAGGAAAAAATTTTAATAATTATTTGAGAGCTCTTAGATCAAAGACATTTCAAAACTTTCACGTGAACGAAACGAGCACTGAGAGGCCGATGACCGTGATCAGATTATAGGCCTTAAACAAGACCAAAGATCTTTCTTATCTTGAGGGAGGTTTTTGGTTGAAGGTTTTTTCTACTTCCATTTCGAGCGAAGCGAGAATTGAGGCGGAAAACATTGACACATCTTCATCTGGAGATGTACGTGATAAACCCACAAATTTACCTATAAGATTGTTTGATTTAACGCCTTGACACGTTAATTTTTATTCAAAACATGTACAAATTGAAATATTGGTATAGATTCGTCTTACACATTACTATTTCAAACTAATAAGATCTACGCAGTTATAGAATAAGATCTTATGTCATATACACATTTTTATATTTTTCCCTGAACACATTGCCTTCTATATATATTTACAAATAAAGATAGCACCATAATATACCTACTACTGCCATTATTACTAAACAATATAGTACTATTACTATATCGTATTTTTGTTGTTATCGTATTGATTTGGAAAGTCATTGTTTACAAGCAGACTACATAACTAAATGAGAAGACACTACTGGAATTTAATGTATTTCAAGAGTTCCAATACATCCGTACATACATATATTCATTCTATACGAACTATAGATAGATAGATAGATACCGATGAACGATCTATGTTTTATTTATGCACTACTATGCGGTATGTATTCGTCAAAATTCGTCAATTTGCTTAATATCTATATAAATTTCGATTTTACACATATGTTCCATTCCGTACGTATGTTTTGCTTTGATAGTATTCTCAGACGAAATTATTAGTAGGATATTTCTTAAATCATTGAATCTATATAATTCATGTGTCTATCGTACCATTCTACCAATCTGTTTTGTTTAAGCTATACTCAATTGCGATTTTCTCCGACTCATTTCTTATGTTTTCGTAACTACGAACATTTTTATCCGGTCATACATGATTTGATATTTTATTTTACAATTAAGAAATCTTCACGCATTTTAATTTGAAACAAATAAAATTTTGATATAAATATCATTTAAACACGTTCTCATCAAAATAAATCTTCCGAAAATTTTAATACAAATACCTATAAATGTTCTCTAAACGTAGAAAATTATTTTTCACACCTAACGGCAGTAATTTTTAAAAAAATTGTTCGTTTATATAACATGTGGTCTCTATTCTGGTCCATTTTGAAGTGAACGTTTTATTTGATAACAAAAGCAATATGCTTACGATTGTCTTGAACTCAAAATCATTACCTAATTCAACATAAAACAATTGTTTTCAATATTTTTCTCGTAACAATAGATAACGAATCGGCAAAATGGCGCAATGAAATTACATTAGTATTGCTGCGCTTGGAAAAGCAATGGAAGGAGGTCAATGAATCTCATACTTTTTCAAATGTAGTTATAATAATCTACATTGGGGTAGTCTCTCAAACAGTTATAAGCACGAATCAGCATTGGGATCGTCTTATAGTCTGTACATAGTCTCATATGATATGTGTTTAAACTATATATACTAGACATTGATTGAAACTTTTCTATCGTTAAGAAAGAATTTTTAGCATCAGTTCAGTAGTATCAAAAATTATCCTCTATAAAAAAAAAAAAAATCTTTACCTATATAATTTAACGTAAACAAGTAGAATTTATTCATATTATACAAAAATTTTTCATTAAAGACATTTGTAATAAAAATTTCACAAGCAAAATCTATTATTAACATCATCTGTGGGAACGTCTTTTAAAGTCTATGTAATATTATCAAAATTTTACAAGAATATTCAATTATAAAAACATGAAACAAAATTTGCAATTAGCATATTATGATATCTTATGAAACTAATAGGCTATTACGTGAACATGATTACTTTTAAATTTTTAATAGGTATGATCATCACCAGAGATGTACGATATCCGTATACGAGGATATCACCAAGAAAATAAAAGTTTCTTATCCTTTTCTTTTACGGACTTTTATATTCTGTTAAATTCCATTAAAATATTTTTTATTGCTTAAAAATTTCATATTTGGCAAAATTTAATATTTCAACCCTAATTGTAATTATAGATGTCAACCTTATCATAAGTTACTAATTAGTCATATTCAAATTTCCTATTCAAATTCATTATATTCAAATCAAATAAGACAGCTAAGTGATATCGTAAATCACAATCAATAAATAATCACATTTAAAGGAAATGGAAATAAATTACTATACGTATCCGCATTTTTAACGATCCACCACATCCTGGATCATCACACATGAAATTCGTTGTAAATTTTTTGGATTTCATTTGATTTCATCAAGGACTCCGAGGAATTATAATAAATTTTTAAAATTATTCTGAAGTATTATACTGCACTATTTGAATAAAATTTACGTATAAATATATTATCTTTATCAAAGAGGCATGGTTTATATTTTCTGCAATGCTATAAAAAAACCTATTAAAAGAAATTTTTCAGTTAGATCACAAATTTATTAGTTTCAATTCAAATCGTCGATGTTTCAACCGGTTTCGTCTAAAACAAAACATGCTTTACGTAAAAATTATACATTACTGAATAATGTGAAATAAATGTTCTTAATTGGTATATTTTATTTTTCTGTACATAAAATAAAATTGCCAATTATATGTCACTTTGCATGTATTATGTTTTTTTTCTTCTTTTAAATGTATAATAATTATGTGAATCTCCTGTATAAATACCTAGCTAGATACGTTTCAACAAAACAGATAGAGGTGTATAGAACAAATCTATGGTTTTGTATGTTATGTATTTGATATCTACTGTCAATACCAGACACAAATTTATCCTACTTCTATATAAATTCTATCTATCTTTTCAACTTACTATAAACATAAGCTATAACTAACTATAGTTTGTATATAAAATGTGATCGTATGAATTTACAATACACGCCACATGTTATAATCATGTTGAACAGTAAACAGCTCCAGTTGGTGGTGCCATCTATAGATGTTATTCCTACTTTAGTGTTTCATAATAGTTGAAGCGGATGAAAGAAATTAGATTAAAATGGATGTTGAAATGAGCATCTGTTTTTCATTTATCGATTGAATTCCAAAATTACTATAAACATTTTGCATTGCTTTTGTTTTTCGTTTTGTGATTGGATTTAGAAATTTTGTTAAAACAAATGTGGATCCTATTTTTTAGTTATGATAAAATGTATACTATTGGTTTTTAATTTTGCAAATGAAAAAAATTTTTTATATGGTTGTAACAATTAAATTTACTTTCGTTTTGAACAGGAAATCAAATTTGAATTTGGAAAGTGGTGTAATTTAAAAATTAAAATTACAAATTTTAAATATAAACAACCACGCTTAATTCATGACTGTAAACTCAAAAAATATTTGTCGAAATGGGTCTAATGAATTATGTGAAATCATTATTATTAGTCCCATAATTTAACAAATAAATCTCATTCAAAATGTATGCTGCGACGCGTCACGGATACAAATACGGATGTGAATATTAAAATAACAGTAACATGATATCGAATAACGATTATGAATAGTAGATTTTCAAAGAATTACGTGAAAATAAAATACAAATACACAATGTGTCCTTACTTTTACAGCACTAGCATTGACTGACTACAGCTAGTTAAGACTGAGCTATTAAAGTAAACAATTTAAGGGATGCATGTATATAAATCAAAAATTTAGACTCATGAATAAAAAATTTAGAGACATGAATCATATTTTTATTTCAGATATTCGATTCGATAGATTCATTTGCGGTTACGGAGTTCTTAAACATTCCTGATCTAAATATGATCACCTATGTTGAATTTTTATCTATTATTGAATTTTCAACTAGAGTCAATTGAAGACAAAATTCCAAGCTCGGTGAACTATAGGATATGAAAGCTTAATTTTGCAATGATTACAATAATACATTTTGACTAATGTAGTAAAAGAAGATAATAAAAATCAGTGTCCACATTTAAACCCCCTAAAAGAATAATTAAACCTAATATGAATTAATTCCAGAATCAAATTATTTTTCACTGTCCGTTTCGTTTACATCAAATTCCCCTTTAAACTCAAAATCAAAACTGGTAAAACACAAAACTGTAAATATTTATTAATATAATTCTATTATTATATTAATAAATATTTATAGTTTTGTGTTTCTATTATGAATTCTTATTAATAAATAATACAAAATAAAAATCTCATAAAGCTTAAATACAAATCTGTTAAATGATCAACTTTTCTCTAATTACAAGGAAAAATTCAAAATAGGAAGCACAGATAAGCATTTATAATATACTTGTAAATTTATTTGAAAGAAATTTTAATTAATCCAGTCCTTCATCAGAATTGTAAGAAAATGTTTGAAACATAAAGCACGCTTGAAAAAAAAGTGTTAAAAAATACAAAAAGACAAATGGTCTGGGTTCAAGGTCAGGATAAACTTCCCAATGAGGAGAATAAAAAATATAATTATTTCTTTATTGTTATGAATATAGGTTTTTTTGTCCATTTTGTTTTTTAAATCATCAACAATGAACGGCTGAACCGATTTTGTTGAAGTCATTGAGTTATACTTCAAATGAATGTATAATCATTATTTGTTCACCAGATAATTGAGCCGAAAAATTCCGAACGCACATACACAGACATAACATTGGATTTGGTTTCTAGTAACCTAGTAAAACGAACAGATGCTAAAATTTGGAATTCACAAAATTGTGGCCTCATTACAATAATTTTCCACTGGGAAGTTAAAAAAACAAACGAAGCCATGGAAGTTTAAGATAAATTCATTTCAAATATTTTACTTGAATTTTTTTCCACTTTAGGTTTAGATTAGAGTATACTTTAACATAAATTGAATAAATAAATGTCTGGTAATGAATCAAAATGAATAAATTTTAGTGATATTCAAAAATTCATATAATTTATTGAACTCGAATTAAAATTTTGTTTATTATACAAATTGACTATTCATTTACGGTACTCCATAATTCATCAATAATGAAACTGCACATTAAATTCAAAAATGAGCACATTTATTAAAATGCATCCAAAGCTTTGAAAACCAGTAGTGTATTCAAAATATGAAAAGGATTCTATAAAATTAATATTTTTGAAGAGAAAAAACATAATAGTGTATGATATACATATTTATGATTAGGGTAGTAGCGTGTAGTTAACCTATACAAATAACAAAAACAGTATACACAGACAGTACTGCTGTAGTGTTTCAGGCATAAATTATACGCATTTTTTTACTGCAAGCTAATTTACTCTTACCGTTATTACTATAAATACAAATCTCTCGTATTCATTTTGTATGAGTCTGCCATTTTCTACAATTTAAATGTTTTTAAAAAGTTTTGTAGTTTTTTAACACATTATATCAATTTTGAATTAAAGAAGAGAAATGGAATTTGCACCTAAATTCTACATCTGTAAAATAGATATAATATGTTTAAAACATCTAAGTTGTAGAAAATGACAAACAAAATGAATACAATACGCTTGTATTCATAGTAATAATGAAAATGGAAGACACTGTCAAGTACTATGTTTGATAACAACATAACAAATTGTAAACATTGAAAAATACCACACACATAAAATCTGTAGTTAAAAATTAACCAAAAGCAAAGAATTGGATGGCGTTCTATCGGCATCACGTATATAATGTTTTCAATGTTATGCATAACATTTTTAAAATATTTTAGCAGAACAGCTTCTTCAACGTAGCATTTAAACCTCATAATAACCTTTCCATTAAAAAAACTTAATGAATCTGTAATAGAAATGCTATTTATTTTAAACAACGACTTTGGGAACTTCTTAAAATAATTATAAAATTATATGTAAAAAAATATGCTACTTTGACATGTTTCATTACACATAATGTCACTTTAATTAAAACAAAACATAAATAATAATAATGTATCAAACCTACTACCTATTTAACTAACCATACACGTTCCAAATAGTATAACTCATTTATTCATCCAAGTTATAAACAAAACATATAACATTTCTTAAGTGAAGTAGAGGAGATATACTCATTTCGACCAAAAACGATTTATACAGACATAATATGTCGTAGTAAAACGGTAGCGGTTATTTCCATTCAGGAAATATAGAAGAGTAGTTAGGCAAATTTGGTAACGAGTTGTTTTGTAAATTTTATAAAAAACCATAAGATCATCAATTCCCAAATAATACAAAAATAAAAACTGACTAAATATTTGAATGATTTATAGTTTACGAGATATTGTTTGAGATCGGATAGAATTTCAGGCTATATCTTAAAAACAACACCTGCTATTGTTAAATGAGTGTTATTATTGAAATTTATGCATCAAACTTACTTTAAAAGTAGAGTTTCGTTGAATATAGAAAAATTTTTTCAAAAGGGTACCTTTTACAAAATAGCAAAAATTGGGAAAGTGTTTTCATCTCCAATTTCAATAAAACTCTTTAGAGATAAATTTGACCAAAAAATTATAAAAACAACTTCTTTTTAACAATTCGATACGTTGTTTTTGAGACTTTTCATAATAGGGTTCTTTCGGTTGTGGAAAAGAAAGCATGAAATCAGACAAAGATTAAAATTTATATATATTCTTAAATATTCTAAATTTGAGTCTAAATAATAGTTTATCACGTGATTTAAACACTAGGCTGCCACAGAGTAATAACATTTTGGTAAAAATTATTATTGTTTTTTTTTGGTTCAGTCTAAACAGTAATCTTAATTCGTAAAAAAAATTATTTGAAAGGTTTAAGTTACGTTTTTTTCTCAATGTGTTATGTTAATAGTCTCAATATTACATATCAATATGACGTTATACCAAAAAGGCAAACAGCGATTGACTAGAAATCGTATTTATTTTTATAAATTTTTCTTAATAAATCAATATTTTAGTTCTTTTTTATACATGGTGAAGTACCCAATTCTGTATTCTGAGACGGAAAACCTCATATTGATGACAATCGATATCTCCGAAACTACCATCCAATTATTATATATGTATTATTTTTGAGTTTATTGGACATTAGTAATACTAGTACTTTTTTCATTCTTGGATAATTTTACAAGGTTATTTTAAAAGCACAAAAAACTCATAAAGCACAAATAAAAAGATTTACAATTGAGACAAAATTTATTATTTAAGTTGTATTCTCAAAATTAATTAAAAATTCAACAAATCTCTAATTTATGGATTAGGAAATAGTTTTAATACAAGGCAGACTTTATGGTGATACCCAGAAATTTAATATACTTTTCTCCTGAAAATGATTTTCGTTGGTTTCCACAAAGAATGATTAAAAAACCAAATCTGGGCAAAATTAATATAAATAGAGAGTAAAATTTCTAATTATTTTATGCGGTGACAAAATTTGCTGATCACCCCTTTAAAGTATCTATATATAAAAAAAATTGATTTCATCCAATTTAAGTGTTTAATAGCTCAAATGAAAGGTCTTGACCCACTCAGTGTTCTTAGAAAACGAAACCAAAACAAGCTTCAGTAGAACTGGAGATATTTGGAAACAAAACAATCACAACACTTGGAGAAAGAAATGCTCCAAAAGAAATATATATTATATAATATAATTTGTCCTCAAGAACACTCAATGACTCAATATCTAATCATTTGCGATATAAGACAAAACACACAGTCATCACCTTTTTTGTGTGATTTGAATGATTAATAGTATCACGTCGTTTTGGAAAACGTCACAGCTAAGAATTTAAGATTCAAATTTAAGCTATTAAATTATGATCTACAATTATTGTTGCGGAGAATATCACAAATGGTCTAGACATTTGATGAAAACATAAGATTCGTAGAAACGTAATCACCAAAATGTATTTATTATTATTATAGTGTGCGAATGACGTCAGAAGGGATGACGTGTTGTTTTTAGTATAGTAACTACAACTGTGTGAATATTGGTGTGTTGTGTAGGTGGAGAATAACAGTTCATAACGATACAACGGAAACTTTACTTTGTTACTACTGGTTGTTACAATTTTACATTGCATATATACAAAACACAACCATACACACATGCATACACATATACATACACGTGCCATATACAGATGTTATAATGCGGAGGCATATTAATACAATGTGATTGTAACATAAAACACATTGTTTTAAAAAGGTGCTGATGGCTTGTTGGTTCGTTCGTACGAAGATGATAGAATCAAATTGATGAGAGCGTTATATCTATTCTAAATCTGAATGCATTGTATGACACAGAGAGTGATGACAGATGATTGTTTGACGAGATTTAGAACAGATATTACACGTCGTACGACATTATTGTGAATCGTGTATTATAACCGTTATCGTTAAACTATCAATTTAATCGAAATGATTCAAATTAAGTAGGTTAATTAAAAAAAAAAAGTTAAAGAAATAATATTTTTTATCGATATGGTTTAATAAATTCAAATTTAATGTAGTCAACTAAACAACATTTAAAGTAAAAAATTAATTTTTAAAATATTACCTCTTATTGTAACTAAATTTAATATGGTGGAAATACAAGAAGAAAAACTAATAAAGGTTCACAATGTTATGAAATCATTTCCAACTTCTTTCAAACGATATCGGAAGTATTGTGTTCATTTCTGGGTTGCTTTTTAAGTTCGATTTAAAATTGATTCACATATCACAATTTTTAAAACCTTAGAGTTTTAATTTCGTGTTTACTTTTGTCTGCTTAAATCATTCAAACGAAAGAGATTACCTTCAAAACTACTAAACGTATAATTATAAATTTTTGGAAAACATTAATGAAGGTGTTTGTGATGGTTAAATTTTAAAAATAACTCATCAATCAATTTCCGTTTTAGATATACAACGCTTAATATTCAATTTTTTCTCTTGAATGCTTATTAATTGCGTAAACCAGTCACGCACATATAACAATTCTTGTTATATGTGCTTCTAATTAAAACATAACAATTCAGATTAAATTATATGATTAAGAAATAGAACAACTCTGCGAAACCGTTTCAAACATATAGTTATTTAAATGAACATGGTCGTATAGTACGTGTGCGCAGGCATATTATACTACAGAAAGAAGCTTGATTCTTTTTTTTTTATGTGTTTGTCTATAGTGTCATGCAATATTTTGCCATATTGTGGAAACAGTGTTCAAGTTGTTTTCGAATATTTATACTACCAAATAATTTGTTTGGCTCATATTTAATATTGGATATAGAGAATCATGTGTTAGTCATTTTAAATGAAATAATAAGTTTAAATTGTGTTTATTTACAATAGAACACAGCATTCCCAGACGATCACCCATACAAGTACTGACTGTGACTGTTGTTACTTTACTGCATTTCAGTTGATACGGTGTTTAAATTGTGTTATCGGTGGTGTGAAATATTTATAAAAAAAATTACAAATAATGATTTTACACGTTATAAATTATAGATCGCAAAAATATAAAAACCTCCGGAAATTATTGCGATTGAATTGTAAAATAATCCCCTTAAAGAATTAAAATAAAAAATATTGATAGCATGCTGAAATTTAAACATCAAATAAAAAGTATATTGTAAAGCACTGCCCATAAGTGACTTTAAATTGCTTTAGTTAATTCTTAAGCCTATCTTGTTGTTTCTGTACTGACTATATCTATGACCTTTTGTATCATTTGATAAATAAAATAAATAAATAAGACAATCTTTGTCTTACGATATATGAAAAAACTGTTTATATTTAAGTTACTGTAATTATTACTTATTGTCTGCATATCATTAGTTTATCTAGTTTGACGATTCATGATGATTCATACTGCATCTTCAAGTCAATTTCGCAAAGGTGAAGAAAACGCATAATATATCGTGTAAGCTTGTTACACGATAATCGCCTGTTCCACGCAAATGGTGCGTTTACACGATACAGACTTTTAACTCAGGTTTCAGGCTCTCCATATAAATTTTTAAAGGTAGTTTTCAATGCGGAAAGGTAAGGCACACAAGCAAAAGTCAGCACAGACTTACTTCTATAGAAATTTATATGTAAATTCTTTTGAGTTTGAGTATGGTGTAAGCACTTACATTAGTTTGTTGGGTAAGAATGTGCATATTTCAATGCGTACGAACATTGTACTAGATATGAATAGTTCTGAATCGGAAGGTATATATTTGTATTGCAACAAAAATTTATGTGACAAGAAGCTTAATTATAAAAATATTAATATTTGTTTGAATCTTGAAATAAAAACATATTAATAGTTAAGAAATAATAAATAAGATATTTCACGATTTACAAGTACCAATTCTCTTAATTTGGAGTAAAAAGAAACATTAACTCGAAGAGCTCTATGAATTAAGTTTTGCAATTATTTCTTATCCTGATATGTTCAAATTAATACAAAAAAATGAAGAAACTATAATTGCCCGTTATTGAGTGCCACCGCCAACTCTTATCTCTCTATATAGTGCCCCCACGTGTATAGGGTCGATCAGAATAGTAAAAAAATATTGCTATTGGATTTAATACAGTACATCAGATTAAAATAAAGTATAATCATATAGTGTTGAAAACTGTACATTTAACGAATCTGATGATTCGAATGCGAATTTGAATTTGAACGCAGGTGGCGAGGCTTTTTTGCAAGTATTATCACATTCTTTGTGTCACACTGAAATCGTCCGATAAGTAAATTTTATTAGTGTCAGTACGTAATTTACCATCTTAATCTGACGCACTCGGCTGAATCCAACTATCTATGTTTTTTTTTACTATTCTACCCTTTACGCGCGGCACTATAAAGTGAACTAAGATTTTGTAAATCCAACAATCCCTGCTTGGGCACCGCTACCAACTACGAAGTGTTTTGAAAAGTAAGTGTCGAATTTAGTTTTTCATTCATCAATTTCACAAGAAGTGAATTATCAATAAGTTGACTTAAGAGAGAGTTTTACTTTAAAGTGTCTACTTAGATGAAAGATTTTACAAGTGGCTTATAAACATCTTTATTGACAATTTAAGGTCAATCAGTTTACTGTTGTGACTAGTATTGTTTTCTTCGTTTTATACTCATATCAACACAAATTTTGGAGCGAACAGTCCGAGATAATTAGGTATTTGAGGCATGGAAAACTCGATTTTGCAGTTCCAAAAGAAATAATATATTTCAAAGTTTCTTGATATTTCTTGATTTTAATTCGAGCATGGTAGGTCATAAAAACCATTACAAATATTATATTTTGGGTATATAAATGATTTAAATCCAGCTTTCATCTACAAACTATGCGACGATTACACTTGAAGCAGAAGATTACAATTTCACATAAAATACTTTATTTACTAAAAAAGGAAACCTTTTTTAATTGCAATATTCCCTGAAGCTATATCATTATTTTTATAACAGATCATTGAATGATACAATTTCCCTAATTATACCCCTTCCACTTTGTAGATGACATGATAAGTTCAGTAAAGTAAACATTCAAAGGTGTTGAATAATTGAATTAGAATAAATTATACGTTTGTTATTAATTTTATGTTAAATTTTGTAATGATAATTGTTGTTATTTATTTTATATATATTCATAAATCATATTTTATGTATTATTTATTACACTTTTAAGAAACATGAAATTTAAGAATTATGTTTTATGTCTTATCTTTTAATCCAATCACGAATATGTAATCAAAAGTAATTTGCATAAATATTTCATAATTTTATGAATATTGTCTTATCTGCATAGTGTTGTTTTTTATATTATCGGAGAGATTCGTGTGTCATATAAATTAATTAATTATCCTTTACATATATGAGGAAAAAAAAAGTAGTTTTTAAGGTATTAGGAATCCATAAATGGGTATGTGGTGATATCTGGTGATAGGAAATGTTATTGATATATAAGCGATTTACTCGTTTAGGATTTAACATGATGCAAAACACCAATATAGTCACTTAGTCGGTACTTCTTCAACGAATGAGTTTCAATTTCGATATGAGATAAAGTAAATTTTCTACATTTAAGACTAACATAGCTAATTTCCTATTTGTATGCGATTTTCTGTAAAAATTAACCCCGTCCATTAAATTTTTAGAATTATAAATTTGAACAAAATTCCAGTCATTGATGTAAAAAAATTACACAATTTATCTAGTTATAAAAATTCATCAAAATTGGTAGACTTGCTCACGAATCCTCTGAATTTGCTTGCCCCATTGAGATCCAAATTTTATAACACGAAAAAATTCTTTTTCTGATTTTATATGTTATTTTGTCAGAAAAAAAAGTGCATTCAGTCGATGTAAGCGATTACTCATTAATCGATTATTGATTATATACTCAGGCTGAATGTAACCCATACCATGTTTATACCATTGTCATTGCCATTGGCCAATATCATATTGGCCGTTGCTAATAAACTATACAAAATTGCTACACACATTCCAACCTAATTAACATGTGCATTAAAGCGTCGAAATTCACAATAAAATTTACTCATTCAAGACTTAAACTCATTTTTTTTTGTTTGGAATACGCCATGAAATTTTCAATTAGCTACTTTTCGTTTTTGAGCAATCTAGTCTACGTACGGACAGACGGACGACAATGTACTAATTAAATGTTTCAATGAACACCCACACCGAAATTATGTAAATCTTTAATATTTTCAAGTATATTTAA
The DNA here is from genome assembly GCA_020423425.1 of Chrysopa pallens. Classification (NCBI taxonomy): domain Eukaryota; kingdom Metazoa; phylum Arthropoda; class Insecta; order Neuroptera; family Chrysopidae; genus Chrysopa; species Chrysopa pallens. The sequence goes on from CM035592.1 coordinate 71,333,721, forward strand.
GACTAAATTTAATATAAATTCATATATTCATCGGCTATACCAACAATGAAATCAGAATAGCATAAAACGGAAACAAACTTTTTGTCAGTTTTTTAAAAAAAAAAAAAAAAGAAACATGTATATATTTTTAACCAATAAAGATTATTTAATGGTAGATGATTTTCACATATACCACCATAAAAATCCCGCTGGTGTTTAAAAAAGAAATATCAACGAACGATTCATATATATATAAAGAGAAAGAATACAGGAATTGTATAATATGTAATATACATGTTTTGAAAATATGTAGGATACATGCACAGTAAGTACTCTATGTCGATATAAGATACAGTAAAAGAACCTCAATCCATATAATAATCCACCAACCATTGAGCAGTTACCATGATATGATACCTTCATCTTACTTCTTGATTATTATACGATGTGTTCGTAAATGTTGATATTCATGATATTATCAGTTCCGAGTTATATCTATGATATAGAAAGTATTATAAACATGATTAAAAAAAGTGTGTATTTCCAATCCACGCACAGCAGAAGTGAAACTTCTGAAAGCAGATTACGCAGATACGAGAGATTAAGATAGAATTAGAGTATCAGAAGTATTAGGTTAAATGTAAGGTTTATATTTTTTACTAAGCTCAAAAATTATTTACTATTTTAATGTAAAATATTATATTACGTAAATTGTAAATATGAGATCCCACTAAAGAAGGCGCATACATATGGACATTGAGATGAACACTTGGAGATATTGGGGACGCTACGAAGCATCGCACAAAGAGGATACCGAGAATATAAAATATGTAGCAAGGTCGCACACATTACACGAATTTAACTTATAACTACTAACTAATTATGCATTGAATAAAGTAGGTCTCTAGTCGATATCTTTCATATAAAGATATCCATCCACTAATTAGAAAAAACGAAACATTTTACTATACAGTTCGCGAACTGCGGAGATTCCAAAATTTGTTATTCACAGATTCGGTCTCAGAACCAAAACTTCCAACTGGGAGTTAAATGACTTCTGAAACAAAAAATCTACTATCAAATTAGTTTGGGGATTTAGTTACAAATACAAAATTTTTCTAATAATTAATAATTTGCAAAATAAATTTTTTGGCACCAATAAGTCGTTCATAAAACAATTCACCTTTTTTTACAAAATAATAGAAATAATTTTTTAATACATTGACTGGTCCTAAAAATCTGAAACTATAAATTTTCTGAATAGGGAAATATGAAAATGAATTCACTGTTAATAGTTGAATTTCAAAATTACCTAACAGTTTCCTTAAAGTTCAAAATTATCTTAGAAAACAAATACAAAATTCGATTCAAACGTATTTCTGCATACAAAGTTTCTAATTAATAATTAAGAGTAGTTTAAAGTTTATGCTTTTATTCGGACAATAAATTATGAATTTTAGATAAAAAATTTAGAACATTTCTTTGTGAATAAAACAAAATTACTACATAATACTAAATCAATTACGAACACCTTGTATAAATACGTAGAAACATGATAAAAAAGATTTGCATTACGTTTTTCACATTCTTTTCATTTTCCTTTATCACTCATCTCTTTCTTCATTTCTTCTTTTTGCTCCTTTTTTGGTTTCAATGAAAAAAGATTATATATTATGTGAGAATAATCTACAGATTCTGTTTTCCTGTAAAATATAATATTATCACGTGTACTTTATTACTGCTAAGCAGTTAGGCAGATATACTTCTATTCTTTATATTTTGTGTTAATTGTTTTAAATTATTTCAAAGCATTAATTATATAAAGGCATGGTTTCGTGACCACTAATTATATTATCACAAAGTGACAATAAATTTTTACACTCGCTTACACAATTAAAAAAAAAAAAATTAATTTATATTTTTACAAATAAATTTACAATTTGGGATAATAATAAAATTTCAAAAAAAAGTTTTTATATTTCAAATAGAATATACAGTGAAAATTTAGAAAGTTTAAAGCGAAGCGAGAGATTCAATACATTAAATGCAGTTACATACAACGTTGAATAAAAATATGAGTAAAATTGAAATAACAACTTATATGATAGAGTATCAATGTTTGAACTATTTTTCATCATTAGCATTGACTGTAAATATACAGTCCATACAGTTATAAATACGAGTAGAGTAATACAGTATCAATCAATGCTTGATTCGAATTTTTAGTATGTATGGTACAGTTAACGAAACATATTATTATATAAAACAATAATTTGAGTACCTTGCCGATCCTTTAAGAGCGTGATTATGAATTGATCGACAAGGTACTCAAATTATTGTTTTATATAATAATATGTTTTTTTTTGAACATTATCTAGGTACTAATTTTTATTTTTCTTTACTACCGAGGGAACTTCCTTTAAATTGAATTTCCGAATGTTAAAAATAAACGTTTATAGTGTGATTTATTTTTTTAAAAGATCAAAATTTATGTGTACACTTGATATTAAGCTACTATATTAACCGATTTTTCAAATTTAGCCAAATAGCCTATTATTTAACATTTTAAGGAAATTTTGCTTAGAAAGACTTGTGTAATTATGTTAAAAATTTATTGCTACGAAAGATATAAAGATAAAAATTGTTGGTTCAAAATTCCAATAAATATTCCAGATATTTCTAAACTATATAAAAAAAACGAGTTGCAGTTTAGAACACTAAAAATAGTCTCAGTATTATATTTAATATTTTAAGGTGCAATTGCATAGCCACCTGCCCTTCTCAAAGAACAAATAATAATACAATGGTTATCATCATCTGCTGTGTTTTTGAACCTTAAGGGGTTCTCACTCAATATGAAAGATTTTATTGTTGCATAGTATTACTGTTTGTTATTCAACAACATGCAAATGGATGTTATGTAATATTGTTTTATATATTCTCGAATCCAAAAAATATTTAAATATACATGTTATGGTAATGTAACTGACTACATATGTTTCATTAAAAATGAAAATTTACTTGTGTCCAGAGATCCTTTAAAAATTTTGAAGCAGCATTTCTGAACCTTTTAAATATTTTAGACGTTTTTGTTGAAAAATTAACCATTCAATGAAATATTAAAGAGATAGGTTAATATATTTGTTAATCAACTTGTACAAAGAGTTCATTGTTTATACAATAATAATTTATACAATAATATAATGAATTTTTTTTTAAATTTCTCGGAATCCCCTTTTATATATTATTGGAAAATTTTAAAAATTAGCCAAAAATTTTTTGTTTGGAATTGATTGATACAAAATATCGGTATACAAAATTCGCTTTTTCACTTACCCAACGGAGTTAGATTATCATTATTTCGACTACGATAATGAAATTTGACTCACCTAAAACAAAAAAAGGTTATTAGTTAAGACACGGAACAAATTTAATTAACATTTCAAATACACAAAGAAAATATGAATATTTGCTGCCTATATTAGACAGAGACAGAATAATGCTCTTGCATTTGACTTCTGCCGAATCTGTTCTCTTTGGCTCCATTCTTTGGAAGTTTTGCGGAATATTTATTTTTAACGAATAAATTTTACATCTTTTGTGTGTATAATTTCAGGACAGCAATTAAAAATTACCACCTAATTTCAGGACAGCAATTAAAAATTTAGATTTTTATTCAAGGCCATAAGTAAGAAGAAGAGGGCGTAATACTAAACCTGGTGGAGAAATATTTTTTTTCATTACTCAACTTTTTAAGTATTATAAAAGTATTTATTTCTTAACTCAGGTTTCTCATCAGTATTTTTGGCAATAGGTCGAAGATTACCAGACTTCAACTTACAATTTCACTGTCCAAAATCTCAAATTTAACATTTTAATAAATAAATCAAATTGCAAGTATTACATTACCAATTATTTGAAATATTTGGTAATTAATTGATCACTAAAGAACGAAACTGTTACTCAATATAGGATAACATGGGGGATGTTATTTTTCTCTGCACTACTGCCGCACTGTCCTGCAAGACGTCATTTAATTTGCGCATTGACTTAAGTAGATCAAAATAACACCGGAAAGTGTTTGAACAAAATGCTCTGCCAATCTTGACCTTTATTTTCTTGGATAGTTTCAACAATATGTAAACTCTAGACTTAAACGAGCAACAAAATAACTATTCCAATACAAAAATAATTAACTAGTATCTATACATAATTACTTAAAAACATATGCACATATTTACATTCAACTAAACAACACCCGCTTTATTTCTATTTAAATGACAAATTGTTGTTCAGCTGCCAGCTTAATATTTGATTGGATTAAAAATGACGTCTTGCATATGACAGCCACACACAAAAAAAAAAAGTAAGAAATAGTAAAAAAACCTAACCCTCATGTAATTACTATTATTAACCTTTTTTATAAATTACAAGTATTCAGCAGAAAAATTCTATTTATAAAAAAGGGAATCTTTTATTCTACAATGGCACACGAACGAATACAATATAATAAACAAAACATATGGATGAAAGATATTTAATACTACAGTTGCTGTTGTTGGTCCCTTTCGTCTTTAAGACCATGACACGGGTGTGTTCTTATTTAAAAAATACAGAGTGAATACTGAATTGATTTTTTATTGTTTAGCTTTTTAAACATTTAGACTGAATTTTTAATATTAGAATGCTTGTTTGGCTGTTTTATATTAAACAATAGGGAAGATGCACAAATTTTTCTAATCAAGTTATTAACACACTTTTATTAGCTTCACTCGTATGTTTGTTTGTCTGTAGGTAACTCTCTGAAGTTGGCTGCAGAACGCATCTGAACGGATCCTTTGTATGAGAGTAATAAGGATAGAGCGTGTTTTTTTTAGTTTTTTTAAACTATTTTATATTTATTTTTGTATTAACAACACAAACTTCGTTACTATGACGATGATTCTCGATAGTTACCAAACATTGTAGAATGTTGTTGAATATTGTAGAAAAATTGAATTTGTATATATATACAACTGACAGTGACGTTGCCGGCATATAAACATTAAAACGCGCACAGTTAAAAGCAAGCAATTCAAAGCGGTATAATCTTTCTGTGTTTTTCAATAATTGAAATAAATTAATTTCATTGAAATATAATTTTTTAACAGTGAACAATCAAAATGTCAATAATTCCATACATAATTGGAGATGTTTTGAGTGATCCATGGGCGAATAGATCATAACGTATTTTGGATCAACATTTTGGATTGGGATTGAATGCTGATGATATTTTCGAAACTATAACAGTTCCAGCATTGTTGCCCCGTCATTATTATCGTGAATGGAGATCTGCACTTTCCAAATTGGATCAAGGTTCGACAGTTGTAGCCGATAAAAATAAGTTCGAAGTAACATTGGACGTACAACAATTCGCTCCAAATGAAATTACAGTGAAAGCTATCGACGAAAATCACATTGTTGTGGAAGGAAAACATGAAGAAAAGAAAGATGAACATGGATATATTTCAAGACAATTCACCCGTCGATATGCGTTACAAAAAGGATATGACGGTAAGAATATAGTATCGAATTTATCATCGGACGGTGTACTTAGTATTTCAGCACCAAAATTAGCTATTGAAGATGGAGCAGGTGAAAGAAACATACCAATTACTCAAACCGATTCAACAAAAAAGGAAGATAAATCTAAAATCTAAATTTCATTTTTGTATTTATAATTTATCAAAATTTTTGTATTTATTATTTATTTGAATTATTTAGAGACATACATGTTCTATTCTTTGAGACAAGCATATCACTACTGGTCTTGTTCCGTATACATACATAAATTACCGATAAATCTAATACTATACTATTATTTTATAATATCCATAATATAATGATAACCATAATTTACAAAAAAAAAAAAGGATTTTTATTTACAACAAAATATTCAGAACAGAAAACTCAATTGCATGCCTGATAAGCGAAGCGTTGAAGTAATGCTCTACTCCCGATAATTTATTTAATTTGCGGAATAAAAGAATAAAATATGGTAATCAGCATAGGCTTAAATCTACAGTCGATAACGTTACCAAGTTTGAATAAGAAGAAATTTTCGGAGACGGAACCTGAAAACAGGCTATCTTATATATAACGTCCCAGACTTGTACAGTCGATAAGATTACCAACCTTCAATAAGTGGGAAAATTTTTCGGAGAGGGAACATGCCAACCGGCTACCTCTTTGAAGGATGGCAGCAGGAACTTGATTGCTCATTTCTCGGATAAGTTACCGAATTCGAATAAAAATTAATAACTTCCCGAATTTATTGAAAAAATTGATTTTCATACCAAGATATTAAAACTATTGAGTACTATAGTTATGCAATAAGCTATATTTCAACACATATTTTACACGCAGCTAATCAAACTCCCTTTAGTAGTAAATTTATGTAATTAATTAAAGAAAAATTATGAGTATTATTTAGAGACATACATGTTCTATTCTTTGAGACAAGCATATCACTACTAGCAAGTGAGGGCCCGTATTGTCAAGTTACTCCATGTCATGCGCGCGCAGCATTGCACGATTGCGCAACTGTTTTGTATACAAGTGGGGGTAGTAGCGTGCAGCTCTTTGAAGTCTATCGATGCAACTTGAGTTTTAACGGCAGCGAACTATCCGCCCCCGCTCAAGCTATTGTAATATATCAAACGGAGTTAATAGCAATCCGGAGTTGCTCGTATTTATAAGAGAGAGCACCTCCTCAATATACCGTTCTGGTTGCGGTATACATACATGCTAAGTTTATTTGAACAGAACTTGGGGCCAGACTCAACCGAGTCTGGGGATGTTTCACCACTAACTCATGCTGTTCATATTTGGTCACTTTAAAATCTTTATTATCTTTTCAACCGGGTTCCAAATGTCAACACTGCATGTAATATTGCTAATTTAGAAGAATATGCGCTAAAGATGGTCTCTTATAAATACGAGCAATCGCCGGATTGCAATAACTCCATTTGATAGGTTACATTAGCTTGAGGGGAGGCGGATAGTTCGCTGCCGTTAAAACTCAAGCTGGTGCTTGATACCTAGTCGATATTGAGTCGCGATACATGCGGCTACTACTTCGTACCCTTTGTCTGTAACCAGGGCACCTCCTCGTGGTGACGGCGGGCAACAGAAATATCTGGCAAAGTCCCCCTGGGTTAACAATGTGTATGCCGTCATGGCAGGAACAGGTGATGAGTATCTTACGATGCAGGGATTCGGAGTCCCAGTATCGGCGTCTGGTCAGAGTGAGAAAGCAGGCTCGCAGATGTCGTCATCAAGCGACTGCAGCTCTTCGGTAGTGGGCAACTTGGCTATTGTAAAGTACACTGTTACAGGAAGGAAGTTGTCTAATAAGACAACAAAAACAAGCGAGGAATTAGAGAAGAAAAAGAAGAAAAGGAACCTTTATATGAAAATGTATAAAGCCAAGCAGTCAGAGAAGGCACGAGAAGATCGTTTGCAGCAAATGCGCAAGCACGCAGCTGAAATTCGAGCCTCCGAATCTGAGCAAGCCAGAAAGACTCGTTTGGTGCAAGGGCGTAACCGCAAAACCAAAACCCGAGCCTCTGAATCTGTGCAAGCCAGAAAGGCTCGTTTGCAGCAAGTGCGTCAGCATCAGGCTGAAATTCGAGCCACAGAGCCAGAACACGTCAGACAAGCTCGTTTGCAGCAAGTGCGTCAGCATCAGGCTGAAATTCGAGCCACAGAGCCAGAACACGTCAGAGAAGCTCGTTTGCAGCAAATGCGGCAACGAAATGTTGACTTCAGACGATTAAGTGGATATAGTACAACCGGCTTTATGCAAGCAATTAACACGTTCTGTGATAAGATATGTGAAGTTTGCACTAAACGGTGCTATTAGCATCAGATTTCTAGGTGGATTATAGATACTAAAACAACATCATATTTACCCGACGTCCTAAAACAAAGGAATAGCTTGATGGTTTGCAACCGTTGCAAGACTCATCTGAGTTCAAAGAAAAATATTGCACCATCCAAATCTTATTGGAACAACCTGGACCCAGGCTCTATTCCAGAGGTGATTGCGAAATTATCACAAGCCGAACAAAGATTGATCTCGCGCATTATACCATTTGTTAAAATTATAAAATTAAGCGGTATATTCGGTCAATATAGTTTTCGAGGTCAAGCGGTATTGTTCGCCCAAGATGTGTTCGAAGTTACTGAAAATCTCCCGAAGATGTTACCAAGGGCAACAAACAATGCTGGAATAGTCGTCATTACTGAACGTCTCGAAAATATTAATGTAACACGACAGTTTTCAGTGTCTAGGCAAAAAGTATATGATGCATTGTATTGGTTAGTTGCTAACAATCCACTTTACAAAGACGTTACTATCGACCAGAACGTTGTAATTAATGAAGAGGATATTATAAGAGTAGAAGAACCTCCAGTACAAGTTGCTGTAGAGACCAATGAAGAAGCTACTGAAGACGCGGACGCTTACATGAAAATCACTGATTCCTCAAGAATTATACGTGCTTCATGGAATCAGGGAAACGATGTCATATTCACATCAGGATTTGCTGGAGTACAGTGTTGTGCAATGGCATTAGCAAATATTTTAAGGGCCTGTATTCTTTCACCACGTTATTGGACTACAAACATCCTCAATCTAAATATGATAATAGGTGATCAACTCTATAGCGACATAAGATTTCAAACGGAGAGAAATTTAGCAGCTTATCCCATAGGAAATGATCAATACCTATTGGTGCGAAATTTTGTGGTCATTAAAGACGATTTGAACACATTTGGCAAAAGATTTCAGATCACTTTTGACGAAGAACCCAGTATATATGGGAGCTTGACGGACAAATTAAACGAAGCAAACATTGGAAAGACCCTTCGTCAAGGTCTGGAGGATCTATTCACAGTACATAACGCAGGAATACTAATAACAGATGGACAATCATTCGGAGTAATGCATTATGATAACAAATATTACTTCAGTAATTCTCATTCTTGTGGACCAAAAGGAGCCAAAGCAAACAACAACAATGGAAAAGCTTGTGTAATTGAATGCGATAATATTGATGAGTTCGTGAGGATATGTAAACGTACAACAGGCAGCAAAAATGTACAGTTTACTCTCGATTACGTTGATGTTGAGGTCTTTGATATATGTGATGATTCTCAAGGGATAGATACACATCAGAGTACTGAGATGGTAACAGCAGCATCTCAAACAACCAATTTCCAACAGGAATTAACTGAACAATTAATTCCACTGCAGACATCAGTGATGGCACCAATTGATGTAATGCAACCCAATGTGGAAGATGAAATACAGGTATCACGAAACCTTAATGAAATTACCCGTAAAACGAAAGACAATATCGTAAATGTGGGTCATGAATTAAAGGCAGAAGAATTTGCCTGGTATTATTTGTTTCCCTATGGAAAAAATGGTTTTAATGAGGAAAGACCTGTAAAAATTACAGCATTAGACTACTTTCAGTTCAGAATTTTGGGAAGCGACACAAGATTTCAACGTAACGACTATCTCTTTTATGCCTTATCTTCCTTTGAATATTATCGAATTAAAAGCACTATATCAGCATGCGGCAAGAAAATTGTTAATCAAGAAGGAGCAGTCGAAGACGTCCATCTTTATGTTAAGAATTTGAGAGGTTCTGCAGCCTATTGGAGATCAGCTTTAAACGAGCTATTAGCTCAAATCAGATGTTTAGGAGCCCCAACCTACTTTGTTACATTTAGTTCAAATGATCTCAATTGGTTAGACCAACGAAAAGCTTTATTAATTGCTGATGGTAGACCTGATGTTGATCCAAGTACCCTTAATATTTATGAGACTCAACAACTTATCGAAAAGTACCCAGTAATTTTGAGTCGCCATTTCATGGTAAGAGTAAATGCTCTAATGAAATTTATTAAGAACAATGACGAAGTATTTGGCGGAAAAGTAAAAGATCATTGGTGGCGTATTGAATTTCAAAATCGTGGAAGTCCCCACCTTCATATGGTAGTTTGGATTGAAAATCATCCAGAGTTTGACACAGAGGAAGGGAAACTTTTTCTCGATCGTAACTGTTGCTGTCGGATGCCTACAGAAGAAGAAGATCCAGAACTCTATGAACTTGTCAAAAAATGTCAAATTCATCGACATACACACACTTGTACAAAAAATAATACCTCTGTGAGATGTCGATTCAATTTTCCACGTCAAGAATGTGACGAGACACGAATTGTGTCACATTCTTCAGATGATTTTCTTCGTAATGGAGGCAGAATTTGTTTACTAAAGCGTCGAAAAGAAGATGCTTGGGTAAATAATTTCCACCCACAATTATTGAGACTGTGGAGAGGTAACATGGATATTCAACCATGCGGATCAAACGAAGCGATAGCGTACTATATTGCAAAGTACTTATCAAAAGCAGAACCTGAAGGTGTAGATTCTGGAATTGCGCAAGCAATACAGCAAATTCAACGTGAAGAGTCTGATATCTCACGTAAACTGTTCAGGATATGTATGAAGATTCTTCATGAACGACAAGTATCAGCTGCAGAATGTGCATATCGCCTTTGTCATATCCCGTTACGGGACAGTTCGCGAAGTTGTATTTTCCTGAACACAAGAAAGCCAGAGCAGCGGTATAAAGTATTGCGGTTCGGCAAAAGCGGTAGCGTAACTGGATATTATAGTAATATCTTTGAAAGATATGAAAACCGTCCGTTACAACATCCTGACTACGATTTTGCGAGTATGAGCCTTACAGAGTTTGCAATGCTATTTGAACCTTTCTATCCCAAACAGGTAAGTGAAACCGAGGAAAGTATTGATCATGATGCCTATGAAGAACAACCAAACATACGCCGTTCACGCATCACGCTGTCAGATGGGAGCACAATGGTTGTGCGAAATGTACCTGCAGTTGTCAGGGTTCCGTATTTTATAGCAACATCGGATCCAGAAAACTTCTTCTATAGCTTGCTTGTTCAATATATGCCGTATCGTTTGGAAACTGAATTACTTGAAGGTTTCGATAATGCAAAAGAAGCTTTCTTAGCCCGAGAGAATCGTTTAAAGGAAACGAGTAGACATATGCGCCAACATCGAGAGCGGGACCAACAACTTGAAAATGCATTTGTTCAGGTACATGCCTTTGAAATTTTAGAACAGCCAGAGCTTATAAATCCTGAAGCTGAAGAAGAAGAAGAATTACCAGATATAGAAATGAACAATGATCAATTTCAGAGGGCACAACAGGCTATGAATATTGATCAAAGACAACTATTTATTCTTCTTACAGAAAGTATTAAGAATCAACTTAATGGTGTCAATGATCGAGAGAAAATTTTCGTAACTGGTGGAGCAGGTACCGGGAAAACTTTTCTTTTCAATCTATTGAAAAACCAAGTTAACCGATGTTATGGAAAATCGGTGGTCAAAGTTGGTGCTCTCACTGGAGTCGCAGCACGGTTGATCGGTGGATTTACACTACACCGTCTGCTAAAACTACCAGTACAAAAAGATGGAGTTATTGGTAGCATGCCACTTCTTACTGGTAATTATTTAAGAGTAATGCGTCAACTATGGCAAAACGTTGAGTTTCTGTTCATAGACGAAATTTCTATGGTACCTTATGAGATGCTCTGTATGATCGATTCCCGTCTACGACAGCTAAAAAGCTCCAGCGCTTGTTTTGGAGGTATAAATGTTTTACTCTTTGGTGATCTAATGCAGTTACCACCTGTCCGAGGACATCAAGTTTTCCAACAACCAGAACACATGAAGCCCGCTACACATTTGTGGCGACAGTTTCGTCTGGTTGAACTTAAACAAAACATGCGCCAACAAGGAGACACAACATTTATAAATGTGCTTAACGCTCTAAGAGTTGGAGAATTGACGTCTGAGCATCTTGAAATTCTTCTCAGAAAAGTGTCAACAGATACATCTAATGAGTTCTCGATTGAGAAAGCATTAAGGATCTATCCAACGAACGACCAAGTTGCTAGACATAACGAAAAGGTTCTCCAGAGTTTTGAGGATAAAGGGACAGCTATTTATACGATAAAAGCACAAGACCAACTCATTGATGCTACACGAAATTTAGGTAATAAGGATTTAGATTCTGTGATACCTAGTGATATCAATAAAACAGGAGGTCTTCCTAAAGAATTGAAAATATTTGTAGGATCTAAAGTGATGTTGAGATCGAATATTGACGTGTCAAAAGGTTTAGTAAATGGTAATATGGGTTTTATAACAGAAATTATCTGGCCAAATTTTCGCAGGGGCCAAGTATATGCTGAAGATATTCCGTCAGTTCGTATCGATTTCGGTTCAGACGGTGTACATGTAATTAAACCAATGTCGATACAGTTCCCAGCAAAATACAGCTATGGAACTGTTGAGAGACGAATGCTGCCATTAATACTGAGTTGGGCATCGACCGTCCACAAGATGCAAGGTTGTACAGTTGATCATGCAGTCATTTATTTAGGCCCACGATTGTTTGCTGCTGGACAAGCTTATGTAGCACTTAGTCGTGGAAGATCCTTGGACGGTATTCGAATTGAAGAACTAGATTGCTCAAAATTAACAGGAAGAACCCCATGTAACAGAGAAGCATTAAATGAAATGGTTCGATTACGGGATAATCCATAAGACACTTGTTTGTAAAAAAGCAGTTAGTATTAACAATTCAGATGTAATCAAACTACTTATTTGGGATTTCCACGTTGACAATAACGATAAACGTCCATGTGAAACACCTTTGGTTATCTTGACCACGCCTCCATAACTCTGACTTTTTAGGCCCCAGTAGAGCTATGCCTTCGCGCGTTCGCGCTTAAGGCATGCAATACTGCCCTAATCTAAAGTATAAAAGCAATGACGACATACTTGATACCATTGATTCTAGTAATGAATTTGAATACAAAAAATTGAACTAAAAAGCGAAAAATAAATAATAGTTTAAAAAAACTAAAAAAACACGCTTTTATAGAAAAATCCAACTAAAAAGTAGAAAATAAAATTTAATAAATTTGGATTAAGAATAGTGTAAATAAGAAATAAATTTATATTATTGTAAAAAAAAGCGTGGGGTGCATAGTGTCAATAGATATAAATATTTTATTGGCAAATATGAGTAGATTATCATTTTGATATCTTAAAAAGCACCCCACGCTTTTTTTTACAATAATATAAATTTATTTCTTATTTACACTATTCTTAATCCAAATTTATTAAATTTTATTTTCTACTTTTTAGTTGGATTTTTCTATAAAAGCGTGTTTTTTTAGTTTTTTTAAACTATTATTTTTTTTAAAATTTAAAAAAATAGCCAAAATATGGACATTTAACATTCTTAATTAAACAAAGAAGGCAATTTGCATAAATGACGTCATACATGTTCAACTCCATAGTGATTATGCATAAGGCTAATTCTACGGTAAGAGGTCCTATCGATGCCCATGGCACTTATATACACTTTCCTTCAAAATTTAAGATAAATAATGTTAGTATATGGACAAATGAGTTTATTGTGAATAAAAATGTTACATAAATTACATTAATATTCAAGAACTTGAATATTAATGTATTGTTGCTGTGCGATTTTTATAGAAAATGGTCGCTTATTGTAGAATCACCCATAAAAATGTTTGCAAGAAAGAGATGGAAAAAAATATGTTCGATGTAAAATGAGATGAATTTCAGCCAGAGATTAAAAAAACCAAATCAAACAAGCCGCAATGAGTGGCAGTCTTCAAAGGCGCACCCAGAACATCTTTATAAGAAAGAAATATAAAAAATAATGAGTGTATTAGCAACTATTACATTTATTGAAAGGTATGAAAATATAACACTTTGAAAACAAATATTTTGGTTGGTTATTGATAAAAGAAAATTTTTTGGAATTTCAATTTACATTTTGTTGACTGAGCTTCAAAAAAACAAAAAATCGAAAACGTATAGTCACTCTAATTGCTTTTTCTAAGAACACTGGGTATAAAGTTGCAAAAATATATGTCAGATGTGAACAACAACTGAATTAAATTTATAGTTCCAGTTAGTTATATTTATTATCTTTGGAAAACTTATGTTTCTATGATAGAAACGTTTAATAGTTTCAACAGTCGCATAGTTAATTGAACAAATATAAACATCATTATTTAATGGTGTGTGTATTTATTTATATATGTATTCTATTCATTCAACATAATTTTACATTACAAAAACTAGAATATTGTTCATTGTTAAAGATCATAAATATTAATGCTTAAGTATGAACCTTATCGCAATATTCTTAAGGTTCAGATTATTTAGATTATTTTATTTAATATTTGAACATTCTTATCGGCAGCTGATGTCTCTAAAAGAATGCGCTAGATATCTTACTGGATTTACAGACAGTGAACTTCGTCTCAATCATTCCTTTTTATTTTCTGACAATAAAACATTTTGTATGATTAAGATGTAGTTAAAAAGGTTATATTTTTACTGCATGGCTATAGTATAAATGCCGATTACATTTCCAGCCAATGTCAATGTCAATGTATTAAAATATTTCGCAAGGCTATCATATTGCCTTTAAGTTCTTTTGCAGTGAAAGTGATTTAATGAACAGGGAGATATGCACTAACGCCACCTGTTGGTGCATAAATGAAGGAAGTATGTTGGTATGATATATATTATATTGATAAACAAATGCAATATATTGCGACACATAGGAAAACGAAGTCGGTATAACGAATCATGATATATATCATATCGAGAAACTAACGTCATTTGTTGGTGCATTTAAAACATTAATTCGTATTGTTCTGTCACACGTGGGCATTCTTGTTATATTTTTGAATAATTGGTTATGAAGGCGTATATTTTTATGCAGCGTATCTGAAGTGCCATCCTGATTAAAGTAAGATGCTTAATTTAGATCTTTACCGACAGAAGAAACACAAATGGGAAATATTTCAAGAATTGTTTTTAGAGATTATTCAATTCTTAGGATTCCAGTTAAACTTGGTAAAAACTTTCCAAAATATTGACCAACTAGTTTGTATTCATATAAATATGTAATATTATAACGAAACTATGGTATTTTTTACTGAATCCTAAAATATTAAAAAACTGTACAATTGAAGTTAATATTATATTAAATATCATTATCTATAAGAAGTTGGCATGTAAGAAATGAAGTTAGTTGTTCAGTACTTCTATAGAAGGAAACACAATCTTTTCATGTAAAAGTTCAAGTTATAAACACAAAAGCTTTTGAATAATAAATATTATATGAAGTGAAATAACAATAAAATTGAACATATATTTATAAAATAATGCAATGTAGGTCACACTAATAAAATTGTTTAAAGTGACGTCAAGTATTTTTTAAATAAAATATTTTACAATCACGGATTTCTCTTCAAAATTCATGTGTTCAATATTGAAAGTATAAAAGAACATAGCTAACGTAATTAACATGTATTGTAAAATAACTAACATTTTTTTAAATACAAGCTTTCGGAAGAAAAAAAATATTTCGTTTCATAATGGCTACCATCTTATAAATTTGTATTGTGTTTTTTTAATCCAACTGATATATAGACATAGTCACGATCTGAATCTTTCTCGTTTACTTAAAATTATTATTAAATACACTAATTTTATGGTGTAATTTATAATGCTCTTAAAAGTCAGATGTATGGTATAGATAAACAGAATGTACCATAGACCGCACTTCCTTCGATCAATTATTTTGGAATTATCTGTTAGAGACCATTAGACTATCGTTTTTGTTATACTTCGCTGTAAACGAAATACAAATTACTTACCGAATAATCTTACGAAATGAAAATTGAACAACATTTATGTAAAAAACTTTTGTAACATTTTCAAAATGTACATATTTTATTGAATGGAAAACAGTGTATAGATCCCGGCTAGAAGTTTCTAAACTGAGTTTCAAGGTATTAATTCAATTAATACCTTTATTGGACGAAATATGCTTAATGTTTTCACTTTTTATTATCAAGTCATTGGGATAATTATATTTCTACTGCCCATTGTCATTGCTACTGCTTTAACTGACATAATCATTTGTTAATAAAATTCAAATTTTAAAGGCGAAAAGTACAAAATCTTTCACATTGGGCTATCCCATTATGTTCTCAAAAGGGTCAGAGTACGGTAAAACCAAAATGTTGTCATTAATTTTTGCATTGGGTTTTCCCACTCAATTCCCAATTATAGCTCAGACAAAAAAAAAACTCTAAGCATTACTGACTTTTACTTTGGGCTGTCCCAATAAGTTCCTAATTGAATCCTAGTGCAGTAAAACCTATATTAAATTATTTTTCTGGATTGGGATTTCTCGATCAGTTCCTAGCTAGTTACCGTTAAGGACAAACTCAACTCCAATTATTTAATTTTAAATTGGGCTACCCCAATAAGTACCCAATTAGATCCCAACCGAGATAAGCCTTTTGGGTAAGCCCTTGCAACTCCCAATTGGGCCCCAATATAAGTATTGGGATAATTTCTAGTCGGGAAATAGAAATAATTAAAAAATTACAAAACACGATTGCCGTGAACTCTAAAAACGAACTAAACAAGAAAAAATTAGTTCTGTTAGTTCATCTGAATACACAAAGCATACTAATTTACTCATTGACTAAATAGATGAATAAAATTGTCATTGCAGTCGGCAGACCTCTTGGATTGAAGAGTTATTTTATGGAGCGAACTCCCGACTGTAAATTTTATTTATCTGTTCAATCAGCATGTAAATGAATCATTTGTTGCTTTGTTTTTTTACATTTTAGTTTATAAACAGTGTTTATGGAATCATGTAATGATTCTTAACATACTATATAAGTATAATCAAATAATTATATTCAAATAAGTATATTCAAATAATTGTAAATAAATAAGAAAAATTGAGAATAAATAAAATGGTTAAAAAAATTAGGAATGAATCCGGTCATGATTATGAATTAATCAATTATTAATTAAACATTAAATTCCACAAAATAAAGCTCAATATCATTTCTCTTATAAGGAAATAAAATTTTATTTATACAAAAAACAATAACTTAATTAAGTAAAAATCACAATAAATATGTGTTGTGTGTTAAATGGAAAGAACGTATGCGAGTGAGTATGTTCAGTTAACAACAGTCATTAAATATAAATTAAGATTGTGTTTTCTTTATAAAAAAAAACCCTCCCATACTTAAAAAACCATAAAATAGTTGAAAAGTAGGTGGAACAGAGGTTTTATAATACGAAAGAAATGTAGGTTTATGTTTATTTATAGGTATTTTATGCCTGGTATATTCGTTTGACTTAAACCAGAGTTCTGAATCATCTTCAGAAGAAAACGATGGTTTAGAGAAACAGTCGTCCAATATCAAGTTATTTCTAGTTAGTTATAAAGCATTTTCATGTCAATATTGCAACTATAAACTTTGGTTTTTCAACACAATGAGATAATAGTTTTACTTTTCAATTATAACCTAATTGTTTCGAAAAATGCAGAGCGGTAAGGGAATGTTATAAAAAATTCATAATGGATAAAAATTTAATGTTTCATACAAGCATATGTAAGGCTTGGATACAAATCTTATCTTGAAAAAGTAATGGATAAATATCATAACAAGTTCAAACAAAAAGTGTTGAAATTTTGGTGACGTATTCTAAACATAAAAATTGAGTTTAAGTTTGTAAACGAGCTAAAGCAGTCCATTGGGTTCAATGGATTCTTGAACCAACTTTTAAACTACAAACGATTCAAATTCAAAAAATGTTTGTTTCTGAGAAACAAACAAAAATTTTTTATTTCATTGAAATTGTTTTTCGTAGTATTAGGATTCGTCATAATGGTAAGTACAATACATATTATTATTATACAAGCATACATTTATAACTGTATAGACTGGATATTAATAGTATTTTATAAATGCTTATTAAAAATAATCCAAACAATGATATTCAAGCATATGTCGAGTATCTAAACAATTAACTCTGTTAGTTGTATCTTGTTTTATTATTCTATTTTTACTTTATTAAAAGAACATAAAATTATAATTCAAACAGTTAAAAAAGGTATAATAAAGACTAATAAAGGTAAAACATAAATAAAAAGTACTGATATTAGAAGCATTTTTAACATTTTTGAAAATATTTACTCAGTAAAATATTTATAAAAATTGTAATATTTAATTTAATGATTATTAATGAAAATTTAAGTTTAATGCCAAAATCGAATATTCAAGCTAAATATATCAAAATGGAAAAATCAGAAATTTTTATTAAAAATTTTATTTCTCCTTATTTATTATTCAATTTATGCTCACTTCATCACTATTAATTTTATACTACTGATTTAAAGGTGATGATACTCCCCAAGTAATTAAAAATAATTTTGTTTTTTACTAAAAATTTTTTTTTTTTTTTTTTTGTAATAGCAATGGAAAACAATAATACAACTTTGATAATTCTAAAATTAAGAAAAACTAAAAAAGGAAAAAATAATATTTCTACGAAGCATAGAAGTACTTCATGATATTTAAAGGTAGATTTTGGGTGATTCTGTAGAAACGGCAAGTACAAGGCGGTATATGAATTCTAGATGTAAATATTAGAAAAAAATATCGTTATTATTTTTTATATCAATAATAAAATTCATTTATGGAGATGTAGGGATTGATTTTATATTAACAAGAATATATTATTAATATAACAGGTTATTCAAACACGTATATTATTATATGTATATCAGAAAGTAAATTAAACTAATACATCATTTATATAAATAATTGTAGTATGCATTAATAAAATATGAAATCTCAAAGGATTGGTAGTATAAACTAAGCCATTTTAATATTTAATTGATGATAATCATCGTTCACTTTTGAAATATATAACAAATAATTAATACATAATGTATGTGCAATGTGTGAGAAACATAACGAGGAAAGTCGAAATAATTCAGTCGATTCAAATTAAGTCAAACATATGTTTTAATTACATTCAAATGATATTGAATTCTAAAATCGTTTTTGGAGAATTTAGACATTCTTTGAAAAATGTGAATCCTGCAAATACAAATCCAGCTTGGTCAAAAAACGTACTGCCAATAATTCACACAGAATATCTTCGTGGTGGTTGACTATGTTAATTTAAAGAAAATTAATCAGACGGTAAAGTTATTATTTTTTTCTCAATTTTTTTTTTTTGACTTTTACATTTTCCCACACTTCACGGAATATTGACACTTATAAATAGAAATCTGTAGTCTTTAATTCAATAATGTTAAACTAATAGACTTCCAGTAGTTTAGAGTAATGCGTGTTGGCCTGAATGGTTCGTATAAGGTAATTGTTGACATTATTTGAGTCCTATGTATTTAATTTTATGAATATATAATTGAATACTAAAAAAATATTACAAATCCTGTTTTGTTCCAAAAATTTCGTCATAAAACGATTCTGAAGTTCCTTATATATAATTCATTTATAAACGGAAAACTTTAATTTTTGCTTTTTTAAAATATTTACCTTATTCCATTTTACTGACCCAGAAATAAAAGAACATTTGTGTAGTTCACAACTGATAGAAATGTAACTTTAAGATAAGGCGACAAATATACAATTTTGGGAGCAGGATAATTGTAGGGTTTATTTTTGATAATATTGATATCAAATTTAAAATTATTATGTCTTTTATTAACATAATATATATATACTCGTTTTACATTACATTACACACGTCATGTACGGTAGTAATTATTCATGATATGTGCAAACAGTAATTATAAAGGATGAAATCTGTTGACAAGGAAATATTTAAGTATTCACACTGATCATTTTCACTATTTTGTGCAATAGAATCATTATTACATACGATAGTCCAGCCCTCAACAAGCGTATAAGCAATATTACTGTATCTATATATTTATACATGAACCGAAAG
The DNA here is from genome assembly GCA_020423425.1 of Chrysopa pallens. Lineage (NCBI taxonomy): Eukaryota > Metazoa > Arthropoda > Insecta > Neuroptera > Chrysopidae > Chrysopa > Chrysopa pallens. Next base: position 71,353,708 of record CM035592.1, read on the forward strand.
CTGTGTACCATTTTTTACGAAAATTATACGGACGGATTAGTATGAAATTTTACACACTTATAGATTATATAGAGAAGGACTATGACACGTGCGTAGAAAACAGGTGTGGCTCATATTACACACACATCTATGCTCACGCATATATATACTCTTTTGTTTAATAGACTATTTCGTGAAAAGGCAGTCACATTGACTTTTGCGTGATTATGGTCGAATTTCGACCACTGTTACGAGATTTTTATATATTTTTAGTTTTGATTTCTTCTATTCTTTTCCTAAATCATGACAATATTCTGCATTCGTTTTCAGAATACTTGAAAACTGTTTGTAGTAAAATACTTTTCACCCTGGTTGTTACAATCTGATACCTTTATAAAAACCAGGGTAATGCCTTTACGCATTCACATACACGCACATACTAACCCTGTAATATTATCATTCTCTTGCACGTTATATCCTATAGATGTATGTGGTTTGCTTATTTTTAGTGTCACTATTTCGTTTTATCCAGTTTGTCGAATCACAAAGAAGTTCCACGAAACGGGTTTATTTTGTGAATTAAACATTACGTTTATAAATTTTCAAAGGAATCTTCTTTCATATTAGAATTTTATCATACACACAATAATGGCCTTTGAATGTAATAGTTGCGCGAAACTCTATACACGCTTATTAGACAGTTTATAGATAGGCGAATTTAATTTATTTATATGGAACATATGACTGACTATATAACTATAGAATCATAACAAACGATATAATCAATATATTATGCGGTAACAGTGATAGTATGCACAATTTAGCATCGCGTACTATAATCATTATTTACAAAATATGTATGAATGTAGTATATTAGTTGACATAATATAGGTTAAGTTACATATATAATATTATGTCACTAATATCAGTAGTTGTTGTCTCAAATAATTGGATGTAAATACCTAACCAAACTATATAATTTAACCACAAGGAATCGATGGTATGATCGACATATGAATATGGGTAGTATGTGAATACACCTTGCATCGTTCCCATATTACTTATTCCATTCTGTAGATTATGATTTAATATTCCAATTCAATCACACAGTATATGTCGTCTCCACGTAAGATCGCAAAATTTTTTTTTTCAAGAAACAATTGGAGGATTTTGCGAAAAAATTAATAGCATAATAGCGTAAATGGGGAAGTATATTATATATTTTCATGAAATGCAGGTTATTGTTAATTTATATTATGATTAATAATTCTGCTTATATATATATTATTCCATATACTTTGATTACAAAACGTTTACAACGTGGTTAAAATACTTAGGCGATATTTGGTGTCAAGTAAGCATGGGTTAGAGTATTCGGTGTTGACCACGTTACAGGTTTTTTTCACATTATGGTATACCTGTGAATAAAGTATTCATGTAACATTATGGTTGGGATTTCAACATTGAGCTTTAGTTTTGGATTGCGATTCTAGTAAAGTTAACTCTTGTGTATATTGTATCAAGAACCCAAATATCACCTGAATTGGTTAAGTATTCTACAAACCCTTTAAAATATGGGGTCAACATACACCATCTACATAGTTCACAATTATGTTCGTTGTGTGTGCTATTAACCAATTTTTTTTTGGCAACGATAAAATAAGGAATGTGTCATTTTTAAGTTGATTATTGTAAATGATAAGATTGATTTAAAAAAAAAAAACAATTTTATAAATTAAAGAGGGCGTAGTTTGCCATTCCACTAAAATAATCTACACAATATAATATTTGATTACATTAAACCCCGCATACGATTGGAGTTCTTCATAAGACATCAGATTTTCTGATCAGAAAATCTTATCGTGTGTGCATACATACGATACTGTCTGAAGTATCATCCAATTTTTTTATGAGAATTTATCTAAAGTAACATTAGAATATCTGTAGCACTTGTTTGTCAATAAAATACCTAAATATTAAATTTATGTTTGAAAAAAATTAATTCGTTCGTTTCACGAACCCGATGATGTGTTTGTTTAAGGTTATTTTCTTATGTATGATCAGAGTTTCTTATACGAATCTCACATGACTGTCAGATGGTATGCGTTGGCCATCATATTTTCTGATCAGACAAATCTTGTCGCGGCGTCCAGTCTTAATCATATCACGCCAGAAGACTGCTTTTACAAGATAATTCGATTTTTTGCTAAAATAATCGTTGAAAACGGTTTACGCTATCTTACGCCGACATATATATGATACTGCATTGTTACTGCATGCTATGATTATGACAACCAACTAACTATACAATTATGACTGAATTAATGATGTTCATAATGTAATTATTTGTATGCATCCGTAACGTATTTATTAGTTAACTGTCTTTTAAAGATTTTATGCAGCTACATAGCAAAAGTAAACCGGAAATTTTTACGGTAATTAATATAGCAAGACAATAGCAAGTGTTCTTTCCTTAAATCTAAAGACTATTTGCTTTATGTTTAGAGAGTAATAGTAAACCCTTATACAGAAAAATGTAAAAATATAAGATTTATTGTTTAAGAAATAAACACATTTTTTAACTTTCACTGAAATTGATTAATACGATATTATTCCAAAATAAAAGACTGTGCACTTATCGATTTATTAATTTACAATCAACAATTGTAGCATCGATAGATTGTCTTGAAATTTTTACAAGACGCTGTATTTTAAGTGAATACTGTATTTTTTATAATTTCGGTTACATAATTTACGGAGTTAATATCTAGCATAGAATATTCAACAAAATAGATAAAATAGTCCGTAAAACTATTTGAACGAGAAATTAGACGAAAACTTGTCAAGGATTATTCTTAATTCCAGCAGTAGCTAGTAGTATTTTGGATGTGATTAAAAATTATTATGCGATATAATATTTATCAAATAGTAAAAAATAATAAGTATATTTGAATGTTTGTGAAATATTAGATAAAAAATTGAAATGACACAATATTTTTAATGTTGTTAACTCAATAAAAACAAAACCAATTGCCAGCTATTGCATCATCCCTCTTTGTTCGATAAATAAACTAGAAGAACAAAGGTATAAAAATATGTACGTATAAAAAAAATTATTCTACCATAAAATATCTTACACACAGACAACAAGTTGCATCTGCTTTTATATCCGTTATAACCCCCTTCAATGTTTCCGGTTACAGTGTTATTGTGTTATTCTTAGTTTGTATATATATATATATATATATATATATATATATATATATATATATATATATATATATATATATATATATATATATATATATATATATGTATATATATATATATATATATATATATATATATATATATATATATATATATATATATATATATATATATATAAATATGTGTGTGTGTATGTGTGTGTGTGTGTGTGTGTGTGTATTTCTTGAAGAAGTTTTACCATTGCATTGTAGATAAATTCATTCATCCCTCAAGGGTTTATTTTTGTGGTTTTCATGTGCACACAGCATGTCTAAGAAGTCTTAAGCAAGCCATTGTTTATTCAGAAATAGCTTGCAGCATTCTTTAATTTTGCAGTGTAATTATGATGTTAACACAAAAATTTAGTCAACAAACAAAATTTGAATTTTATGATCAGTATAATGACTTAAAAAACAAATCACATCAACAACTGATATGAGACAGAAGATCACTCAAATCAAATTTGATAGTTTAATTTTTGTTGTATACCGGTAGCTCTCGTTTAATCCTACAATAAGTTTCTATCGAGTCTTTTAAAATGGGTTAAAAATTTAACCCATACAAAAAATATTATAATTATTAATGAGAGCTCTAGGATTTTTCGAATAAATTTCTATTTTTTCCCCCAATTTCCTAGATCAAATTATTTTGTATATAAATACGTATTTCGACTACAAAATTGTCATCATCAGTATGAATTAGCTAGTTGTAGTGATTCTCTGAGGAGATGTTACTCGTTGCTAATTTGGTGACGGTTTGCACGTGCAATAATTTGATCTAGGAAATTGGGGGAAAAAATCGAAATTTATTCCATACAAAAAAGTTTTAAAAAGAGAATTATTTTATTTTTTATAGCCTATATGAATAAAACGTAGGTATTTAAAATTTTGTCAAAATAATACATTTTGAAAATAAATATTACGTCATCTATTTTTAATGCTCAATTGCTATATTCAAATATTATTTATTAAGTAAGATTTATGTATGTCATTTCGTATTAGTCAGAAAAAATAAGATTTTTTTATATAAGTGAGATTTACAAGATACTTTTACAATTTGATTTAAAATATACCATTAATTGATAAAATTTTGTTATTGTAAATTTGTTGTTGTTTTTTTAATTTTATATTGTCAATTTTATACAAAATATCACAGACAAAATTTCAAAAGTAATATTTCTATAAAAGAATAGAAAACTGTTAGTAGATGACGAAATTATAATTTTCTTCTCCTTTTTCATGAAATTAGTTTTTCTAATATTCATTATAAAAAAAATTGATTAACAAGCCAATTCGAAACAAAAAAATGTAATACACGGCATATTATATAACAAAAAATAAAGTTTAAAATGTATGTTAAGCTTTAAATTATTAACCAACTAAACAAAAGGTTTAGGAAAAAAGTTAAAAAAAACTTCTTTCAAAACTAAAAAATTTTGTTTTAAATCACCTTTACAAAATCTCAATTTTGATATTCCACAATTTATGCTCAAACTCAGCAAAATAATACTTAGGTCCTAATAATAAAATTAATGAGTCCCGCCCCGCCTACTACTCAACTTAATGCGGCTATTTAATTTTTGTGGTCTAAATTTTAGTGCAATACGTTTAAATTTTCTTTTTTATAGTTAGTTTTTTTGATTTTTTAAATTTTTGCAAATTTATCATAAATAATGTGTAAATTCGTAACTTACAAGGATTGCAATGAAGTATAGTGCAACAATTGAATCTTGTCATATGTACAACATGTCTTCAAGAAATATTTACGTAGTTTCATATCAAATAATGTAAGAATATTTTTCATAAGTAGTAAAAAGAATTTTTGAGAATTTAAATTAAAATAATAATAAAAAGGTAATATATGTATCCCACCTCTTCAATATGAGTATTCCCTTCTATGAGTATTTTTTCACTTATCAGAATCCAAAAATACCTTGGACTATTTTGATATATGTATATTTGATACTCACCTATTTGGAATATATTCAAACCATTGGAACTATTAACTGTTAACAGGCCATTCGAATAATCTATATTCGAATATATATATATATATATATATATATATATATATATATATATATATATATATATATATATATATATATATATATATATATCAAAATAGTCCAAGGTATTTTTGGATTCTGATAAGTGAAAAAATACTCATATTATAGAAGGGAATACTCATATTGAAGAGGTGGGATACATATGTTATGTTTCGAATTTACATCGTCAAATGAATATTCTAAATATTGATCATTCACTGTTAAATACCAAACATAAGTTCATGAATATATGTTATAGATAAAATGAAAAATAAAGAGCAAAAATTGCTCTAATGATAAAATTTATTTACTAGTTTAAAAATGTAAACAAACATATTTTAAGCAATATCTGTATTAAATTTCGATATTTTGCCCCAATTTTATATAGGAAAAATATTTATCACAGAAGGGTGAAACTAATTTCAATCCATTCTTTGGAAAATTTTCTAAAAATGATGTTAAGATATCCAGTAATTTAATAATAAATGTGCTGTGCGAGTAGTCGAGTTACTTTTTTTCTCCCACTCCCCGTAGACAGATAGTATAGACAATAAATGCATTATAGTTACACACATATTTTGCTATCTAGACCCATGCCACCGTAAATTAATCTGCTTTTTAATTTCTATTTGTACCGTTTCATGAGAATTTACAAAAATCTGTTTTCAAAACTATAATATAAACATAAAATATCTTGTTTTCTTAAATCGTGTAATTATTGAATTCAAAAGAATAATTAGATGATTTATTTTTAATTGCAACAAAAGTTGAAATCACTAAATAGTGGGGTTCCCGGAGTCTTTTATTTATGAATTATGTCAAAGAAAATGTATTGGTGTAAGCCTTCGGACCTTCTGAATTACGTTTTATATGCTAAGTACGAAAATGTTTACCACTTTATTTTGAGTACTTTCATACGCGCACCCACATGGAATTAATATTGTACAATATTTTGGTACACAATACATTTCGTGTGATGTAACTTAAATTAATTTCTTTTATTAACATTTTTTTAAATATTAAAAATCGATAAAGGGATCGAATTAAAGATTTGCTTATCTATTAATACATAGATTAATGAACAGGGAAATATTTGCTTATAATTTCACACTTGAATGGTAACTTATATACATACATTCACCAGTGTTTTAAATCATAGGTATGTTGCTCCCAATGACAATGTTGTACGTAAAATCAACACCCATTGCCACTACTCCATTTAAATGCATATATAGGTGATATATATATATATATATGGTGCAATTGGTGATGCATACGACACATATCGATGTATATACAAAACTCCAAACGTGTATGAAAATACAAACTATAACCTGTGCTCTACAATAATAATGCGATCTATGCTCACATGACTCTGTATATAGACCAAGCATTTAACACGAAAAAACACTTGAAAACCTTTAGGACTTCTCGTCATGTAATAAGTAAAAATAAATTTTTATACTCGATTTCATAATATGTCAGAGTATATTAATTTTAGTCTAAAGTTTGTTACGCTATCTAATATTGCCGCACAAAATCGCACATAATTCTGGTATAGGTGTTCATAGAGATGTCAAATTAGTCCATTTACTGGTCCGTCCGTCCGCCTGTCATAAAAATAATCCAAAAACAAATAGCGATCTGAATTTTTGGTGATGTATTCTAACATTTAAGTTAACATATATAGGTAAGAACAATACATATTATTATACATGTACACATATCTAACTGTATAGACTGAATATTTATAGTATTTTATGATTGCTAATAAAAAATAGTCCAACAATGAAATTCAATCAAATGTCCAGTAATTAAATTAAAATCTTTTAGTTGTTATCTTCAGTTGTTTACTATTACTTAGGCGATTCAGAAGACGCAAGTAGACGCAGCCAAATGCAATATGATATTAAATCTATTGAAAAGTTCTTTATAAATACGAATTGAGTGCGATTGTATATGAACTTTTTCGCTATGGCAAAAATATAAACAATAAAGTATAGCCTTGTGTTTAAAACAACATATGTTTACAATTGTAAGTTATGTAAATGTTTCAGTCCCTTAGTAATAATATACTTATACTTATACTTATAGAGGAGGTAATCCATAATGGTTTAGTTCTTAAATTCACTAAATAAAATATTAAATGTAATTTAAACAAACCTTCAAAATTGCGACAAATAACTTCAGAATAAATCACTATTTAAATTATACGTGTGGATAATTAAATATAAAGTGTCATACGTTAGACAAGTAACTGAAAGCTGATGTCGTATGTCTTGTTACCAATTTATGATTATACTTCTTATTCATATTGGCCATAAATTACCTAAATTTCACCTCTGTGGGTCATCAATACAAAAACGAGAAAGGATAGTGAGCTGAAATTTTAGTAACGTATTATAGGTATAAAAACTAAGTGTTTAGATTTTTCGCAATTTCTTAAAACGCATATCATTATATATATATATATATATATATATATATATATATATATATATATATATATATATATATATATATATATATATATATATATAAATTTAGAGCATTTTATGAATGCTAATATAAAAAAAGTTAGTTCAAATATTGATAATATATGCCGACTATCTATACAATAAACACTGCTAGTTGTTATTTCCACTTGTAAATATAAATATATTCTAATAATATATCCCTTATTGTTTGACGATACTTCTAACTAGCTCGCCTTCACAGTCTGTTGTAAACTGGCTATGACCCAGTGCATTTATTAGATCCTTCCACATAAGTTGTAAAAAATTAATGCAAGAATGAAATGATTGGCCAACCTAATATAAGTGTCAATTACAAAGATAACAATTAATTAATAGGTAGTTTTTGAATAATAACGTAGCGTAATCGAAAAAGTTTCGTGTGTACACTACCACATATTTTAGGCCGTTTTATTATATCATACAATGATGATATAAAAATGACAGAAGGTTTGTTTATTTGCCGTAAATTTATATAAATAAATAAAAAAATCAAGTTTTCCAAACATTATGATGTCAAAACTGTTGAGCAATCACGATAGTTTAAACAGTGGGTTCTTGGCCTATTAAGTTTAATTTAGGTTCATGTGCCACTGTGTGTATGTACATATGTATGTATGCACGTATGCACATGTAAATCTAGGTCACTCATCAATGACATTTATAATGTAAAAGAGTACTGTTTATATAGTACTGTTGTAGTAGGTATTACAATACAATTCCTAATCATGGATATAGTTTTGGGGTTGATGTTTATTGCATGTGTATTTATAGTATAATGTTATTTGTATTGGGTTTTTTGGTTGTTTTGTTTATCCACAATGTCTTTTTAGATACTATTATCATCAAAGCCATAAAATATGTCAAAGTATTACGTATAGAATTATATGATACTCAAAATCTACAGAATATTTCAGAGTGTACTCTACAATTTTGTAACGCTAGAAAATATTGAAGGCATGATCAAAATTTTTGTATAGGTGTTGATAGAGCATGACCTAATTAGTCCATTGCCGTCTATCTGCGATCTAAATTACTTAAAAACAAAAAAATGATAAGAAGTTTCGATATTTTGTTGGTGGATTCTATCATTTTTAAGGACGAAGTTCTTTTAGGGGGTTTACAATAAGTATAATGGCAGAAAAATTATAATGACAAAAAACGTATAAATAAGATTTTTATATATAATACTCTAAAAATAAGACACGCCTACAAAATGTAGAAGTGCCATTTGAATTAATTCTTCTATTTAAATTATATGCGTATATATGACATTCATTATTTACTCTCCACCAAAATACACTAATATAAGCAATATAATACATATAACCATACTTGGAGTTTAAAAAAGAACCTAAATAATTATGTTCATGACAGAGGTCCTCCGACCGCAAAAATTGTTTTTTATTATATTAAGTCCACAGGTAGAGTAAAATAAGATTTCTTACAATTTTTAGAAATATTTTTGATACTCGTCATTTAATATGGTGATTTTTGGGCATTATGTCTTTCCATTATTTTGGTATTGTTTCAATTTAATTAAAAAAGATGTAATAGATCGTTACATTTCTGGAACCTCCTCCTCTCTTGTTAAGTAACATTATGAATATTTTTGGTATATAATATCACTAAAGTATATAATATAAATGATTTTTCTATTGTATTAAAATAAGTATATTTTGTATAATATTAATATAGGAAGAGAGTTCATTTTAAGCTATAATACCTACGCATTTAATATTTATTTTTGAAAATTCAAATATATAAATCCCACTAAGAATATAAAATTTTACTATAGTATCTATATCATTACTAGAGAATCAATTTCATTAATATTCATAATATGAATAAAATAAATAAATAAAATAAAACAAATTATTTGCATTATTAATAGTTTTTTGTTCCTGAATTATTGTTCTTGATGCAACATCCAAAGCAAAAATATTATCCTACAGTCGAATTCGACTGCGTTATTTAGTCGTTTTAATAGTTAAATTAATTGTGCCAGCCACAAACTTATTAGAAGGTTGAATATGCTACTGAAATGCAGTATTAAGATATTTTTTTTGTGCAAATGTAAATTATGAAACTGAATTAATTTTTCGATGATATATATTAAATTCGTTATGGATCAAACGGTAGTTATAGATGGAAACACAAAAAAAATAAAAATATCGGACTTTCACTAAAACGGTGAAGTTTAGAAAAATATTCTACATAATATTATTTTATTGTATTTGAAATGTAAACACAACTCTTATAGTGTGATCACTCATTTTCTGAAGATCCTGTATGTATATAAAATAATATATCTTGAGCTTTGAATAAATGCTTGGATATAAATGAGTCGAGAATACTTATCTTATTGTTATAGCTCTTGTTCACATTGATCAAGTAATTTAGTAAAGTAGCAAGTAGTTTAGAAAATAATCACTTAACACTTTATTAAAAATCATTCACACTTATAATTTGTAAGCTTATTAAAGTACCAAGTAATTTATTAAAATCTTTAGATAAGATGCAAGTTTGGTTACTTGGCACGTGTGTGTTGCACAAACGCGTTCGTTTTCACAATTCGTCTTATTTTGGCTTGTTTTGCCAAAATTCATAAAAAATCGAGGCGCCACGGATAATGTAATCTCCCCCAAATTTTTTTCAATGCTCTATCTGTAAAGGCATACCATTATATATTACGTAATTATATAATATAACATAAGACAAAAATATAATATAATATTTTATATGAACATAACAAAAAAATGCAAACTGTATTTTGTGTACGTTATATATTGAATCATATATACAGATCGTTTTTACCTTCTCTTAGAATGTGGTAAAAAAAATTGAAAAAACCGATACCGATATAAAAAATAACAGTAAACCAGGGTCGATAATTTTTGAAACCAAAAATTATAATACATAGTAGGATGAAACGCATTGGGAACGCAAGAGAATAAAAAATGAAAGGAATAGTAATTTACGGCCGAGCTGAGGTCGGGAACTGGAAAGGTGTGAGTTTTTAAGGTAAAACACGGTTTATCACGATTTCCAGCAAAAAAGCAAGCCCTGTGTAATATAAAGATCTACAATTTTAAGTGAAAAATTGAAATAACCAAGTTTTTGGTTTTTTGTTTATCTTTTACAAAAAAAAAAAAAAAAAAAAAAATTTATGAAATTTGGTGAAAATTTAACTTTTTGTGTTTCAAATCCACTGATTTAAAATATTTATTTTTTCTTTTATGTTTGAAGAAACACCCTAATATTTAATCGAAAAAAGTTTCAATACAAAAGTTGTATACCTTTTTATTGCCTACAACTTTAGGACTTTTTTACTGGAAATCGAGATAAATCGTATTTTACCCTTAAAAACTTACCCCCTTCCACTGTCCAAACATACATAAAAATAATAACGTATAACTCAAACTTTTGTTAACTAGCATATTTTTATGTATGTATGTATGTATGTATAAAAATTATATTTGTATGTAATATTCTATATCGGTATATTTTAATATTGTTTTCTGCATACCCATAGAAAGTAAAAACGATCGGTATATATTTGTCTCTTGTATATTGTAGGTTATAAAAATATATAATAACTAGCTCTCCAATTCTATTATACTGAATAAATTACTTTGTATTTGTGAAGAGATCTTCGTAATTGGATTTTCCCTTAGAAATCATCATGTATCACATATACATTATTATTTTCATGTTAAAAATATACACATTATTTTTATATTATACTTATGATCAAATATTTATTATTTGTGTTACTACAAAAAAAAGAAAAACTGTTATAGTTTGTTTTTATGGTATCAAATATTCTGTTAACTGTGAAAATTGTATAATATCATCATTTTTACCGCATCCTGTCAAGAGAGTAATATTTGGCACTATAATCATTACTTTACCATCCCTGATTTAGTGACAGTATGAATTTTGTATTAATCTCTTATGTTATAAGAAGTTAAATTATAGGGCAGTTTAGCATGTTTAAAAAAGTACTGGAAAATATCGATTTCATATTAAAAAGTCACAAAAAATAAATAATTTTGCAAAATAAACCAGATTCCTTGCCATAAAATTACACAAAAATATGACTCAAATTTAGAATATTTAAGCATATTTCTACATAAATTTAGATTTTTGACAAATTTCTTAATATTTCCACGAGTATTTTAAAATAATACGAGAAATAAAAATTTAAAAAAAAAGTAATAACAATTAAAAATATTAAAGTGTTCAAAGATAGTGCGAAATAATAGAATTGGTATATGTAATTCATCTCTTACTAACAAAAGCATCGTTTGTTAAAAAAACATTTTATTGTTCGTTTTTTCGTCGTTTAATATTGCAAAATATGTAGGGTAGGTCCGGTGGAGATGGCCATGATTTATTTATTATCTTTAATCATTTAACTTTAAGATGAAAACAATTATTCAAAAAAAAAAAAAAAACTTTTCTATGTATCGGCTGGCCTTTCCTGAGGTGTTTGGGGTATATGACCATGTTAGTTTTATGAACTGTAATCTATTTTTAAATTTAAAATTTGTCTTTTTTAGTTTTTAAGTTTTAGTTTTTTAGTTTTCTTAGTTCTTATATGCCTTTGAGAAGTTAAAGTAATATCAAAACACTTTTGGCTGAATTAATTTATCTATAACAGCCGTTGTGGGGGATTAAAAAGAAACTATATATTGAGCCCTAGCATATAGTTGGATTAGTGAAAGAGTTAGGTTTTATTGGGCTGCTTATAAAAGCATACTCTGTTGTGGCCATTTGTACCAGGCCACTAACTCTCGTTAATCAGGATGATCTAATCGATAAAGAAATCAATGACTAGACATTGGTGATAAGGATTAAACAAAAAAGTACCAATTTCTAACCAAATTTTAACACCACGAAACTAGAGGTATACATGTCTTACGAACGACTGCTCAACCTGAGTAAACTTTAAAATTTTTTTATAGATTTTTCAATTGTTATGAAAATTTGCGAGTAGGTGCGCGTATTTTCATATACCTGAAACCACAGGATAGGATTTTATAAATAAAAAATATACTACGAGTATATTAAAACCAAGCATCGCCAAAACCCCTATCGTAGATTGAGGAGTACAGAAACAGAAGCTGGTATGAAGGGAGGGGTTCGAAATTAACAGTAAATATTCTTAAAAAATGAAAATTTTTGTTTTTGAAACGAAACGTCTGACTTCTTATTAATGCCAGGCATAGGTTTTTTAATTAAATTCTAAATACAGAAATTTGTATTATTATTAAAACTAATTACTTTATGAGTTGAATAATATAAAATTGGTAAACAAAAATATTAATTTTAGGTGCTGAATGAAATATTCAAATAAATGCTATCTATATATAATATGAATATGATGAAAAAGCTATTTCTTTACAAAACCGGATATTATTTTCAATATGTTTAAATTAAAATTTGACTAGCATTCACAGGTATATCATCACATTATATTTTCTCACTTCAATGGACTAAGAATTTATTGTCCAGTTCAAAATATTTAAAATATTACAACAAACGAAATCTATTTATTATTATTTTTTATTTATTTAAAGCTACTTGGATGAAATATCCCCAATTACTTATATTCTTGTTTTTAAATGATAATTTTGGAAATGAAAATGAGTACGTGACTACGTAGCGTTACAAATAATTATTTAATACATTTTAACAATATTTAAGGATGTTCGGGAGACAGAAGTGGCGGAAAAAGTGAGTGGAATAAACTCATTATTTCAATTGACGATTATAGTTTTGTAAAAAATAATAACTTTTGAATTACAGAGGGCATAATTAGATTCTAGACTCATTAATTTACAAATTATTATATTAGTTAAGATTTTTTTATTAATTATTTAAACGTTAAAAGGAATAATTGCTAGTGACTCTAAATTTCAGCTGACAGTGTGGCCGGACTTTCGTATGCACTAATTAATATTTAAATTAAAACGATATTTTCATCCACTTTTTAATTTTTCTTTTCGAAAACCGTTTAGTAAAATTTAATAAATTTATTCTCAATTAGAACTCTAAGAGTACCCGTTACTTTTTATAAAAGTTTGAAATTCCTGGTATCTTTTTTCTGTATGTAATAATAAATTTAATCTGTTCGGCTGAGGATTCTACATAAGATTAAGTGATAAAATACAATTTGTTAGAATTGCAATAATTTTTTAACAGTTTAACAAATCAGTTTGTAAATTATACAGTTGATTAAGAGCGAAATGATGTTTTATTAAATTTTCATCCGTAACATTTTTATACACCACCCAAACATCCTTAAAAATTAAATAGTTTTTGAAGGGCGTAGTATGTTTACATTTAAAAAAAATTGATCCAAAGCGAACCATACGTCTATGCAACAAATTGTATTGTATTGTAAAAAGTAGATAATAAATATTACACATCGAACGCAGGATCTTCTAATTGCTAATCCATCCAGTCTACCTATTATATATGTTTGCATGTATAGTTTGACACATACGTGTACACTATAGGTAAATACAAAATTTTCAAATTGGACACATTACACATAGTGAGATCCGTAGTTAATAATGAAGCATCTGTCGTGTAATTGATAGCACTTCCGAGCAGTTATTAGAAGAAACCGTGTTGGATTCCCATAAGATGTATAATGTTTTCAATTGTATCTATCTATAATGAGGTTTAAGGAATGCAAAGGTTGAGTTTGGATTTATTTTATTAAAGTATGGAGGTTTTATTAACCTCAACATTACGAACTTAATGTTGTACTCTGTCAAACGATAAAAAGTATTTTGATTTTAATGACGCAACTGGCGTTTGAATTTCAATTTTGAAAGATTATTACTAAAAGAATTAATAGGCAAAATATTAAAATAATTTTACTTTAAATCATCGTAATGGATTTCATTAAACTTTTTAAAAATAGAATTAAATTACAAAATAAATTTCAATATATAAGAAATGAAGTAATTTTCTTAATTTTATTGTCTGTATTTTCAAATTATAATTTTTTCTACCTGAAAGAAGAGTAGTTTTTAAGAAACCAATATTAACAATATACTAGCATTTGTTAACATCTGCAATTATTGAGTACAAATAAAAGTAGAATATAAATTATAACAACTTATAAAAATATTCTTTGCCATAATTTTTTGAAACAACATAAAGTATTTAATTTATTGAAACTAGTCTCGGCTAGGCTTCAGAAAAAATTTTAGGGAATTCTTTGAAGACTATAAAGTAGCTCAATAACCGCATTAAGCCCGTGAATATAAAAACTAACATCGTTAATTCTTTACATAGTACAAATATGCTTAAATATCGAAATTTGAATATAGAAATATAGAAAAGTTGATTGTTTTGAAAATATTAACATTTATGGAATACAAATATTTTTTATGGTAAAATTGAATCATGGATCCACGGGATTCAATCGACCGATTTTACTCGAGCTAAACTCACTTTTTAGGTCTATCATACGCAATCAAAAATACAACTCGCTATCTTCTTTCGATTTTTAATTATTTTGATGACAAACAAACAATGGAAATGGACTAATTGGATCATGGATCCACGGGACTAATTTTGCTCGAGCTTAAACTCACTTTTTAGGTCTAGAATACGCCATTAAAAATCCAGTTCAATATTGATTTTCGTTTTTTTTGTTATTTTGATGATATATTTTATACATATATCGAGTATCGCATTTTTTGTAACAAGCTGATTTTTATAATTGTTACAATGAACGTTGAGATTTTGCAGAATTTTTGCTCATATCTTTAATAAAATAATGTTTTCAAGCAAATTTATACCGCAATAAAATAGTCTGCAACAAACAAATATAGGGTTAATTTCCTTTAAAAAATTAGTAGACCGTCATTTAAACCTGAAACCTACAACCTAAAACTAATATGAATAACCGCTTTCAAATGAGCAAACTTTAGTTTGACTCAATAATGTCGATACAGTTTCATTTTGGAGTTTTTTAAATTAAAAAAACAAAATTACACAAGCTTTATACCTATGAAGAACTTTTAAAATGCACACTTTAAAGTTCGAAATATTACTAGCAGTTAGCCTGTACTTCAAAGGAAAGTATCAACTGTGTACATAAACTTTTTTAAATATATATACATTTTGTCTGTATCAGTCAAACAGAATGTGGATGAAGTTTTATTTTTTTTAAATAACTTTTTCTTCTAGTATTTAAATGATGTATAAGGTAACATTTTAAATTCAAGTTCGAAAAAATAAGAGCATGAATAAATACTATTTTGAATATTTATTATATATAGTTATAGCAGCTATCCACTCCACAAAGGGCATTGCAAAAGTTTTGTTTATTTTCGATCAAGTTTATTCTCATTAAATATTCAACATAAATTTTATAATTAAATTAACAACAATTGTTAATTGATGCTTTCAAAGAATTTTAATCTTAAAAAGTCCACAATGTCTGTGGTATACGCTAAGAATATGCAATCTTGTATTATTTTTTGTAATTTGTGGTTCCAAAAGAGATAGAGAAATACGACTAGCCAACTATATTTTTCACTTAAAAAAAAATAACACACATTTTTATAATTTTAACATTTATATAATGAATATTTCATATTTACTACTTGTTTTTCAAGGTGGTAAAATTGTTTGATACATAGTGATTAAAAAATAAAAAGTAGATAGCGTAAAAATTGCATGTCAGATATTTGATTAGCGAGTAGTAAACGGAAAATTTAGTCTAAAATGCCTTCTTTTCAACCATTTAATCAAATTAATTTTCTAATTTAATTTTAATTATTATCAAGATTTGCAGATATTTATTAACTGGTACGAAAAGAAAATTATAAAATTATATAAATCCACTAGTTTATAGATAAGTTTGATGTGATCAATTAAATATTTTTATTTGAAATTTCGCATTTCTGATTAAATATGAAAAACACGCCAATATTTTAACCAGTATACACTCTTGTTTTAGAAATATTATTTTTTTCACAAAATACAACCACAAAATATGATAATAATTTACTGATATTATTCCAGATTTCATGTAAATGCAAAATGGCCTGGCCAATTTTTAGATATGTAGTAACAAATTAAAATTTTACATTATAGTTTCAGTTATTTACCATTTTATCACCAAACATATGCTATTTATTATTATAAATTAATACATAAAGTCATTTCGGGCAATATTACATACCATAAGTATTTTATGTCAATATACCACAATATTTATGAGATTGGTTAATTCTGTCTTAGAACTTATTTATAATCAACAATTATCAATTAAATGCACTTCAAAATCAAAATTTGAATAAACATTTTTATGTTTTAAATCTTTAAAACATAAAAATGATAGAGCATTATGGCATTGGACCATATTGACCTCAAATGAAGTGAACCATATTGGCCATCATAACAAATTAATATAAAAACTAAAAGATCTAATCTTTACGTTGTTTTGTAAAATAAAATTTGAGCAAACAAAATTCCGTTTGATCTCTAGTTCCTCATGTAACGTAGGTTTTCTTGCCAACTTTGTATTAGAAACTCCATAAGCTGTTACATTTATTTTAACTGACAAACGTCTTAAAGTGGTTCGGGGAACTTAATACAGCTTGGAAGCTTTAATTCAGCTCATTCTGCGTAAATTCGATTGTTTTATTTATTGAATCCTTTCACTAAGCATAAATTTTTCTCTTTAAAGAAAAAAATACCGATATGTAGAAAGATGATGATATTTGCATTCAATATGGCCTGGTAGACCATATTGGCCGCCTGCCTTTATATATAGCTAACATGGCCTAGTAGGCCATAATAAACTCAGACACAAGTTTTATAAATAAAAATTTAACCTAAAACCTATTGAATAATATGCTTAGAAATTGCAACTATACAATATATTAAAAATTTACCTACAAAAATATGCACAATAATTGAATAGTGGCCTTTTAAAGAAAGGTAATGAGTGAAACTTACGAAGAAATGGTATCAAATCACATAATTATCTATTCTTGCACACACTGAGTACATGCACATTCTCCGCAATACATGGATTGGCTGAATTCATTAAGGTAAGGTGTATATCGAACTATGAAACATACGTACACTGTTGATGTTAGTTTGTTTAGGAGAAATGATATTAGGCCATATTGGCCGACGGTGCCATAATAGTGGAAACTACTCCACAGATATAATTTAAAAAATAGAAAATTGATAAAAGATACAGTTTGGTCCATCATCACATATGTGCGTTTAATATCCTTAAGACTTTCACAAATTATATAACATTTTTATTATCTTACAAATAAATTAATCAATTAATAATTATTCTAAATAAATCAGATACAGAATAAGAATAAAAACAAGTATTATATAGAGAAGAATAAAAAACTAAAATGAAAATTAAAAACACTATCATTTAATAAAAAAAAAAAGGAATATAAAAAGCAACGTATCTGCATCTATCATTTTGTTCTTCATGTGTTTTTTTTCAGTACAAACGTTCATCTTTACAAGGAAAAAACTATTTGTTGTATCACAGACCAAAGTAACATAATATAATGTTGTAATATACTCAGTATATTGTTTTTCCTATAGCAACAAGCAAGCATATAGCAACAAATACCTATTCAACCCAGTTCAGTTACACACACACACACACACACAACATACATTATACATACACAACATAAATGGTCTTTGCTATATATAAATCACTGAGGGATGGTAAATAATATTACCATGATCAGTCATGGGAATTACCCTCTGATGAGAAACAAGGAAATACGTGAGGGAAATGTCTTATAATTGAAAAATTCCAGCAATATGTTTTACAACGAAAAACAATTTTATCATGTCATAATATAAACATGTTTATTTAGAATATTTCTAAATTATAATCGGTTTCCCTATCTTGTCATTTTTCGATACGCAAATTGCTTCTAATTTATACGAATGTAACCTTATATTTGAAACATTTCATTGGGCAGATTGAAATATGAGAGGAAAATTCAACTAATCATCTACCAATTTACATAATTTAATTCAATTATTCATTGATTTTTATACTCGACATATATATACAGTCTATATAACTTGAAGTCGCTGCCTTTCAGCATGTAAAAAAAATGACATTCCCTTAAAGAACATGAGGTATTTCGAATTATAAAGACTTTATTACTCGAACAAAATATCATTTCCCTACGAAGCAAAGATAATAGTACATATTTATATTCCATAACGCAAATTTCATTTCTCGAAACGGAGAATTTGTCAGTCATAGTTAGTAGAATATAATTGTTAAAAAATCTTAACAGAATATTCTGTGCATCTAATCTGTTGTTTGTGTATTTTATGTCGAATACAAATAAAGACAAAATTTTTGTATTTCTATTCACATTCGAGTTTTCGAGATTCCACTGTAATATTGATTTAAATCTGAAGTTAATTCATAAGTTTTTTTTTGCCTAATGGTCAGAAATAAGCTTCACAAGTAAAACTTGCAGGGGTTAGTAAAATTTTAAATAAGAAAAATATATAAAAATACAAACTACTAAAAAATCGTGTTTCATAGAAAATTAATGAAAAATATCCTATTTTTTAATTATAAATCCATGCTTTAAAAATTAAATCTATTGCAATATATTGTGTTCTTATTAATTATAGTTTGTCTACAGGTGTTCTCGAAAATTATAATTTTATTAACGATTACAAACATTTCAACATTACATTAACATCATTGACACAACGAAGTAACATCTATAGTATAACTAAACCCTTTTGCATTTCCTTTTGTATGAAATATGCTTGTACGTTTATTAAATCCAGGTAATTTACTGTTTATATTGCCTTAATAGTTTTTGAACTTCATTGGCTCACCAGAGCATTGAATATAAGAAATTTCCAGAAATTATTGTTTATCTCGTTTACAGTATGATGAGTTAATAGTTTTTGTATGGGAGATATAAAACAATTGATATAAAGAAGTGTTTTCTATACTTCTTACTAAGAATGGGGTTTCACCGTGAGTGAAGTCGAAATATGTATTGTATTATGTCTCCATAAAAACGCTGATACTCCATTTCATATTTTTTCGAAGTTGACTTACTAAAAATCGTGAGGCATGACGTTTTGTCGTGTCGCAATGCCTATTCATTAAACTATATGTTGCCTCCATTATAACTAGCAGCCCCATAAAACATATGAACTAATATATTTAACTATTTAATCTAAATATTTAAATAAGCTTCTTTTACTATTTTGTTATTCAAGTGTTATAAATTTCACCATTCATGACATATATTTGATCAACGCCCTAAGAACACTTTTAAAATTGTTTTTTATACGATTTTCACCGCATGAAGAGTTTGTTTTCGAGAAAGCATGAAACTCGATCTCATTTATTTGTTCAGAAGAGTAATTCTGATAATTTTCGAATTGATACATCTTAGTCATATATTTTATTATTATACTACATTTTGAAACATCTTTTCAACTTTTTGGGGTTGGAATTTTTAAAACTCGTTTAGGATAATTATTATTATTAATATGATAATCAAACATGCTAGCAGGGACCATAAATTTTTAACCCCGTTTCGCCAGTTTACAAGTGGAATTTTCAAAAATCCTATAATTGAAAAACTCTTTGTGTGCCAAATTATATCATGTTTCGTTCAGCGGTTTGAGCTATAAATTAATAGATCAGTCAATCAGTTAGCCAGTCAGTCACAGTTACATTTTAATATGCATAGAAAGGAAAAAATTGCCAATTATTTAGACGTTGATCCGAATCGAATAAATATAGAATTTACTTTTCATAAATAATTTTGATGTTTTTGAATACGCAAAATTCAAAAATCGTATGGTATGCAACGTGATATTTCCATATTTTGTCTCCAAAGTCTGTCATATCGTCTCCAATCACTTATTATTTACATTTAAAAACCTTTTGCATTAACATTAAATGCAAGACTACGAGAAGTATGACAACAATTGCTGTGAGAACATCATACGAATATTCGTGATTTTTGTATGAACAATTTGAATATGCACTAGTTAATATGATTCACTTTTGAAGTACGAACTTACCTTTAAATCTTAATAACGAAATAAACAAATGACTCACCTGGAACAAAATAAAAAAAAAAATAAGATAGAATTATTAAAATATTGAAAATTATTTGTGCTTTTCTAGCACCTTAAGTGTGAAGCGTAAAATAATGAATAGAAAATATCTTAATCCTAGCACAGAAAATATTTAAAAAAATTTGACTTTTAAATTTAATAAAAAAAGAAGTATTTTCTGTGAAGAACTGAACATCAAAATTATGCATCTTAAAGTGAAATTAAAAAATAAAAGTAAAAACTTTTTTAAAACAAGCTTTAATTTAAATGTCCTAAAAAGAAAAAAAATAAAGTTTTATTTTAAAACTTTTACTATCAACTTATATTGTCATTAGAAAATTTATATGATATACAAACTAGTTGCGAGATTATTTCCGTTTAGATTATTGTTTATCTACATACGTTTATCTCGCGACCAGTTTTCAACTAAAAGTTCATTTTTTAAGTGTATTCAAATAAAAGCTTTTTTTAAAAAAGGTAAATTTTATTTGTAATATATTTTTTACTTTTTTGCAATCGCTGGGTAACTAAAAACTGCAGACGGATATAGATATCTTCTTCAAAATTGAGCTGCAAGCTTTAAAAAAATGATGGTGATAACAACCATATTTACTCAATTAAGTTGCATAAAAAAGTTTTTGCTAATGAACTATAATTTATTTTTGTTTTGTTTTTGTATATTACACATTTTAATTCTAGTTACAAATTAACAAATTTTATAACTAATAAAAAACGATAATTACAATTTTTAAAACGAGTGTGTCAATTTGTTTAATACAATCAGAAACAATAGATCGATTGAATGAATAGCCATTCATTCCACAAATTTGTTATTTGCCTTTTGTTTTATAAAATAGCACTTCATTTAGGAGTATTTAATTGTATTCTACCAATTAGTTTATTTAATTCAAAAATATAAAAATACAGCATTATTTGATTTTCCTACATTTTAATTGTTGATTATACAACACAATGATCGAACAAGCTCGAGTTAAGGTTTTTTAAATCTCCAAAACACCTTTAATGTAGTTCACAATAAAATAATATTAATTTGAAAATCTGCAGTTGACTGTTAAAACGATGTTTTACATGTAATCTTTTGGAGATACAAGCAGATGATGTCATGCTGGTATTTTTATTTACCTCTTTATTTATTTAAGCTTTTTGACGATCTTGATTATTTTTTATAGATATATGATATTTTTTAATTTTATAGAATTTTAAAAAATAACATCAGTTTAGTATTCGTGCAGACATTTTAATTGAGTGATAAAAATTTCGCAAACTACGACGTTGAAATCATTTGAAGTAAGCCAGAAATAAAAAATCTTGTAAGTTTATATTTTTTGCAGACTAGATACATTTGGAATAATCAATCAAAAAAATTTTTCTTTGTAAGAGTTGATAAAAAAAAAGCTTTGCCTAAGTTATTATATGGACGTGATTTTCCATTTTCCAGTATTTGAACACTACTTTACACTACTTCAGGGTAGAGGTCCTAAAGGCCAACAGAAAATCTATTTCATAAGTTTTTAGAAAAATAATTTTATCAATTTTTGGTCATAAATATGTACACAATTTTGCATTCAGTTTTCCATTGAATTTTGTTTTCTTGTTAAATATTTCTTCTAATAATGTCTATTAAGAATAAACTTGATTTTCAATATTTGATGGGCCTTGAGGAGGCCAATGTATCTCACAATATTAAATCGTATAGCACGATAAATATTGATAAATTTAAATTTCTTATTAAACCACTTAAAATAACAAATTATCTAATTCATTGACTTCTTTTTGGCTTACAAAAGGTTATAAAATACAATAAAAAATTAAATAAATTTTTTTTGTTATATATTGTGCCTTTACAACATAAGTCTAGTTCAAGTTTTAGTTCATTTTCAAGTTCACTTAATATATTTAGTAGTGGCAGATTCAATGTGTATATGTTATCATGATGTTGATGTCTTTAGGTCATGTACCTTCTGAAAACATACCACATAAATAACATCAGCACATAGACCTTGAAGCGGTTCCTCAACTTAAATTTACATCATTCTGATTATTATTATTATTGTTATAACTTATTATATATTTTATAATCATTATTTTTAAGTTTTTTCCGGTATCATTCATCATTTTGTAACAAAAAACAATAAATATCCAATGGCGAAAATCATTTACTAGTAGATCATAAACTACAGAGTATCCAAAATAATATTGTAGAGTGAAATGAAAAATGACGCAAACTAATTTTAAGCTGTTTAGGATAAAACTGTGTATTTTTTTTTTTGTAGTTTAAAGCTTAATTGTTTCAGCCACAGTAAGAATGTATTTATTTCGAACCATTTTTGATTAACTACCAATTTTATTTACATGGATTCAATTTTATGAAAATGTTATCATAGTTTAATATATGAACAAACTTAAATTAAAATACTTTTTTTTTTTAAATAAAATAAAAATCATTGACGAGAAATAGCCATAGGGGTCTTCATAAAATAATCAAATATAACACATCTATAATAACATTATAAATACGAAACATTTGTATTTTTGTATGTAACGAATAAACTTAAAAACTACTAAATGGATTTGAAAAATTCATTCGCCATTGGGAAGCTATACTATCCTCGGGTGACATAGGCTACTTTTTATCCTTGTATACTCACGGAAACTACGCAAGTGATACCGCGTGACTTTCGCTAGTCTTCTAATAAAGTTAATTTGACAACCTTACGTATTATAAAGTAAAAAACGCGACAACGGACGAATATAAATTTTTTTATATAATAATTAAAAAAAAATTATATTGGTTATTTTTTTAGAATTTTTGGGGCTCCAAAGCTCAAAAATATTTTGTGTTTTTGTAAAAAATTAATTAACATTGTTTTTAACTCACTTAGTATTTTACTAATATTTTTCGTCTTAATTTTTTTAACTTCACAAGAAATGAAAAAGTCTAAAGCGTCCAGAATTACATTGATCGAATTATTGTACAAAAATGATTAAAAATAAATGTATATATATATATATTTTTTTTAATAACGTTGTAAAATATAATATCGTTTTTCAGTGTGACATTTACACGGATTTAACAAAACAATTACTTTTCATTTGGCAGGCATTGACAGTTTAAATTATATTAAATTTGACTATTAATTTCCATTATCAATTTATGAATCTAACTGACCACCTGTTATTTGAATAAAGGATTTATAAAAAATTGTTTACCCTTCTTTTTGTAATATTTTCGACCAAAATTAAATTTTCTAGAATCATTTTGGTCGTACAACCTTGATTTTTTTTAATGCGTTCAATGAGTGTATATTTAAATGAAATGAATTTTACACGGTGATGTAGTTTTGGCAACGATGTAGACAGTTTTGAATTATGGTTATGGTCGATATATAATTTAATATACATAAAAATCAAAACAATTTACGGATTTATTCAATCACACGATTAAATTATCTTTTAATAATAGTACAATAATTTTTGTGAAATCTTTATAAAGATAAGGCAATCGGAGGTTAACAGAACTGAACCTTATAATGATTGTAAGCTAAAAATTTAAAAATTTCAACATCTCGAAATTAAATTCTATGCAATAATTTTATTTACGAAAAGGCGTATAGAATTTTTTTGGCATTCAAATTTTTAGAAACGTTTATAATTTTTAAAACAAAATATTTTCTTAAACAAGTGAAAACAGCAACTGACAGTGTTTTTCGCTTAGATACTTCAGATATGGTTCAGTATCAATGTTTGAACTATTTTTATTGATTAGCATTTATAATATATATTAAATATGCAGTACATACAATTATAAACATATACAACCATAATGTGTTTGAAATGTGTCCTTAAGATAAATGTGGATAAATTTCAGCTAAAATAATGGCGAACTTAAACAGTTTACTCAAAAATGTTCAAAAATTAATAATATTTTATTAATTTGCCAAGGTTTTAATTGGTCACAAGGAAATTATTGATAAAAGTTTTAAATTTAAAATTAGATTCGCCTCAAACATATTGCGTGGAGGTATACATGAATTAACACGTAATGTTCAAATATAATTTGGAATAACACTGATGACAAAAATTTGGCCGTCACAGGCGCCTGGTTGATGTGAAACTTTTATAGTTTATGTGGCTACCTTTTATTATCTTATTCTACTTTTTATGCTTTTATGTGACTACCTTATAAAGTTTAATAGTTGGGTCAATTATCCATTAAACCCAATGGACCGATTTTGCTCATTCACCGACCTTAAAGTCACTTTTTATGTTTAGAATACGTCATCAAAACGTCAGCTGCCTATCTCTTATTGATTTTGAGTTATCGAGATGGCGGACCGACGGATAACCACAAATGGACTAATTTTGTTTGTGCGGTCACTGTAAGTTAGCGTTACAAACTAAAATTAATATACTCTGACATATTATATAGATCGGGTATAAAAAATCTCGTATACTTTAAGTTTAATTTATTATTGATATATAAGTGCATACTATATATCAATCATAAAAATATTAATTATTATAAAAATTATAAAAATACAACATTGGTATAAATATTAAATTATGTTTTTACAATTATTATTCTTTGTCTTTCACATATGTTTAATATTTATAATAAAAAAAAACTTAAAAAAATATAACATTATACTCATAGCTTGATAAAATAATGCGTAGGTGCAATATATTATATAAATCAGGGGCGTATCGTAAGCAAAAAATGTAACCAACAGAAGCAATATATAAGTGTAGTGTGTCTTTAAGAGAAATTATTAGTTACTTCAGTAATAAACATAATCCTTAATGTAATCTCTATCAATTTTCGCGCAGTAATGACTAAAAAAAAGATGTACATAAAAAAAGTATGTATTGACACCAAAACGAGAGCTTGTCGAAGTGTACAAATTAATAATCTTGCGAAATTTATAAAATATCAATTTTTTAGTAAATGTTTAATTGGCGTTGTAGCAAGAAAATTGGACATAAGGAAATTATTTATAGAAGTTAATAATTAAAAATAATTTTTACTTTGAATTTCTTAATTTTTGCATTCAGTTCTATTTTTTGTGAAATTTTTTTTTTTGGATCTTTAGTGTTGCATAATACAATTACGAAAAATTCCGTCGTTGGTGGTCGTCGTTTGTTTTCTTCTCTATTTCGTTTAAGGGGGTTACTTATATAGGATCAGTTTAAAGTATAAAAAAAGAATCATTCAAGTTAGAATAATCTCTAATATTCAATCACAAAGTTTTTTTCGCAACAACCCCCTTCCCTTCTAACCGGTTCAAATTTATAAACTAACAGATTTAAATGGGACAAAAGAATACTTTTTATAAAAAAAAAAAGGTTCAATTAAATCGGCTGAGTATGTAAAAATAAATGTATCAAATTTCATAACATGGAGCATTTTTCTCATGGTGCGAAAATTATAAGATATTTATTAAGTAGTGTGCTTATTGCAGAAATAGCACACTTCTCCCTTAATCCTTATAAATGCACTAGCCGCATGTGTTTCATAATGACTGCATTAGACAAAATAATGGTATTGTACAAATGAAACAAATTTTTTAATTGAAAGTTTACGAAACAGTATATTAATGTACAAATGTTAAAATAATTTTTTTCTAGAAACATATATCGAAACTAATTTAGATACATGTCTCAAACATAAATATGTTAAAAAAATTCGAATTCAAAAATTTCCTCTCATGTTTGTGAGTTTATCAATATTGGAAATATTTATTTTAATATCTCGAATATAAAAAATTTTATAGGTATATTAAATTTATAGCCTAAGGGTGTAAACTAGCATATCGTTTATAAATACTCATTTAAACATTTGTATACGGCCTTATTATACTTAGAACGAAAACAAAAATTCTAAAAAGTGGATCTTTTCATTTTTGCAGCCCGTGAAAGATTTGATTTCGCCCAAAAACTTCAAATTAACGGATATCCGCTTCGTTGTTATTGTAATACCAAAAACTATTGAATGTAAAATCCGAAAAGCAATTAATTATACGAGCTACGTAAAAGAAAAAAGCCTACATTTCAGATTTTGCGTGGAGAAAAATTTGTTACTCTAATCGTATCAACGCCATACACAAATTTAATTTAATAAAGTTTATAACACTAAATAATTTTAAATATTCTTTCAAAATATCTCCATAGGTTTACAAAAAATTACGTAATTAGTTCATTTTTTCTGTATGACCGTCATTCCGTAATTATTATAACTCCGTGATAAATAAAAAGAGATAGCGGCTGAAAGGTTGGTTGATTCCATGTTCTAGGCATCATTCATGTTTTGAAAATTCAGAAAAAATCTGGCAAATTGAAAATTTTCTAATTTTCCCGATTATTTCATGACTTTTTCAGCAAATTCGAAATTCCTTAACCATTCCAGGTTTTATCTAGCCTGTTAACACGCTGACAACCTGACGTTTCAATTGTTCAAGGAGAGGACTGTTCAACAAACAAGAAGTTAGGAAGCAAATGAAAGCCTTCAAAACTGTTTACAGTCTCAGTCTTACCTTGAATGCTGAATCTTGGACTCTTAACGTCTAAACATAGCTCTTAACACAATTATACGAAACTCGTTGAATACCTACTAATGTAAACACTTTCATCCAGTTAGTCCAATTCTGTTGGTTTGAACACATAATGCAGATACGTTACCAAAGACAACCACGATAAGCTTATCATGCAAAATAATAGAACCTTCATAGAAAATTTTAGAGAGAATAAAGAAAATCATAGAAAACCGAAACAAGCCCATGATAATGAAAATGCCCAGTTTTCTAGGAAGGATAAAATCGCATTATTTCGAAAAACTTGTAAAGACTTTCCTAAAGCTTTAAAACTTTTCTGTTACATTCAATGATACGCTACTGCCAAAAAGCAATAAATATACTTTTAAACATCCCTTAAAAAACATAGCAAAACAATATAAATACCTGACATTGTTATATACGTATATATAATTATGCAATCCTTTTCACATATCGTCTCTCATTTGAATTATATCCAATTGCAGCTTCTAAGCATTAAGTTATTTTAATAATGTACTATTGTACGTTGTTGCAATTCTAAATGTATTTTGATTTTAATTCATTCATAGAGTAATTATTTGATGCATCAATTGTATTTACGTATTATTGCTTTTATGCATGCCACTTTTTAGACCTTTAAATTGTTAAAAAAAGATTTCAAGAGTTGTTAAAATTCATTTCGTAGGAAAAAATAATATTAAAAATTTTCCGTATTGACAATTGTTCCCGAAAGTAACGATAACGAGAATGTTCCATTACGAAGTACATTTATTCACATTATTTTGTAAAAATGGCAAATACGTAAGTCTATATGCACCATTTTTCGTATATCAGCATATTGATCCAAAAGATTGTTAGAAGACTTTTAAAATAATTCGCTCAGATTTATAAATTCATTAAACAAGTTGATTGGAATGGAGATATCTCAAAGGAGGTACAAAGTGTCTTAACATATGCAAAAACAAAATGAGGAAATAATTCTTAAAATATGTTCACCTATTTTAATAATTATTTCAGTTTTTCTAATCAGTGTGATCAGTTTTTCTAGTCAGGTGTTTAATGAATCCCCGATGTCACAACTCAATCACATATTATGTATGATGCCCTTGTATACACATTGAAAACAATGATATATATTTGTTTAATGGGATATTCAAGGTAAACTTCAAAGTCTATCTATTTAAATACGTTTACATACGTATATACCAACACGATTGTAACTAAATATTCACAAAATCTAACTATATTCACAAAAATATTTCTTAAAAACTTCGGAAAAGGAAATGAAACTTAATAACAAATGAGTAATAATAAAAATGTTTCTAGTCAATTAGTGATGAGCAAAGCAAGATACAGTCTAAGACCGGGATAGTCTTGGTCTTGGTATTGCATACTCAGCCTTGGTGTAGATCTTGCTGAAATACTTCAAGTCTTATTGTTGGTCTTGGTCTTGCTTATATAGAATTGGTCTTGCATATTTGATCTAATACTTGCGTTTTTTTTTAAATTTTTCTATTTATTATCATTATGTAGGTTATTAAAGGTATAAATTATAAATAACTCACAATGAATAATTAACTCTAACTAAAAAAAAAAAACTTTATTCATTGCAATCATAATAAGCTGCCTGGCTGCAACTCTGTCATAAAGTCGTAAATTTGTAATAAAAGCAAACCCAATTACTGTAAATTCCTGACTAAAGACACCAGACACTCCAACCATTGCTTAGCAAATGAAAAAATATTATGTTAAAAAATTTAATAAATAATTTATATTCATATTTACTCTTATGATATTGGATTGGGTTACCTCTTAAGCTTACCCAGTGAATAAACCTTTTCAGGCGTTTAACACTTTGAAAACATTTCTCACCCATTTTCCGGGAATCTCCTAAATTAAATTACCTTTACAACAGTCTGAGCCACACCAATTGTTAAAAAAATATTTTAAATACAATTGGGCTGATGCTCAACTTGAATTACCAATTTTCTGGATAATTTACTGAGAAACTATATCGGGTCAATACAATCTTTAAGTCTTTGTATTATTTATTTTGTTTTAAAATTGTAGTAAATTAAAAAATTGATTTTAATATTTTTATACTGTGTGTGCTTAGGGCAACCGTTGAGATAAATCCAAAGGCTTGATAAAAGTCTGTAATATTAACTCATTTTTGAGTTATCGTGTAAACTAAGTAAATATATTGAAAATGTTTATTATTGATGTTTGTTAGTTAACATCTGCGTTTACTAAATTTTATATTTTATTATCGTTTAATTATTTCTTTATCAAACGTGATCATACAGTAAATGCCGATTACACACACTCCTTGCTGAGATAGGAAACGAAATACAGTAATGAACTCATCAAAACTAAAATTTACCATTTCTTTAATTATTTCGAATATATTACTTTATTATTTTAATAAGAAGAAGGTGTTTTAATGATTATGATAAAATCATATTGAATTAAATTTCATTTATTATTTTTACAGAGTAAATGTTATACATTTTTGAAAAAGTTAATTAAAGCTTTTAACGCTTCGAAGTGAGCGTTCATTTATATTGTATATGTTACGGTTCAATCCGATTATATTCAGGTAGTCAAGTATTAAGTGAGAAAAACGGTGGAGAATTTTAATTTGTCTATTAATAAATCATATAAAAAAGGCTTATATAGTATTGGTCAAGCTATGGACACCGTGCATCAAAATGTTATCGTTCGTTTTTCTGGTTAAGAAATACTATTTTACCAATCAAATGTCACATAACACTATGAGTGTGAGTGGTGTATGATATAACATAAAAAATTTCTCAATATTTATTAACTAATTTAAATGAATAAACTATTTACATTTACAATTAAAAATAATTACTAATACAATTTTTTCAATCATTCTTACAATTTTTAACACAATAACTTCAATTAAATGTCTTTCTTTGTAATTATTCAATAATTTTTGTTTGATATTTGCTATACAATTTATCTGCAAACAATTGAACAAATAATCATATTTTCTAGAATGTGAATGTTTTAGTACAAATTTTAGACAGTCGTTGCGTATCAATCGATTAAGAATACGATACGGATAAAAGTTTGATTAATGCATTCAAACCAACATCATTGAATTATAATATATTTTTAAAAATGTCTTCGTGGAAGAATTTTCCATCTCATAATCAACCAAGTTGATAACGTTTAATTGAATGTAAAAAATATATAAGCCACAAAAAATAAATAAATTGAATACAAAAACTAAACGGAAATAACAATAACTGAAGAAATCTATCGCACGTATTAGGTCACTAAAATAAAACAAAAACTTATATAAATCGTAAAATCAAAGAAATAACTAAACAAATGTATTCGAAACCAGACCTTTTTTTTATTTTAGCGGTACATAAACACTTTTGTTTTGTTTTTGTTTTTTTTTTTTACTGAATTAATTGAATTGAGTGACATCAGATTTCATTTACTATTACGTATAACAATAATCTTTACGAACACAATAGACGTTCTCGAACAAAAGACAGTTAACTGATTCTATTATAAAATAAAAATAGAAAAAACAAAGTACATTTTTAAATAAAACTGAATTAAATGTGTGTCACATAACCTCACCCTTTTAATTATAGAATGGCTTCCTTTCCTATTCAAAGTTTACTACAATACACGTGTTTATAAAGATCAGAGGTAATTTGACTTCTTTTTTCATTGCGTTCAATATTTACATTTTCAGAAGAGAAGAGAATGGATTAAGAATGATTAAGAATACAATAAATAATCTTCTAACAATTCAGTTATTAAGACAAACATGGTGATGGTAATAATAAAAATAGTAACAATATTTTGATAATGGACATTCCAACATTTTTATTTTACCTGTCTACTAATCCTACTAGGATAGGTGTCCGTAATCATACCAAGACATTGATAAATACACTTCTAACAAGTGAAACTAACAAAGTTAATTATTTAGATATTAGATTTATGATTCATGCAGTTATAAATACATTTATAATAATATATATTGCAATTATATATGTGCCTATTAGCTAAATTGAGCTGAAATGCGGCTAATTTAAACAGTTGTTCTGAAAACACTAATATTTTTTTGTCTATGGACATTTCTTTTATCCTTCACTGTTAAAAAGTTGGAGTATAGATCGTTCTAGATCTCTTCAATGCAATGAAGCGATTTTGCTCATTCTCGATTATACTTTTTATGCCTATGGTAAGTCACCAAAACTTAAACTCGCTATCTCTTTTCGTTTTTGAATTATCTTGTTCACGGTCGGGCATACGGTTTAACTAAAATTGTCTTAAAAGACTCTATGAACACTTATACCAAAATTTTGTTTATGTGTTCAATATTTTCTAGTGTTACAAATTTTAGACTGAAATTAATATACTCTGACATATACTATATATGTCGAGTTTAAAAATTTGTATATGGTTTAGTTATGATTAGTGTAAACAGTTTTTCCTCTATAAAAAATATGAAAAATGGTTTCGATTTCGGAGCCCGTAAAATTCTCAAAAACCTCGAATTGATAGAAATTCGTTTATTTTTTGTTAATGTAGTAAGACATTAATTAACATTAGTTTATTATGTTAATATAGAGGAGTTATAATAGAGGAACGGGCATAAGACAGTTTTCATTCTAAATAATTTTTCCCGTTGCAATGGAGCATCATTTAAGCAAATTTTAACAGCAAGCATTTAATGCCGCAAGAACAACTTCCACCAAGTTTGTACGTACAACGACAATTTATATTGTACTTTCAAAGTTTCAAAAAGATTGTTTGAAAACAGGTAAGAGGTCATTTAGGAACGTCAATTAAAATTCAGATTTCAATCTACAGCAATGATTAGTTGCTGCTATTCTACATGGGTGATACTAGATATGACTGTATATGAAATAATTCATAAGTCATTGACTTAACAAAAATTCTAAACAATAGTAATTCATCATAAACTTAAATCATTTTAAATTTTCTGAAATCCACAATCGGTAAATAAAGTATTTTATTTACGACTGTACTACTTACTAACTGTTTTTGACTTACGAGTATTATTTCAGTACTCAATTTCACCATAAATATCATTTTGTTAAAATATTCACAGATAAATAAATCTCAAATAGAAATTTGAGTGGACTTATAGTAAATTTATATATCACATTTACTACGGTATTTATTACATATTGAAAAGTTCGTTGAAAAACGAATAACATTCTATATCAGTATTTTGAAATAATATTTTATCGCATATATATTAATAAAACCTATTTAAAAAAAAATTTTTATAATATAATATCTGTAAATTTGAGTTAAGATTACTTTTTTTTTAATAGATAGATCCACATTATTTATACTTTATTTTCTAAGAAGTTTACGATATTTCGGAAAATATTTACTAAAATGAATCAGTATTTCTTTAATCTTTTGGATTAGATGTAAAAAACAAGTTAAGCTATAAGTATATAACAACCAAAATTGAATTATATAAAAGATGCTTCTATATATTACTATGATTTACTACTTTTTAAGTATCCAGCAAAAATGACCATTAAAACTATTGGTATTATGATGGAGTATCTGCGTCAAAGTGGAGGGCAGATAAATTGATGTTTTAGTTCTATGTTTATTGAGAACGTATGTACTTGTTAATAAATTAAGTTGCTATATCATGACTTATTACACAAAATTAAAATTATATAGTTAGACATCATGAATGAACAGGCAAATATTCATGATATCGAAAGATCATTCGACTCTTAAAGAATTAATTTTATTATTGGCTGTTTATTAAAAAACACTGAGTATATTATATTACAAAATTTATAAAATCATTAAACGCTAAGATCTCTGAGAAGCGTATTATCCTTTTTCAATAACTGTAATATGGTGTACCGTACTAAGAGTACATCAAGAAATCTTTGAAAGGACATTTGAATAGGGTAGTTTATCATATAAAAAAGTACTACAAAAAATAGATTTCTCTGTACAAAGTCACAGAAAATAATATTATTTTTGGAAAATAAACACGATATCTTTTTATAAAATTATATTAAAATTCAAACTTTTTTGTTTTATTCCTGTAAAAACGCTGTCTTCAATTTTAGTGACGTAATATCGGTATGTAATAGTATTGAGAATACTGGTATAATACATTGAGAACAAAACATAACCTAACACTTTTAAAAATTTTTCACTTATTAAGATAGCTGTTTAGACTGGACTGACAAAGACAACTAATAATTTATACCAAAATGACGTCATATCATGGCAGCCTTGTGTTTTAGATTGCGTGATTAAAAATATCGAATTTTAATTTTTAGATAATAAATTAATCACGTACTTTAATGACTCTAATTTATAATTTTTATTAATATTTCTACATAAATTTTAATATTTTTCAAATTGCATGCTTTATTTTTCACTACTGAAACTACCCTAGTATTTTACGTACACAGGACCTACAATAAAATTGATGATGTAGGATATAGGCGTATCATCACATGATCATCCATCGCATGCCGTTATAAAATCTATCAAATAACAAAATATCAGTGAACTAATGGACCGTAAAGAGATTTTGTTTTAAAACCTACAATACAATATGCATACTATATCGTGAAATTTACATAATTCACTACATATAATATTTAATTAATTGTTATTTGAACCAAAATACTTTTAAATATACAGAATTGTTTTATTTTCAATCGATTGGATATTATAGTGAACAAAAATGATGTGTATTAATTAAATTATTAAAATCTTTTTATTGTCTTATTAAAAATGTTATGATGAAATCTTTTTCTCTCTTTTAAGAAAGATGTAGTAATTTTCTACTACTGTTATTCTTCAAAATTAAATGGAAAAACGAAATATAGCACTTTTACATTTTCAAAGATAACGAGCAGAGACCAACGTAGTCCCAACTTTTTGATTTAAGGCTAGAAAAAAGTCTTTAAAAGAAAAATACTATTTATATGAAATATCGCAAAATGTTTAGCCACAATTTCAACTGAAAAATAGCGCAAATCAGAACGTATTATTAATGTGTTTAGCAATACAAATTATTAATATATACGTATTTATACCTATATGGAGTGCATATTTAGACTATTTTATGTTTATAATTAAAAATAGTTCAAATTTTGGTTTTCAATTTTCTTCTTTAGAAATTTGATGTGCTTTATATATGATTGGGATAAAGGAAACGCAAAATTTATGTCTTTTATAAAAGAACTCGCAAAAGAATAGGATGAAACATAAAACAAATTCGAAAAATGTTATTAGACTTTAGTAATAATTGTCAAAAAGTAACTAACAGACCTAATTGCTAAGATACTCGATATATACTTGAAAATCAATTTGAGCTAAAATTGTGGAGAACTCAAACATTTTACGATAAAATTTTTCAAATAAAAGTTGTTTGTTTTCAAAAAAACACTTTTTGTATTAGAATTTTTCTTCTATGTTGTATAGTATAAAAATTCGGTCCCATTTGAACCAATCGACCGATTTTGCTTATTCACGAACTTCAATTCACTTTTTATGTTTAGAATACGTCAGTAAAAGTTCAGTCCGTTATCTTTTATGGACTTAATACAGTGTTTGTATGAACACCTATAGCAAAATTTTGTTTGTGCGATCAATATTTCCTAGCGTTACAAACTTTAGACTAAAACTAATATACTCTGATATATTATGTATGTCGAGTATAATTATAATTTGAGGTAACAAAAATTTTGCATTCAATTGTGAACACAGCTGTATTTCATAAATAAAATATAATATCGTTTAAAATGTGGTATATAACAATTACATATTGTACATTATATTTACAAAGGTAAACACAAAATTTGTGAAAATAGAATTTTGCTATAATCCACACTATTTTACATTTATATAATATAGAATACATGGAGCAATCTATATGGAAACGATGATTGTGTCCTATTTAGGTAACATTGCTAACTATACCTACATATATGATGATATTAAAAACAAATATAGTTTAGTCACGAATCAATGACCGTCATTTAATTATAATATCAATCAGTTCGTTTTTTTAATTGAAATAAACATTACATTCAAATGTTTTCTAAAGAGTTCAAACAATCTAATCAAATTGCATTTTAAAAATGTGCTAGTTTTGAATAAATATCTAATTGTGCTTGAGCAATGCCAGCGGGTTTATTAAGTTGTCATTGTTGATTTATTTTCACTAGAGTTCTGCTACAGTCCTAAGTTGCATAGAAATTATATTTTTGTAGGTTTACCTCCAGAAGGAGCAGTTAAAACTAAAAAAATTGTTTAACATTAATAATTGTTTTATATTACTATTGATCACACAAATCACACAAAAAAGGGTGATGTGCTTATAAAAATCTCCAACTCATTCAAGTGTTCAATAGCTCAAATGATAGACTTTGTGCCACTTAATTTTCGAAAACCAAAACGAAGCCTCTATCTCCATTAGAACTGGAGGTATTAGAATACAAAATAATCAAACATTGGGTTTGGGTACTACTTGAGAAAGCCAAATGGTAAATGATATCCCATGTTTGATACATCTAGACACAAATTCTTTTCATTAAAAAAATTATGCAAATCGGCTGAATGGAAAGAAAGATCGGAGGGATTCAGTTTTCATCAATTTTTTTAATATATAGATAAACAAGAATAAAATCCAAAGGTTCCCACACAAAATGACTTTATGAATACAACGAATAATGTGTATACTATGTAACACTTTGATCTACAACCAACAGATGTTAAACCGGCAAAATTTTTTTGTAATTTTTAGTATAATAATCATTAGCTTTTTTTATCAATGTATTACCTAACAATAATAAGACATTCTTTCGTGAAAACAGACTGCAAATAACGTGAGAACCTATCTCAATATAAATGAAATTACAATATCAAATACAAAAAAATTAAATAAACTGGACAATTCCCATCAACAAAACAGGAAAACTTTTTATTAGGGAAAAAAGAGACAACTTTTTAATAAAACACTTTAGGGAGAGTTGACAGGTTTCCACACATAATATGATGTACATTCCCACGGACTAAAGATTGTAATACTTTACCCCATCATCAACAACAATAATATTCACAAAACAAATAATACTTGTATTTTAAAGTGGGTTAACATAAAATAATGTAGATATATATACTAAACTAGGGACCATCATATACCCTAATAGCAGCAAGCAATTCATGTATAGTAATTCAGTGTAACTTAAACATTATTTCGAGGGAGGAGATTTTCAGAGATTAAGGTACAATTAGTGAGATTTTTATACTCCAATAATTATGTTTTCATTAAGTAACTTTAATTGTTTTAAAGCCTAGATATTTCCATTCAATTAAAAAATTTTTTAATATTTAATAATAATTAAAAAAAAAAAAAAAAAAAAAACATTTGTTCAATCTTAAAAAAAGTAAGGCCATTCTTTGACAATTTAAGATATCGCAAAACATCAATATTACACTTAATATCATCCAAAAGACGAATTTATAGTTAACACTAAAAATAGAAGGTAATTAAAAAAATTAACTAAGAAGTACAAAATAATTTTAAATTACATATAAATAATAATTGTTTTATTTTTTTTATATTATATTATATTATTATTATTATTATAATTATTATTATTATTCTTATTTTTTATTATATATTTTTTTTTTTTTGATCACAGGAGAAATTTTGGCATATGTGTTCATAGAACTTTATAAGGCCATTTGTTCGTCCATCCATGTTTTCGTCATGAAGGTAACTGATAAACGTGAATATATATCTAACTAAAATTTGGGTGGCGTATTCTAGGGTTAAAAGCTAGGTTCAAAATTGGTCCATTGTGTCCACTGGATTCATGACCTATCTTTTAAACTGTAAAAGATTCAAGTATCAAAAAGTATGTCATTTTCAAAAAAAAAAAACAACTTCACCATAATATCTACTTATTTTTAGCTAATGAAACATAAATACTTAACACATACGTATTTATTACTGAATGGCCTTAGTATTCAGTGACGATATGTGAGTATATAAACAATTAACAATGCTAGTTAGTATCTTCACTTGTTTATATATATATATATATATATATATATATATATATATATATATATATATATATATATATATTTTTTTTTTTTTTTTTTTTTGAGAACGGTAATGTTTTTTAAAAAAAATTTATAATTTTTCAAAAAAGATTTAAATTTAAAGGACAGGATTTAAATCATTAATTATAACGTAATTAAATTTCAGAAGACTACGATGAATTCTTGATATCACAATAGCAATATTAGAATATAGTTAAACACAGATTCGAATCAAATCGAACATTATTTAAATAAAAAGAAAAGTTTTTCATTCAATAATTTGACTTGTTAAATCAAAATGACATTTAAGATGGAATGAATGTTTACAATGGCAAATGAGATTTTATAGCTGACAGATGATATGTCAGGTAGAAAACGACGAACATATTTTTATATAGTAAGTAAATTCCATTTATGTGGGTCGTCACGAAAATGACTGACTGCAGAGACAAAGAAAGTGGAGAACTGAGAAAAATCTACATTGATCATTTCACTCAATACACATATTCACTCACACATCATCACATACACACATATTATAAAATGCATGAAAAACTTTATTGTTTTCTATTAAATCTTCTTTTAAAACTTTTATAGCTGTACATTTCAGACAAAGTCGATTTTTATTGAATATTAGGTGGTAACGGGCGCGTTGCGACCACAAAAGAATTAATTTTGGAAAATATTTTTTTCATCAAGCAGTTAACATGATTTGAGGGCAGAAAATTTGATTTCATTTTATGGCATTCCGTAGCATGAGTTAGTGATCTGTGTTTAATAAGAATCATTCCTAGTAATTGGCAAACTTACAGGCAGATATTCAAGACATAATCTCGTTTATATCAGTTGGATAAATAATTTTTTTTTATTAAAAAAAAAAAAGGGGAAATAATGAATTTAGAGGGGTGATTAAAAATTTCTATTTGAAAGGCTTAAATGAAAAAGAAGTAAAATTTAAGTTAGATTAAGTGCACACTACATCTGCACCTGTATTTACAACAGTTTATAACTGAATACATTTAAACGTTGCTGTACATCAAGAGAAGGCCGTTTAGGACACGTCCCGTAAACGTGAGTAGCCGAGAAATAAAATCCACAAGTATTGGATGAACCACATTCTCTATAAAGCTGTTTTGAAGCACATGCGTCATAGATGACTTTTTGCGCAGATTAGTAACTGTAAATGAAGCGTTGATAAGCGACTAAACTCCTTAAAAGAAATAGCAATCAAAGCAGTGTATGGTTAAAGGTGAACCATATGGATATTGTGTATTTGGAAAAGGGAGACATTTATAAACATTAATATGCACCATTTTTAGGTCAGTTAAAAAAGAAAAGAAAATCATTGTCATTTGAACAGAAAATAGCTCTCTTCCGACAGAATAATGCACGAGTGTATACGTGTGGAGATTAAATGGCTAAAATTTGAACAATTGAAGTTTAAATTGATAGGCCATAGAACGTATTCACCAAATTTTGCTGCGTGTACCTTATTTTTATTTTCAAATTTAAAAACATGACTCAGCGGACAACGGTTGACATTAAATGATGCACATTCAAATGCATATTTTGAAACAATCACATTTTTTTCTGAAGGTATTAATAAGTTGGATATACATCTATCATAGTGTATTGAACTAGATGAAGAATAAATTCAAAAATAAAAATAAAAAAATTACCCTAAGAGAATCTATTTTTCTATAAACTCCGAATAACATGTGTAGTCGATTGACATTTTCTGTCTTTTTTAGATTTTCAAATATCAATTTTGAAATTATGCACGATACATATACTGCATGTTTTACTTCGGATATAAAATCGTGTAACATTCAGTAGATATTTTCGAGTATAGGTAAGTATGTCTGATATGTATATAAAATATTGTATCTAGTTCAGTATTTTAATGTTTCTTTTTTAGTATGAATAGAAAAAATATACGTAAAATTTGTTGTTTTGTACACAAGAGTTCGACGAGTTT
Source organism: Chrysopa pallens (assembly GCA_020423425.1). Taxonomy (NCBI): domain Eukaryota; kingdom Metazoa; phylum Arthropoda; class Insecta; order Neuroptera; family Chrysopidae; genus Chrysopa; species Chrysopa pallens. The sequence continues at coordinate 71,393,317 of CM035592.1, forward strand.
ATTCACTTTTATAAATATACGGATTACATTTAAAATAATTTTATAGACAATTTATTGCTTATTCAGACCTTTGCGTCTTCGATTTGCATTCAAAATTGAGGAAATAGAAATCAAGAACCATTCCCTATCATTATACAAAAACATATAAGAATAATAATGATATTATATGTCACATGTTGAGACTTTAACATCATTTATTTTCGCCTTTTTCAGCTAAAAATATACATACATCATGTAAACCGTGATAAAAAATTTTTTGAAATAAATTCCAGTTAATTAGACCCCGGCAAAAATATATGTATTTTAAGTTTAAGACCAATTTTTATAGAATTATTCATTATGGTGGAAGCGCATATCGATGATGTAAACTCAAGTTTAAACATTTTTAGATAAAATTTAAAATTAGTAGTTTCAACTACTATTTTATCTACTTAAATATATTTCTACAATCACGAATAATCATCTATAAAAATGTTCAGCCTATATTATGTGAGGGGGTGAGGATGCCAAATCAGTATTCGCTCATGTGTATAAAATCTGTATACGTTAAAATATTTTTTAAAATATTTAAATAATTTAGTTAAAATATTTAAATATCTTAAATATTTATTAAAATAAATTAATGCGAATTAAATTCACAGAAATAGAATTATTTGTTAATATAAATTTATTTAAAAATTGAAATCTTTATATCTTTAAAGTGTAGTTCTGTAAAGCACAATTATTTTAGAGTAGAAATAAAGTAGTCTTATAGGATGCGAGTAAAAAAATTACAAAGTTGAGATATTTACAAAAATATGGTCTCCACTACACAGAAACCAGTTGCTTAGTTAAAGTTAGTGTAACAAATTTTTGCTTTAAAATAATTCTGAAAATTTGATTTTTTCCTATGACCCCCTTTAAATTTTCGATTACGTCCAAAGCTTCAAATTGAAGTATAATGTTTGTTTGAGTTTTTTTTGTACATTTAATAGAAACATTTTATAACGATTGTAGAAACCATTTTGTCTGATACGTGACAAAACCCGGTGTAAATTGCCTGACAACCGGAATATAACATTTTCAAATTGTCGGTCAACGAATTATTTATTTCAGATATCGGTCAAATAGATATTATATTTTCTGTTAAATGATCTTCGTATTAAAATAACTAATACACGCCAATTTTAAATTCAGGGCATAATCAAATATTTTATCTGAAAAAGAAAACGGTCAATTTTTCAGGATTTGCTTAGGGAAAAAAGTTGTACTAACAATAATGCAGCACTAGTGAAATTTTAGCTTGTTTTTCAGGATTTTCTTAGGGAAAAAAAGTTGTTTAACGAACAATAATGAAGCAATAATAATAATAACAATAGAGAAATTTTAGCTTGTGATGACCATTGAAAATTGACGTGGTTTCCTCTGTAGGATAAACCTGCTTCATTGTATATGCATTTTTAATCCAGACCTTGTATTATGATCCATGAGGATATGTAATTTTATACATTATATAGATACTTTTTTGTATTCATTAATTTAATCAAAATTAAGTATACAAATATTATACCTTACAGTTTTATTTCGTATAATATCTTCAACCAATATAATAAATTGCAAGACAAACATCTGCTCAACGTGGAGTTTCATGACTGTATCACGTGACTTATATGTATAGGTACCATTACCTTCTTTCAATGTCTTATAAATAAAACATTTTATAAAATATAAAAAATGTTAAGTAAAAAAAAATAAAAAGGGAATGAAGTTTCTTAAAATCAAATTTACATTAAAAATATACAAAAAAAAAAAAATTATATAATGCAACTTTAGAAAATAAAAGAATTGTATTTCATTTTGGATATAATCCGTTTGTCTAAAAATATGTAGGCGTATATGTAAGTTTTTGACACCTCTTACAACAAAAATAGTAAACCATTTTTATAAATAGATCGGAAATAATATATAGAAATGTTATGTCTAACTGGATATCCTAAATAAACACATAGAAATAAACTTCAAATCCTTTCAGCTGTATTTAAGGACGTTCCAAATCGTAATTCATGGTCAACTTATTGACGGACTCTTCAATGTAAATTAAAATTAAAAAAAGGTTGAGATTCACTTAGCTCTTTAGTAATCTCAATGCGTCATTTCTGGGATTCGTTATCTTTTACTTGTAAGGTCATGAGAAAAACATTGAAAACAATCAAAAGTAGCTAATTTTTTTTCATTTTAATAATTAAACGAATATCGATCGCTTGTCATAATTTTTTATAGATGTATAATTATTATACATTCAATTAACGATTTTCAGTTTTAAAAGATAATTGTAAGAAAATTGTTTTTGTTTAATAATAATAATAATAATAAAAGAAAAAGCAAAAAAAAAAATTAATTAATTAGCAATCAGTTTAGAAGTAATCAATCGAAGGATCGTTTCAACAATACTGATCTCTCAAACCAGAAAACTTCTTTATATGGGCGTTGGTCATTTCCTGTAACATTTGTTTAAGGTGTGTTTGGTTGCAGCTAACTTTTTGGAAAAAAATGAAACGCTGCTAAATATAAACCGAGCAAATACAAAGCAAATGAACAAGATCTTCTTTAAAGGCTACAGAGACAGCAATTGATACTTCTTGATCAACATTGTAACTGATGTTTTTAACGATTCGTACAATTTTATGGTTTGTGGTACGTAAATGTGCAAACAATCGTATGAATTGTACCGAACAAGTAAATATTATGTTTTTGTTATAAAAAGTTCGTTTCAACATCACCAGAGTTAAATATGTAATCGTCTATAGGCAATTTTCCAAACCTTCTTCACGCAAGGTATGGAAAAATAATTTCTACGCTTAGAGAACACGTATGCGTATTTAAATTTTCATCAAAAGTCTACGAAATTTAAAGTAACTTTCTAAATTTAAAGAAAATTTCTTCAATCTTGCGATTGGACTATATTTCGTGAAAAAGTCAAGCTTAAGGTATTATTTTTTTATTACTAAAGGTATTCATTACTAAAAATATCCTGATCATAATTTAAACTTTCTACAATGTCGTCGAACTTACAACTTTTTATTAAGTATAAACCATTACATTCCAACTTTTCTACACAATGATTTTCTTTCAACTTTTCTTTGTAAGTTTCTTTAGAATAATTTGTACAAAAGTTAACTATGTTTTAATTTCAAATAAAATTTATTCAGATTGATTTCAATGAAAAAAATCTATACATTAGAAGGAATATAGTGCACAATTTGTGATATAATGGATTCCTATGCTCTCCACTGTCTAGATGCTCGATATCTAAGTAGAAATTTTACATTTCTTGATAAAATGTATTTTGCTGTGATCTGAATTTCAACTATTTTTTAGAGCATTATTAGTTAATTTTTCTGTAATTATTAATGGATTAAAAGCTAAGACCTATCAGACCAACGCCATACTATAAAGGTTGAAATTCATTGTATGTATTATAAAAGTGAATTCTAGGAATTATGTAAATTTCTAGACAGAATGTAAGCTCTAGGTCTGTTATTTTTAATAATATCGAAAAAAAAAAACAATTAAAAGTGACTTTTTTTAAGTGTCTAAAACAGTCCTCTTCAATATTCAGAATGCATTAGTAACACATCTTTCAAAACATTAAATGAGACTCATTTATAATAGATAAGTAGTTGCAACTACCAAATTTATACCAATAAAGACAATATTATAGTTGAAATACGTATTTTTAATAAAAAACATTTAAGATCTGGAGACGGGTACGAATTCATAATTGTATTATAAATAGTTAAGTAATTATGTTTGAAAATTGAATAGTATATTCCATAATAATAAAAAGAAATAATAATAAAATTAAATAAAGTAGATTGCTGAATTCAATATGGTTGATTAAAAAATAAACAGAGTAACAAAAGAAAAAATAAAGTAATATTACTTCTTTTTAAAAGCATAGCGGAAGTGAAAAATTTATTTAGTTCGCACATTACCAATCCTCCGAGTTACAATAGAGAACCATAAAATTATTAGTTTTAAATTATAAGTTTTACTCGTATCATTAATAATCATTTGAAACACTCATAATAATTTGTTTGAAAATAAATGATTAAAAAATGAAACTTAAAATATAGTTGATAATAGTATGACAATACAATATTTATGACATAATATTATAACATATGTAAAATAAAAACAATAATATTATATTATGGCTTAATATAATTATTAAGATAAAAATAAAATTTTTCATTAAAAATTTAAAAATGAATTTAAACTGTATAATGATTTTAAGTCTCATTTTTTAATCATTTATTTCCAAATTATTATGAGTGTTTCAAATGATTATTAAAGATACGAGTAAGGTATAATTTAAAAAGTAATAATTTTATGGTTTTCTTTTATAACCCGGAGGATTGTTAACGTGCAAGAACTAAATAAATATTTCTATTATTTAGAAATTGTTTGGATTTCAAATTCATTGATTTTTATTTCGATGAAAGTAATGGCAAATGTTCCCATTTCGTTGAACAGTTCTTAATCTGGAGATGTACTGTCGGTAATGCGATCTTAAATATGTTCTCCCCCGAAACAGCTAAACCGGCTTGAAAACCTCACTTCAGAAATTAACAGAATTTAGCAAAATTTCACGGTACAAATATTGTGGCAAATCTACATAACACAGTCAAATAATTAACTTCCATTACAGATCATCATGGTCTTTAAATCAAATATTCCTGTATACTCATCTCAAGATAAAATTTTACAAATAATAGGCTTATAACTTTCATAACAGTTGCCTCCACACATAAAAAAATACGCTCTATCACATAATTTTTGACAGTACTTGTAGGAATTTCAATATCTTTAGATTTAACAAACTAGATAGAAACAAACAAAAAAAAAAAAAAATTTAAGACGTAATGTAATTACTTATATAAACCAATCACCAAAGTTAAGCAAGATCCGACATAGTCAGTACTAGATTGGTTGACCGCCTAGAATGGACGTGTGGTGACATTGTATAGAATATATCCACTGTAGTCAATGTATGACCTTAGTTAGTAGTTAAAGGGTGACTTAAAAAAAAAAAAAATAATAATAAATGTGTACGCACACTTTAATAATAAAATTTATAGATTAACTCAAAAAAGAAGTATTTGAAATTTCGTATAATTTACACAAGACCATTCTTTTTACCCCGCCATTTTAAAAATTTCTATGACGTCATTCCGTTGATAATAAGTACTTGAAGTGAGATTAACACCTTCAATTCAATAAATTTCGATATAATCAAAATATTGTTAAAAAGCACACACGTGAAAAATATACGTAATATATTTGTGAATGCGCAATAGATCAAAATAACATCATTGAGATACGAATTTTGAAAAAAAAAAAAACATGTTTTAAAAAATCATTTTTCAAAACTAGCAGATAGGACATGAGGATCAATATTATCTTACCTGTTGTTTGTGTCATGAGCATTTTATATGAGTTAATCCAAAGTGAGATCTTTTCACAGAAACTATGCATAAATTCACACTTAATTTCACAAAATCAAAAAAACAAAAATCATCACATCAAAACAAACTCACACACACGTGATTTTTTTGGTAAATCAAAACAACAACAATATCACTGTACAGCGTCATACATTAGTTTAGAAAAATGAAAAAATATGAGCGCAATTCAATTGTAAAGTATTATCAAAACATTATCATTATTACGAAACTATTACTGCATTCGATTGCGCACTGCGTTTTGACAGATTTTCTCAACAACAAAACACTATGTCACACACCGGTTTATATAGAAAATTTTCACACTAGATAAGAAAATTCGTTAGTTTTATTTGATAAAAATTATGTCAACGTGTTCGTTCAATCAATTTTAAACGTTTCTTGAATATCAGTTTAATATAAATTTGAATTTTGATTCAATCATAAAATTTTTAATGTTATGAATAATTCAATGGAAAATTTGGCGCATTTACCTCTATCATCAATTCAACTATAGTAGTGCTAGTGATTCACAAACGAGCAAATCAAGTCTCTCAATACTGTATTTTTGTATACATATGTGTATGTATATACATAAGTCTAGAAGCATCTACAACACAGTTAAAAGCCCAAACATGTAATAACAACATGACCGATATTAGCCGATAGATGTCGATGCCCTATATCGTTTATTTCCGACAATGTACTATCTTCCGTGGTATATAAACCAGTAAAGCGCAGGACTAGGTAAAACTACGTTGTAGGAAAAATATAACAAATATGTTCAATAAAGATGCATGTATTTCAATGTTCTATATGTAAGAAAAAGACATATAGCATTTTTATACATGAAAAGAGTTAAGAAAATGTATGTTGAAAAAAATTACTAGAAACCCATTATTCTCTGTGTGTGTGTGTACTTTTTCTTGATTTTTTTTTTTATGACGTGTAACACTTAAGAAGACTGTAACCAACATCCTGGTTCATCGTCGTATTCGCCACACTAAATTGATGAGTTTGTCAATGCGATTAAGGAAATACTGTGTATAACATAATGTGTCAGAGCAGCCGTTTACTTAATCAATTTATTGATGAATGAATTTGATTCAATATCGTTTATGATCACATATTAAAAAAAAACTATTTATAGAATTATGCGGGTTCGTCTGAATGAGTCATATATGTGACTCATTATATATATATATAGAAATTATAAGTCAGGAAACTAACAGGTACTCTTAATCTCAAAAAGGAACATTTTTACTTTAATTTGAAATATAAAACTAAATTATATACCAAAATATGGTGGAAGCGTTGGGAAAAAAATTAATAAGTGTAACATTTTATAGTGCTATCTTACTGAAATACAATTATACATTATTTGGGCTCAAAAAAAATCTCAAAAAGGTTCAAAAAAGTTGAATTTGATAAAATTCAACTTTTGATTTGATGAAAGCATCGATAACTTTTGAAGCTTCAAAATAATTACCTTAATCGATATCAATAACATAAAGAATCGACATCCTTTCGGTGCATCATGGTATCAATTGATTTAATAAGAGATTTTTTAATACAATCATTGATATTTTTCACAAAATTCCGATACATCATGATATGGCTACTTCTGATATTTTAAAGAATTCGTATTGTTGACGCCACTAAGAAAATACGCCCCTGGTATATTTGAAATTTATTTACCCACTTTTTTTAAAGAATAACAACTTTGTTTACAAGAAGGAGAACACATTTACATTTAGTTTTGAAAAGTCGTGTAATTTTGACTTCTATGTCAGTAACAGATAATCGGGTTCACTTTGGATCACAAATAGAAAAGAAAAGTCATAAGTGAATTTTATTTATTCTATTTCCTTTCTCCCCCTTTCTGTATCGTTTCGAGAGTGAAATCAAACTAAATTTCACGTGAAACAGATTGTTTTTACGACTCACTTATGTTAGCTAGTAAAATATTTAACATGAAACTATTTCATACGGTAAAAAAGGCACATTCCAATTAAAATTCTATATCGTTTTACAAAATCAATAAACACAAATCCCCAGTTACTTAACTAAATAAATTATTAACTAATTAATCCTGCCATTAGTTTTATTTGTTAATAGAAATATTCTTTGATATTATTTATAAGCTGATTGTTTATTATGTTAAATTTAAAAATCGAAGGTTGTAGTAAATAAATATAAACAAACAGAAACTACTATTTTGTGTTTTACACAATTCAGTTAACAAGGTTTAACATATATCAGTGGGATAAAAAATTTTGTGTGTAGGACACTTTTTCTTTTGTCAAAGTTTAAAACTTTAGCTATTATGGGGAAAACCTAGAACTGGATTATGTACGCTAGTAATAAAATCTGTATAGCTTACCAGTGCATCTTAATTAAAATTATGTATCGTTTTACAAAATCAAGAAAAACAAAACCCAGTTACTTAACTAAATAAACATTAAGTAATCAATTCTGTCATTAGTTTTATTCATTGATAGAAATTTTCTTTGATATTATTTATAAGATGAATGTTTATTATATTGAAAAAATCCAAGGTTATTTTAAATAAATGTAAACAAACATAAAATTAATCTTTCATGTTTTACGCATTCAGTTAACAAGGTTTAGAACAGTGAGGAACAAAATTTTCTGTAAAGGACATTTTTCTTTAGTCAAAATTTAAAACTTTAGCTATTATGGGGAAAACCTAGAACTGACAGATTCATGACAGGTGATACAAGCTACCTAATGTTTTTGAAGGTTTAAACTGAAAGTGTGATCGTATTTTTCCAAGGTCATGAGAGCAACAAGTGATTTTGATAGTTCTGCTATGATAATGATACATCTATAATGTGTAAGTTAGAGCAATGCTGTGTATTTACATATTTACAGCATCGCTCTGCAAACCGACTGGCGCTCAGTATTTGAGTTCATGTGGTTATTCTAATCCTTTTAACCGATTCCAAAACAAGAGGCAACAACAGTTTTAAGTCATTAAATTTAATCAAATGACAAAATTCGTGGTTGTATACAACACTCAAAAGTAATAATAAAAAAATTTTAAGAACCATTTCAAAAATGAACTAAAAAGTAATTTTAAATTTTTTCTTGTGACCAATTACCTTTTAAAGTCGTTGCCCATATTATTATTAACTTAAAATTGATTGGTGTGAACTGAAAAAGTTAATTAGTCACAAAGGAAATTATTTTTTACTTTTAAGTTCATTTTTTGAATGCGGTTTTTTTTCAATTTTTTATGTACAGAAGAGAAAAATGGAAAAAATGTTTTCGAACAAACAACTTTTATTTGAAACATTTTTTCATAATGTTTGAATTCGCGACAATTTTATATCAAATTTAGCTAATAAAAACATCTAACAAAAACAAAAATCTAACAAAAATCACATTACATATTATTATCATACATATCTGTATTTATATCTATATAGACTGGATATTTATTAAACAAGTAAAGTATTTTTTGAGTATTTTATGGACGCTAATTTAAAATAGTATTAAACAATTAACATTTACAATATTTTGAAAAGAAAGATGCTGTGATCTCCAATTTATCTCAGGTAAATTTAGAACAATTTTGCCAAACCGTTTTAGGACATATTGCACACTGATGCCACACTAATTCAATAAAAATTGTTGTTTGGTGTGCCCTTTTAAAGTATTCTTTAAAGAGAGAGAATATCTTTTTTGCAGAATATTATTATTATTATTATTATAATTTTATTTTATTTAATTTTTTTTGTAAAACTAGTAAATCTTTTTAATTAAAGTTTTAATATGCCATTAAATATTCCATTTATTGAATTAAACATGATCACTAATGCCTCCACATAGTAACGTTAATACAACCTTTTTTTTTTCATTAAATAAAATTTTTTACAAAAATTATTAATACTCTTTAATAAAGATACATAAAGGGTGTAGGAATAAAATAAAAAACGTAAGAATGCAATTTTGTATGAATGCACGCAGGTTTGTTTAAACTTTAAATCATATTAACAATACTGTATCTATTCGACCAATAAAATATTTGATTTATCATTTGATTTTACCAAACATTTTGATTGTACCAAACTTAGATTTCTATAAATATCAGCGCTGATGTAACATTATATCACAAAGATACATACAAAATTTCATGAAAACCGCGTGAAAGTTTCACGATATATCGGGAGTTAAGTGAAAAAACTCATTATCAAATATATTAACTGTAAAAGCTACGTTTCCGAAATGGTTTGACAGAGGGAGATGCAATTTATATAAGAGGTTAAAAAATAAATTTAAATCAAATAAAATTCTCTGTGTCAGCAAATTCACTTTTTTTTTACATTCACGTTTTCATTTTCTTTTGATAACGATTTTTCATATTGATCAATTTTAATACTAATTACGTACAATCGGATGAACGTTTTATAAAAGATCGGCCTTTAAATAAACAAAAGAGGCAACTTTCACGAATATATTTAATCAGTAGTTTTGAAATGATGCCTGTTTATTTGAATAAGTGTTCTAGCCGGCATACAAATAGGGATATAAACCCTATTTGTATGCCGGCTACAAACATTTAAAAGAAAAATAACTAAACATAACTAAACAATTAAAAGATTATTTTCAACTAAGTATAAACTATAGTAAGTGAGTGTACGTGTATACATACTGTAGTGTAAGTACAATTCGTCGTTAAATTATAGTTACCAGTCTTGGTACTACTGTATGTTTGTTATACATACATAGAATATAGATACTAAGCTAATACTTTTGCCGCTGAGCTGTGGGAAAAGAACTACCTTAATAGCCGATCGATGATCAATTATTACAATGAATGTACTATGATATGATTGTTTCCCAAGGCTTGGTGTTTTCGAGAAAAATTCAAATTGGTTTTTAATAATATAATAGTTTAAAAAAACTAAAAAAACACGCATGCATGCGTAGTTCGCGCACTAGCTCTATCTTTATTACTCTCATGCAAAGGATCCGTTCAGATGCGTTCTGCAGCCAACTTCAGAGAGTTACCTACAGACAAACAAACATACGAGTGAAGCTAATAAAAGCGTGTTAAAAATGAAAAATCAAATTTTTCGTTTAAACAATATATTATATCAAGGAATTTTAACAAATTTTTCAACAACTCAAAAGTTAGGATACTAATGTGGAAAGCCTGTTGTAGAGGCTTCAAAAAAATTTTTTTTGTCGCACAAATATCTTCCCAAACTATCCATGAATGTATCCCTAAAATTTCAGAAGCAAATTCAAATTATTTTCGGAGTTACAGAAGAAATAGTGAGCAAACGTCGAGCAGGTAGTTACGAGCGGCCGGATTGCTCGGAGTGCCCGCGCTCAGCCCCTCAATCTATTGTTTGTATTGTACCTATTGTATCCAAAGGTACTGATACACCTTCGAGACACTATAAACTATTCGTAGAAAGTCATTACGGAGCCACTGTGTAGCGCATCGCACCTAAACACCTTAACTCAGGAAATCGTCTTGAAATCGTCGAGATTGTTGCTTACATCGCTGGAGGAATTTTCAATGAAGGCTATAGTGCAGTATTGAAAACCATGCAGTTACTAGACTTGCAAATTGGAATATTTATTTCCTTCCCAAAAAAGTCCTCGAAAAAATCGATTTTTTGAAGCCTCTAAAGCAGGCTCCCCCCTTAAACATGATATATATGGCGTTTAACCAACAAGTTACCCCTGACCTACTCAACCAATCTCCGTTTTATGTTTGTACCCTTCGTATCCTAATGTGCATAATATGATAAAATATATATAATACGTATATACACACACACATGTGTGTGTATATGTATGAGTATAACGAATGATGGACATAATGAATAGATATGTTGATAATATTATTTGGTGTCCTATAAAATTGATGTCATCATCTGATGATGATCTGATGATCGTACATGATGATATCATTAATAACAATCAAAATATTTATTGACAGTTTTTTAATTGAAATTCATTTTAAAATTTATTTATTTATATCAACTATCCGAGTTTAAGTATTAGTATTATCATTTTTAAGTAAATTTTAATTTCCGATATTCTATTAATAGTCATATACTCATTCTAACACATTAGCTACCAATTCTACGTAGTTAATATTTTATTTTGTTTACATATTCATTTCAGTTTAAACAAAATATTTGGTTTGAAATTCCGGTCAAGTTCATTCCGATTAATTACAAACTTATATACAGTTTAATATTAAATTGATGGTATCCAAATGAACGAAAAATTCTAAAGAATGTAATGCAATGAACCAAAAACAATATTGCTGTTTATATGTTAAAATCAAAGTTTTTAAAATTTTTCAATTATATTATATAATAGGGTTGTTGAGTATTTGAGAATTTTTTTTTATTACTTCAATTATAGCACTTGTACTTCACGAACATGGATCTAAAGTTATTTTTTTTTTAATCTTTAAAAATAAGAAAATTATGGATATTCTAAATTCTTAATTAAATAAAAATATAAATATGAGCAATTATGACGTCAACTGTTCTCTAGATACAAGTTATTAAGTAAAATAATGAGTTTTTAAATGCAAGCTTTTATACTCTTAATAGATAAAAGAACTATTAAAGAAAGTTGATTTATTGAATTTTTAGCATAAGTCATATTTATTATGAAATCGGAGCAGATGAAACTAAATAAAAGCTTGCAATTTCAAGAATGAAATGAATATATAATTTTTGATATCTTATGAATTCTTTGTTTTTAAATTAATTTTAATTTAATTTTCAAGTTTTGCTATGGTCTAATTTTACATTTTTATGTGAAACATAGCAAATTCAGTATCATTCAACATTCCTATTGTTATGGTGTGTTTGTTTAACTTACGAAAGCACAAATTATGGAAAAATTGTGTAGTTTTACTCATATCGTTTTCAAATGTCATGCTTATATACAAGATTTTAAAAATGACATAAAAAACTATTAGATTAATAATAAAAATCATCAATTTTTTAATTAAGTTTTTATTTTAAAACCAAGAACATAATTATCAGACAAGCGCGGCCTGTAATAACATCATTCGACATGCATATGTCTTTCATTAAAATCCCAGGCTTAGTTGCTAAAATTCATGTGTCAGGAAACAAAAGCAGACAAGTTATATACAAAATAAAATAGGATATTTGCCATCATAAAAAATAATTTATAAAATAATATTCCTACGAAGCTTAAAAAGCTTAAAAAACAAACCATTCATATACATTTATTTAATCAGCCATTTTTAAAAATCCAAAATGGAATATAATGCTAAAGTTGCATAAACAATGATATAAAATATATAACAAAAAGAAATATCTTATAATTTTTATGTTTCTATGACCTTTAATAAAAATAAATAAAAATATAGCAAAAGTCTGACTTTATTTGCATATTGTGGACATTTTAAAATGTGTTTTGAAAAATACAATTTTAAAGTCGTTTTAAGGTTTCACAAGGCTTTGTTTAGAATAAAAATCTGAATTACTATTATCATTTAAGCATTCTGTAATAATAAAATTTTGGCAACTAGCATACTCGATATGAATAAAATTCCTTAGATCATTAAATAAAAATATTTTTGTTGAAGGCGAATATACATAAAATTATTCAAATGCATACAGTAGAACAACACTTAATATGTTTTACGAATCCTTAACACAAAGTTACTAATTAAAATTTTGATCAAAAATTTTATTTATCAAAGTTTTGGACTCTCAGTAGCAGCAGCTTTCTTCTTGTGCCTATTTATCTACCTGACTCTTAAAACCACTGACAAGCACACTTAGTACAAATGTACTGTTTAGATGTCTACTTGTAATATACTGTTTCGATGTGTGCTTGTCAGGGGTTAAAATCACCTTCAATGGTACACCGTTCATCGGAGATTGATGAATTTTTCTATTTGCAGTTGTTATATGATTAGTCATTTAAATAGAATTCGATTATTCCGAATAATTGATATTTAAGAAAAAGTTAAAATTAAAACAGACAATTGTCAAAAATAAATTACCTTACTGTTACAGAATTTTAGTTAAATTATGCGATTGATTGATCGAAGTAAGCATTCATACATCTCGAGGAAGTTATCTGTCCAATATTGGCAGCTGTTAAAGAAAGTTGTTATTAAATAAATTTTTTATTTGAATCATACACCTTGCTGTGATTTGTAATCATTATAATAATTATTATTATTAAGAAAGAAACTTAAAAAGAATAAAAAACAATTAACACTCACGTCATACTTAATTAATCATTGTATTAATACTTATAAAATTAAATAAGTGACGATACGGTTACTTAAGAACAGGGTTGTGTTAATTCGTACAAAAAAGGCTAATTTTTGTTAATTTTTATTAACGACTCAGTTAAAATCTATTTATGTAACATTGTGTAAAATTTTCAAGAAGAAATATTAAAAAATACGGCAATGGTAGGTAGGTAGCAATTATTCGTAAGTTTATCAAAAAAAAAAGTAGAATTTTGATGCGTCTCATAACTCAATGCTGGATCATTCAAAATCGTAAAATCAAACTTCTTTTGTTTGAAAATCGTTTTATTTTAAATTTTAATTTTAATTTCTCAAGTATGTAGCGAATTTTGAAAAAAAAAGCTAAGCTTTGAAAATCGATAGCGGAGAAACGTCAATACCTATAAAGTTTAAAAGCTCATTCTATGCAAAATTTTATATTTTTACTTTCATTTTAATAGTCAGCCAAATTTTCCGAATCTCGTTTTAAAATTACAGGAGTTGAAAATTGAGGTTTATCAACTTTTTAACGAAATAGGAAAAAATCGTCCAACTTTGATAATATATAGTGCCTAAACAACTTGACTGATTTTAATGGCTCATTTGACACATATTTCTATACATTAATTTTTATGTTTATCAATTTATCCAGAAGATAAGTTTACGAGTTTCTGGCGTAAATTTTCGCAGTTTTTCTGGCTACCAAAAATGAAGCTCCCCAGCCACGTTGGTGCAAACTCAGATACCATGCATTTGCCACCATTGGAAGATATTACAACCAGCTTTCCGCTAATTAATTCTAAACACAGCGAATATTGGGTCTCGTTTTATTGATCACTTATAATCTACCTGTCGTGCTATTGTTTCCACCAGATAAATATATCGCAGTGTAACTTTTATTTAAAATGATGAGATCATTTATTTTTTAATCATTATAAAAATAATGAATGACAATCATAAATGAGTTGAATATCAAAAAACTTCTAAGCGGGTATAATGATACACAAATAATAAGTAATAAATGTTTTAGCTAGCCAGATGACGTGTATATACTGACATTTAGGTTTATATATCACAGTCTCTAAATGTATCTCACTCGGCTAAATCGCTAGAATCCATCACAATATTATGATAATTTAAACAAGCTACTATACTTATATGTTAGCGTGTAAATACACTTGGTAATTAATTTTATACAATTAATGCCAATATGCAATAACAAATGACACATTGAAATTAAATTAATGTGGTAATTTAAACAGACTTAACAATGAGGTTTTATATTTTAATTATCTGCTTATCGATATATCAACGCATTGAAATAATTGCGTTGACATTTTGTGTTAATTAAGTGATAATCAGATGAAGATGATAAATTAGCTTCATTAAGAGCATCTTGCTGTCCCAACAAAAAAAAAAAAAAAAAACAAGTTTGAATACTTTTAATAATTGAAAATAAGAAATTATCGATGGTATTTGTAACATTGAAACAAAACTGAACTTTTATTTTATATTTGGTATTGATTTATGAACGCATCAGTTTTAATGTTCGGGTAGTTTAAATAATAACAAATCAACTAGTTCATTCTATACCTCAGGGTCGTTCATTCTTTGTCTCGAAATATTTCTGATTCATTACGGACAATTTGATGGAATTTGGGAAGGGATGGAGGGCAGGAATCACCATACAGATCTGTTCTCCTCCAAATATCTTCTAAGTGTTTAAATCAAAAGTTGAACCAAGATGAAGGACTAAAAAACACACAAACCTATATTAATTCGCGAAAAAAAATCTCGACTCCTAATATGCAAACCCGTGTTTAGTCGATCTTAAAAATAGCCTGGAAAATAAAACTTGGAATAGACAAATGGCATAAAAACTCTCCGGTGTATGATATCTTAATCTTAAATATCGCTTATATAGATAAAACACATGGTAAACGTTATGTCCAAAAAACACAAAGAATCGTGCTTTCTCGAATAATACCTAGGTATTTTAATCGTAACATGAACATACAAGGAAAAATACTGCAGGGTGTGCTAAGTTGATCTTACGGGTGTCCATAATGTAATAAATATTAATGCCATAATATCACTAAAAGAATTTATTAAATATATTTTTATTACTCTGTTATATAAGTTTAAATATTTTAAATTTCTTCAAATCAAAAATAAAATTTTTGAAATATCATTACATTAATTTGATAGGATTTCACTCGATTGTAAGTCAAATTAGACCGACCGACATGCAGATTGGCAAAAAGTTCCAAGGCTTCTAAAATGTGGATTAAAAAATTTTGAGATAAGAGCAAACATATTTTGTTTACATATTACCATTTATATATTATAATAGCAATGCTGTCGTTTATTACAGCATGTAGTTATTTTTATAAAGTAAACCCAGTATCTATTACATCCTTTTTTTTTTTTTAAACTTTATTTTACTATGTTTAAATGCAATCTATACTAATATTATAAAAAGAAAAATTTTTTATTTTTCCATGTATTTTTGTACGTAACGAATAAACTTAAAAACTACTGGACCGATTTGTAAAATTATTTCACCGTTGGGAACCGAACCGCATGTCGTCCGCTGGTATTACATATACGCAGGTAAAAATAATTACGTATTTAATGTTTTAAAAATCTTAAAAATCATATGATAATAATAAAAGTAAAGTTGAAAATCTACAAAATAGTTTGACCAGTAGAAAATTCACAATCCCATATTTGGATAAGTTAAGAGTCTTCTGTTATTACCTTTAATTATACATGGAGGTTTTACTGTCATTTGAAATCTAGACTGTTTGCAATATTTAGAAGTATCCATCCCCTCCCATGAGAATTTACGTGAATGTATACTCGTGGAATAAAAAAGCATGATGACCTGAATCTTGCAGGATTGCTTAAAGTTAAAAAATACACTAATTTTGTGTTGAATTTTAAAAATTTTTCAGCCTAAAATGAATGTTTTATATAGATTAGCACTATGAATTCTAATAAACAACTCAACATAACAATCGAGTATTTAATGTTTTTAAATAAACAAATACATAAAAGTGTCACATTTTTTGATACCAAGAAATAGATAATAGTGTCACATTTTTTTGATTCCACAAGTATAGGTTCGTCGAAAATTTACGAGATGAAACTTTTTAACAAGTTCATAAGCGTACAAATCTGCATGTGGCAGTCAAATAAAATTTTTATGTATTAATTTAAACAATTTATATTAGAAAATAAAACATATAATATTGTTATTTAATAAATCTTGTATATAAATACAAATATGTTTTTATTCAAATTGAAAATTAACAAATCAGGAAATGAACTTCCTGACTAACACTTTCAAGGTTCAATTTATATGCTTACTCAGACAATTTTATTCGTAATTTCTATTATTTTACCTTCATTCAATGAGTAAAAGTTTTACAAACTTTTATAATATAGTAGACATTTTTCATAATTTGTGCGTATTACATTGAAAAAAATATAATAATGTTATTACATTCCGTATTATTTATTTGATATATGTTTTATAATGGTTCTAGTGTTATATTTCTTTTAGAGGGATTTTTTGATCTAGGCCTCTATAATAAACACTTATTTACGCGCACAAATGGCTCAATAAATACTTTTCTAAATGTCATGAAAAATAGAATACACATTCTTGGCATGAAAATTATCCATGTAGAAAAGTTATTCACAAAAAAAATCAACATTTATTTGATGGTTTTTCTCAAAAAAACTTGTTTCATGTCAAGATTGTGCATTGTGATATATATACTTAATAAAATAATAATAAAACAGTTTACAAAAACTTATTAATTATTAACAAAAAACCTTTAAAAATGAAAATTCAAAGTATTGGTGTTAAAGAAAATTTTTTCCCCAAATTTTCCTACTATATCATTTTCTCATATAAAAATAGAAAAGTCCATATAAATATTTTTTTACATTTTTAATTCCAATTGTTAAAATAATTGTTATAAACAAATGCATTTGTTTATGATATTATAAAAAAGCTAAGGCAAATTGGAATAAATAATGATATTAATATATATTTTAAAGCATACCCGGACACGTTTCGGTGTCAATTGATATTACATCGATTGCATGCAAAATTTGAAAGCAGATTGGACGAAGGAATTCCGTTGTCCCATACAAACTTTGCCTCTGCTTTTCATCCCATTAGGGGTAGAATTTCAGAAAATCTTTTCTAATGGGATGCCCGGTATTTGATGTGTAACCCACTATTTGGTGTGGGATACCCGTGACACGAAATATTTATGTATACACTCGTGTTTGATGTGTGCCACCCAGTACCTACCTCGTGCACCCACAATTCGTGTATATTGTGCAGTGGTTCTCATATACTTGATAAAAATAGTAAAAGGAAGTCCAGAACCACTTATATAGAGAAGAAGAGATAAATAAATTCTATTTTGAATAGCTGACCCGGGAAAACATTGTTTTGTTATATAAATTATTTCTAATCAACATCAATATCTCCTAAATATAATAACATAATCTCAACTGTCTATAACTAAATAATGAAGCTGCAGCAAATCAGAATAAATTATGATATTAATTTATATTTTGAAGCATACCCGCCCGTTTTACGCGTTGCTGTGTTATTTTTCACATTTTAATAGATGATATTACATCGTTTACATGCGGATGCAATTCTACCCTTAGGGGAACAATTTCAAATCCTTTCTTATCGGATTACCGGTATTTCGTGTGCACCCGGTACATTATATGCACCCGGTATTTACCTGGTATTTGCTGGGGTACACCCGGGACCGCGTTCACCCGATAATTTTTGCTGTGGTACACATACACTTGATGAAAGGTATATGGATCTCCTTTATTTTGAATTTCAAAATAAGATTTTAGTTTCTATGGAAATGATGATTTGTAACATGTGAGAAAAAAAAGACAAAATATGTTTCACAGCTAGGAACATTTTGTATTCAAAAATTAAATTGTCGGTTATAGTATTTTCCTTTACTTATTATTTATGTTTCTCACCATTTAAACCTTCCCTGAACTTTCACGAATATTTCAAGACCAAAATTAGCCAAATCGGTCCAGCCATTCTCGAGTTTTAGCATGACTAACGAACAGCAATTGATTTTTATATATATATAGATATAAACCTTTTTTTTATTCCTGTAAAAAAAGATGTCTGCCATTTTGATGACATCATATCGGTATATAATATTGAGAGTACTGGTATAATAATTCATTGACAACAAAACATAATCTAACACTTTCAAATATTTTTTTTTAGTAATTTAGATAACTGTTTAAACTGAACTGAACTACCTAGTGTTTTAGGTCACGTGATTAAAGATAAAAATATCCAATTTTAATTTGAAGATAATAAATTAAACATATGATTTTGTGAATCAAATTTAGAATATTTAATAATATTACTACATAAATTGTAATTATTGTCAATTTCCATAGTTTATTTTACCGAAAGAGCCCATTTGCAATTCAAAATTGATTAACAAAAATCATAAAAGCCAATTTATTCATTCACATTTTTAAATCATAAATACAAGTAGATCGAACACGGTAAGTGGTTTTATATAGTGCAGTATTTAATATTTTAAACCTTCTTTGTGACACTTATTACTTACCATTGTGAACCTAAAAAAGTTAATATAACAGCTATCTAATAACCTCAACTATCTCATATACTACACTCTAGTCAGGGCACTGACCTATTTTCACAACAGAATAGAAGTTCGACGGCCACTACGAGGCTATATTATAATATAGTCAGGAGAAAATGTTATGTTTCTTTTTGTTTCATATCGTTTTGGTGAGATAAAAAATATCTAACCATAAGTATAAGATAAAAGTACGATACTACACAGAAGCATTTCCATATATTATCTAAAATAAAATGAGATACAAGTAAACATTTGTATGAATGACAAAATCAAAAGTTAGAAAAAATAAATGAAATTTTAAAAGATAATTTTTGGGAAGTTTAACAATATCCATTTTTTATTGAAAACATATTATCTAGATGATAAAGATAACTGTTCCATAACATTTTTTATCAAAAGTGCTGGTGTACTTAAATTGTTATTGTGGGTGGGAATATTAGTGACAAATCATGTACTGTTAGTATATTTTGAGATGTTACATTTATCTACAATTTTTACCCGTACGTTACGAGACAAGATTTTCTTAAACGTAGGTGTATCATACATTTTATCCAAATGTTAGATACACCTACATGTTGACCTTACGATAAACATGAGTCTATCATTGGACAAATAATGAAATTACTTTTTTATAAGGATAAAAGTGAATATTATATATATGATACTATCTATATAACAAAACATTTATAAATTTTAAAACCTGAATATAGAGTCATTCCATACCAAATTATCAAATGTTGGGCGCTAACACATCTCCGATTTTGATGAAAACAGACACTAAGGTTGGACTATTCATTAAAATATAATTTTGATATTTTTCCCACAGCTATACCTATGGATCCCATTAACACATCGATATAAATTGTATTTATTGCATACTTACCCTGTTTTTCAGATTTCTTGATCAATATCTTCTATTCGAAAGAACGAAATAAAAAGTCGAAAATTTTGTTTTTGAAACCTACCTCTTTGGAGGCAAATTACCAAAATACCTTTACAGCTAACTTACTATACTGTAACTATTAAGTAAGTGAGCTCGTAAGGGATTTTTAAAAATTCGTCTCCATAGAAAAATTTTGATATATTTGCTAACGTATTTGCCAAACCACTAAGTTAAAAGCCTGAAACTAACACCAGAGATTCCTGTTATAACCTAGACGAGATCAAAAAAACATTTTTGGAAATTAAACTTCAAATGGAGGGAAAAGACGTTTAAAATTGTCAATTTCAATCAAGGTACTACATATGCATATAAATATTTCATTCAGTCCATTCCAATTTTTCATTTAAAATTTAGTTACTTGGTATTGTTTAATCGAAAATGTAACATACTTCAAATGGGAATTTGTAAGATAATATAGAGTGTGTTTTACTTTTTTCGGGCTATTTTTCCAATTTTTTTCATCATAATAACCGTCCTCAAATTTGAAGGAATATTTAAAGAAAAAAAGTGATATTTCGGTCCAAAAAACTTGTTAAAACTTACCACATTTAATAATTTATTTATTGAAATGGAGGAAACAAAAAATCCATCAAACTTATTAGTTTAAAACACACTTTCTACTGGAAGGAATGTGTACCTTCCGTTCCGAAATGATGATAATTAAAACATAAAAAAATAGACAATAATTGATTCAAAATTTGATAAAAATTCTTCTCAATATACCTATTTTTAACCGACTTTAAGAAAAAGGAGAAGGTTCTCAATTGGACTGTATTTTTTATTTTCATTATTATTTTTTTTAATATTTGATACCTCAGTTTACCACCTAGCTTTCGACTGAGCAAACTTATTGTGATGATTCTTTTGTATTTGGTCCCATGTGTGGTGCGATTTCATTTTCCAGATCGGATGTCCTTTAGAGGAGAAAAGGGGCAAAAACAATTCTTAATTTGTGGTATTGTGTTCGCTGATAGCTTTGGCTTTTATATACCAATTTTGATAATTCTTTTTTAGTTGGACAAGAAATATCCCAAGACTGGTACCAGCTTAAGAAAAGCAGGATCTGATGTCTCAAAGGAGAGAGAAGGGGCAAAAAACATTTAATCCAAATGAAAAATTTTTCGTGGTTGCATACAAGATAACAAATTTTAAACAAGCAACAACAGCCTTCAAATAAAAAAATGCATAAATAAAAAGAAAAAATAATTTTATATTTTTCTTGAGATCAATTACCTTTCGAAATCATTGCAAATCTTATCGTTAGCTAAACAATTGATAGGTTGGCGTTAAGTGAGAAAAATAATTGGTAGGTCACAATGAAAAATTAAAATTTTTTTTTCATTTTAGTAAGACTTTGTGAAGGCGGTTCATTTTTGTTAAAAAAACTTTTATAAACATCAAACATTCAAAACTGAAGAGTATTAAGTGAAGCGAGAAGACATTTATATAACAAAATGTTAAAGCATATTAAATTACTTCAAATGTGATTTTAAGAATTAATACTACCTATTCTTACTTTAAGTCTTATGTATAATATTAAAATGAATAAATTTAAACCACAAAAACTTTTCATGGATACGAAAAAGAATAAAAAGACGGAAGTTAAGTTTTAAAACAATTGGCACATTACTAGAAACAATGTTATAAAATGTTTATTTATGGTATAATAAAATGTTGCATATATAACTTAGCTACTTATACACAGATAGAAAATAAGCTTATCGCTTCACGATAATCTACAGTTATATCACGTAGTTTTGATCCTTATAAATTCAATTATACTGTAGTGAAATATCAAAAGGGACAAAATGGCATTTTCTGATAAAAATATGTTTGTGAGATATAAAAATTTTGAGCTCAAAGTGCTATTTATCCTATCATCAAGGAAAAAGGAGCCAATCTTTATGAATTTTTACTTTTAATACAAAATTGATAAAGCCCTTTTTTCAATTTGACAAAAGGTGGTGATTTAACGTTATAAAAATGTAATTTTATATCGATGCATTAATGGGATCTATAGTTATAGCTATAAGAAAAACGTCAAAATTATATTTTGACGAAAAGCCCAACCTTTGTGCCTGTTTTCATCAAAATCGGAGATGTGTAAGCGCCGAACTTTTGATAATTTGGAATGGAATGACTCTATATTCAGGTTTTAAAATTTATAAATGTTTTGTTATATAGATAGTATCATATATATATAATATTCACTTTTATCCTTATAAAAAAGTAATTTCATTATTTGTCCAATGATAGACTCATGTTTTGTCGTAAGGTCAACATGTAGGTGTATCTAAAATTTGGATAAAATGTATGATACACCTACGTTTAAGAAAATCTTGTCTCTAAACTAACAGTACATGATTTGTCTCTATATGGATGGATGTTTGTACTATTTCACGCTAAAACAACTCAACTGATTTCTGTCTTATGGGGATTTTATATGGAAAAAATTGAATGATTGAATATCGTGAACGGGTTTGCTAGTAAGCTAATAAATAATTTAAATGAGTTTTGGAAAACCACTTACAGTGTTTGTCTTTACTCATACAATGTGGCAGTGTGTTAATGTAAACACGCAGTTGCTAAAGACGTAGGTCTCATAAAAATGGAAAAATTAAATAATTTCATTTATCACGAGAGATATAAGAAAAATTTAAAAATAAAAAATGTATCTTGAAAATCGTATGTTTCTTGAAAATTTTTGTGTGATAATTGTTTTCGTAAAGTGTTTCATCACACTTTCAGCTATTCAGACATTCAATGAATTTTAATATGAATGTTTTAGGTTAAAATTTAGTTCATAAATATTCATATTCAACCATATTTTGGGTACTTAAACAATTAACATTGCTAGTTGTTATCTTGTTTGTTTATTGTTTTATTTTCCATGATAATTTAGTAACTAGGAAACAATTGCACTTCATACTTGATTTTTAAACATAATATCTACACAAATAATACTTTAATCGATTCCGAAATAAATAAATTAAAAAATATTTGAGAAAATTTCCAAAACTAAGTTTTAAAGTATTTACTTAATTATACTTCGGTCATAAGTTTAATGAATTAATTCAAGCAATCTTCGAATTCTTTTCAACTACAGCGTTGTTTTATAGAATTCTGTATTTTGCTAATAAAATTAGAGAAATCCAACATGATAGGCAATCGCTTTATTATATATATATTTGAATATGGCATATTATAATAAATTAATTCACACACTTTAATTTTTGTTTAACCACTTTACTGTATATTATAATACAAACATGTTTCTAATGTTACTCCATATCCAACTACAGTTCAACTACTACATATTCAACTACAATCGAATATGGAGTAACATCAGAAACATGTCGTCTTATAATATATAATAAAGTTATTAAGCAAAAATTAAAGTGTGTAAATTTATTTGTTCACCTAGGATATTTAATGAAAATATAATCATTTAACCCAAGAAGTTAAGCAATACATGGATTTCGCGCTCTTAAATTCTAACCAAAATATTTGAAAGAGTGTAGAAACGATGTAGTTCCAAAAAATACACAATTTGAACTCGTATAACGATTTTTTAATATAGGAAAATCTGTATAATCAGTTTTTCGATTATCTAAAATGTTGAAATCGAAAGAACGACTTATTTAGAATTTACCTCTATAAATAATATTAAAATTTGTATTTCATTTCAAACATTTATTATCAAAAAAAGTTCTAAATTCAATGAAACTACTATATATGTTGGTTTCTGATAGATACATGTTATGATGATGACTGTTTTGTAGAGAACTATGTGATGGAGTTATAATGATGCTATATAAGGATTATAACAAGTTAAACAATGTAAAAACCATATTGTATGAGACTAAAAGACATAAAATTACAATAATAATATAAATATTTTAATACCATAAAAATAAATTCGATAGTTTTTGATTTATTTACTATGATTTCTATATTTTAAGAAAATTACAAAAAATATCTTCGAAAAAATTATGCCCGCATGACAATCAGATTGCGTTCGCATTTTCGAAACTTGAATATTATTGTAATATTGTAATATTATTATTGTAATGATATTTAGTAATATAAAATTTTGTTGTAATCTTAATAAAAATTATCCAATTCAAATTTTGAAGTATTTTCTTTCAATAATTTTAAGTTTCTGTTATTATATGAAAATATATATTTGTGCCATGTCGCGAGGACCACATTTTAAAATCTTTTAAACGAGAAAACAAATAGAATAACTGACTTTGAAGAAAATCTATGTTTAGATAATCAGGAAAAACAGTTTTGCAAGTTTGTTATTTAACATTGAGGGTTTCTCAAATATTGTATATTTGACTTGTTTGTAGCATATGTACATGTCTGCACCACAATTTTTTTTTTATTTTTAAAGTACTTGGTTTATATGGGGTGGCTGTTAAATAGCAAATACTTTTTAATATTTTAATTGTTGATTTTGAACGTTTGAATACAATTAATAATTAATCAACCATACGTTTTATTACAAGTTAAAATACTGAATCAAAAAAGTTATTTTCAAAAATTTATAATTAATAATCATTATGGTTGCAAAGTCTCAAATTATGGATATTGTATTGAATCTATAAAACGAAATAACACTTGAGAGTAGGTTGTATTTTTAATAGAGTCCTCTATAGCCTGTCTCTATCAATAAAGACAATCTCTAACGTCATATACAAAGTTTTTTTTTTTTTTTTTTTTAATATCGAAATAACACAAACAAGAAGTTTGGAATTTTTTTCGGGAAAAACATTGACATTCCCTCGATCTCCATGTCAATATTGTGCATTCCTATATTTTTGACAAATCCAATAAGTTAAAACTTTGCTAGATACGAAATTGCTTTATTAAACGTGAACTGCTTACTTAAACGAAACCAATAATATTGCCAATATGTTTTTATACATTACCTTTACATTATCTAAACCGAAAAAAGTAATCCAAAAAAGTTACAGATGCAAATGCTAAACATGCGTTCAAAAATTGCAGAACTTCAAACTTTTGCAACTTTGGGAACGCGCTCTATTCAATGTCAATCCCTCAATAGCGCACTCCTCGATTTCCCACTTAGAACTTCCTTAACTTTTCCACGACTTTCCGTAAAGTTCATTCTGTTAATTTATCACTTCAAACTCAAAATCAATTGAATGGCGTGCAAATAATTAGAAAGTTAACAAAACTTTGGGACACTCAATATATAAATTCGTTGTCCATTATATTATTACTTAATAGTTCGTAAAATATTATACCCATGAAAAGTTGAAAAAGGAGATGATAATACAGACAACAGAAATGTGCAACAAAAAACAAAAAACAGTACTTACCATGTATATATCCATGTGGGGGTGGATGCTCCACTTTTGTTGCAGGATGTAGATGGTGATGAGAATGAGGTGGCGGTGGACCATACGGAGGTGCTGAGAAAGCGCTGGAACAACTATGTCGTACACGACCCGTAGCTGCTGCTGACATTGGTGACAATGATGCAGCGGGTGGTACAAGCGGGGGCGGTGGGGGTGGTACCGGTGGTTGTACTACAACACCACTACCACTAACTGAAACTGTTGCCGGTACAGATGGTGGCACACCAGGCGGTTGCATACTTGACAATGCTCCAAGCGGTGTATATGACTTACACGGTTGCAATGGAGGTGCACCGGATGATTGTTGATCAGATCCATTACTACCGCCTGCTGTACTCTGTATTTATGAAAATAAGAGAAACGTTAAATTATTATATTGGTGGTAAATGCATTGTTTACTTTATGTACAAGGTGTTTCATTTGTTTACAATCTTTTATCTAACTTTATTTATTCGTTTGTTAATTTATGTTTACCTTTATTTAAAAATTGAGATATTCCTCCTTGAAATAGTGTTGAAACTCAATAAAAAATAAAAATATGTTGAAGCGTTAAAAAATTTATTTTAATTTATAAAATATTTAGTCGCCAAATAAAGAAATTTTTAGTTTACAAAATTACTATTAAATGTATTTGACTAATCTTCATCTCGAAAAGCTCAAAGGTAAAAGCAAATGCCATTTCTATAAAACTCTCGACACGTCTATAATGACATAAAATTGTTATTAAAATAATTTCTTGTAAAACAATTAATTTTGTAATTTATACTCAAAATTATAAAATAATTTTAGTTTTTGGATAGGCTTTTGTCTTTTTGGTAAGAAAGAAAGAATTTTCTTCATTACAACTATTTATTATTTCAAATATTATTCAATTCTAGTATATTATTATTCTAAACAATTATTTTCGAATTTTACGACCTATGCACAATCTTTACATATACATCATACACTTGTACAATTGGTAGTGTCGTTGAAATAAATGCTCATAATTCCCAAATGATCATAGTAAAAAAATCAGATATGCAATAAAAAAATATAGCCTAAATATAGTTCTTTTCGATACGGTTTACAAACCCGTGGCTAGATAGAATATCGTTGTGTTTTTCATGTAAAATACAAAAACATTCATTTAATGAATGCTAAATAATTTATAGAAGGTTGCTATAAACGCTTACAATTTCTATAGGGCAACAACAACAAAAATATAATGTTATGTCAAACTGTAGCTCAAAGAGAGCTCCATCTATTAGATTTTAATTTCAAAATTGATATTATCGTTGGCAAACAATGCTCGTAATTCTCAAATGACTAAAAATCAATTACAATGTCAAAATATGCTTAAAGATTTTTGAGCAATGTTTCGTGCAATATTTAAAACTATTATTTTAATCATGTATAAAACGTGTAGGCCTTTATATATAGCCGGTACATAAATGATTTTGGATGTAGCGCAGGTAAGTACATTGCGAGAACTCGACTTTCCGACATGTTTCTCGAAATGTTTTTAGACTTCAGTTAAAAAAAATCACAAAACACGAATATAACTATAGTTTTTTCTAAGGTTTTCTAGTTTTCATTATAATACTTTTTTTTTTGTTGGTGGAGGCTCCAGAAGAGAAAACTATACCTCAGCTTTGAAAACTCATACGCCTATGTATGGCTCATCTTTCAGGACTTTCCTACCTGAAACTTCACAGGTTTTCAGTTTTATTCTACGATTAATTTTTTTTGAATTATTGAAGTAAGTAGATTAAGTCTTAAACAAAAAAATCTTTTTATAGCAAAAAAATATCCAAAAAGTAGTAAGAAATTCCCAAATAAACTTTATTGTGGCTAGATAATGGCTAGCTAGTTTAATAGATCTTATTAAAACACATACCATATGAAAATAAATACTGTAGTTTATAGGTAATTCGCTCTCTAAAAACCTCCCAGATTTACATTAAAAAATACATCAAAACATTATTGAAGGGGTACCTATTTATCGATAATATTACTTTTAATTTTTACTCAAGTTCAAACCGATTTTAAATTTAAAACTAATTATTATTCAAATTAAAATACAAAGATGGCTCATTTTTTATAAAGATTCCTAATAAATTTATTACTAAACTTTGAATATTATAAATATCAATGATTTTTTCATGAAATAATGATACCTACATGTTAAAAAAATAAATTTTAAACTAATAGTGTAAAATTAATTATACACTATTTAGGGAGATAATTACTAGTTTTATATAGATTTAGTACACGTTTACAAGTTTAGATATGGGTTAACATCAAACTCATTGAAGTATTACAATAAAAAAATGCACATGCAATCATTATGACATTTATTTTGTTAAATAATTTAGATGTTCGAACGAGAAGATCATCGCTAAAACATAATATCCAGTTTTATATAGACTGTGTGTATGTATTAATTATGTGAATAAATAAATTTACACACTTCACTTTTTTGTTAACGACTTTATTATATTCTAATTAGTATTTGGAAACTATGTTTGAAAAATAATTTTTTCTGGAAAATTGCGTAGGTATATAAGAAACGATTATAAATGAAGCATCTTAATATGAAAATATTTTGATTGTTAGAATATAATAGTAAAATTTAAAAAAAAATCTTATGTATAGAATCGAGTTTGTCCCTGTAAATTTTAATATAATCTTAAAAGAGAAATAAATGATATATGTAACTTGCTAGCTCTTACAAGTGAAAATCCACTTGAGTAAATGTTATTCTTCTCAACTATAGTCTAATCATACTATGGGACTAAAATAAATGATTCAATTGCGGTTATACACAACCACTATATATATATATATATATATATATATATATATATATATATATATATATATATATATATATATATATATATATATATATATATATATATATATATATATATATCCATATATAT
This sequence comes from Chrysopa pallens, assembly GCA_020423425.1. Lineage (NCBI taxonomy): Eukaryota > Metazoa > Arthropoda > Insecta > Neuroptera > Chrysopidae > Chrysopa > Chrysopa pallens. The sequence goes on from CM035592.1 coordinate 71,422,028, forward strand.
ATATATATATATTCCACTGCCAAAATTTCACTTATGTAGGTGTGCTTATCGAAACCAGTGAAATGTCAAGGCGCATAAGTCATAGGCGCAGATAAGGTAACCGTTAGAGGCAACCATAAAAATTGTATTTTATATGTACTATACGAAAACACCATTAACAATGACTTCTAATCCATATATCTTATATCTGTGATGGGAACAAATATTACTTTCTTTTTTTGGACGCATTCTAAACAATGTATAATTGTTTATCGAATAAAATTAATTTTAATATATTTCATTTAATATCAATCTTCAAAATATAAATAAGTATCTTTGTTGATAATCATATGTAAAATTTAATTTGCATGCATAACTATTAGAAGCAGAAAATTAGAAAAGCTTTTAATTATAACTATGTGCGTGTAAAGAAATATACACGCACACATATGATATAAGAATTTTTAATCAACTTTAAGAATACACAACTCAGCTCCCAAATAAAACATACACTTAATGAATAAATTGAGTTTTCTTCATTTATATTTTACATTAATTTCAAACAACTTTTAACAGTGGGTATAAGTAAATTCAATGTTTTACTAACTAACCCATTATTCGTTAAAATTAAACAATGCACTATGCATATACCTTGCATATGTAAAATAGGGTAGATATTTTAAATTTAATGTTTAACGCTGTAAAAAAAAACGTATAACCGATTTCTTTTAATGCCAAATTACTCAAGCTGCCTTATTACTCCCAAATAAAATCAAAAATAGATAACGAATTGAAATTGTTTTCTTATAGCATCGCGGAAAAACGACTTTCTAAAATTTACTCTTTAAAATTTAATTAAGTAATCATTGAAATCAAATAAGTCGCAAAAGGATTCAATCTTGTACAAAATTATTTATAAGTACTCTATTTTCAATTCTTCAAATTAACGTTTCTTCAAGTAACCTTTAGAATAAGGCCTGGTATAACCAAATAAGGTTTAGTATCACCATATTGTATGCTAGTTTACCATTACTCAGTCCCAAGAGTAAACTGAATGAAAGTATAAATCATCGAATTTATATGTATCCACCCAGTACTCGCGTACGCTGCCCCCCTCTGAATTAATGTTACATCATCGCTAATCAAAAAAATTATACGATTCTCCAAAACCGTTGCCTTCGAGCGGTCTCGAAAAAAACCCTACGATTTCTGCCAGAAACTCTCCACCGTGAAACTGAACGCACGACCATTCATAATTTTATCCTTTTAACCTCAAGTTCTATTTTTCAATCTTCCCGTAACAATCATTTTCCGTAAATCAACGAACTGGGTAAATTCTACTCCCATGCGTTGCTTTTCATCAAAAAAATTTCCCATTGCACACGGATGTCGATTGCACCGTCGATTCCGGTATAATCTTAAATGCACATATTTCCTTTTAAATTAAGTCATACATTTTTTAAAGCTAGTTATAGGGATGGCTTATGTCTATAAATACCTGTACTATCTTGTATCAAAAATTGTAATGTCGATGTAACTAGTTTATAAGATAATTTATTAATTATATTATAAATAAAGCTTTGGCTATCGTTTTTTATAAGTGGACTTGATTATTCTTATGATGTTAATAAAGATTAATTAGAATGAACAATTTGAAAATGTGTATTTCTGTATGCCTGTGTTATGTATAAGGTATTCTAAAAGTGCAACACTTGATGGGAAATGTGTAAAGACGCCACTTTAGTGTTAGTACTTCTTACTAACGTTTATTTACGGTCGTATCCTGGCGAAATGCCTATGGTGATCATTTCTTATTTAAAAGTTATTGTCATCATTCAACAGACAGTTTTAATTATCATTATTAATAATTAATATAAATAAATTCAAGTGAAGAAAATAAAAATAATTAAGATATTGTAAAATAGGTAATAGTTTTTAATTAAAATTTATAAAAAAATTAATAATAGTCAAGAACCGGGTCTTTATATAACGTTAGTAATTCTGACACACTTGTGATGGCGTAACGTCTTGACACATTTCCAATCATACATTGCAGGTTCATAATCCCTTTATAGGATCTTAATGTAGCTTATATACTATTAAACAAACTCGTTGTCAACAAAAAGTTAATCAAGTAATTTCTTTACATAAAAATAAAAACAAATTTAAATATAAAAGTACGCCATGCTGCGAATTATAAGCGAATTTTCAGCACAACGTATAGTATACGTAAGTTATTCATGCTATAACCCAATATGTCACATCTAAATATAAAAACATTTTATAATTGTTTATATATAATACTTATAAAATTTGTATTATATTTATATAAATCCATATCTATACGTTTAAATATTATACTTAAAAGATTAAACCAAAAAACAAAATTGTAATTGCATAAAGTTAATTTAAACAAGCTTTTATTAACACAATTTTATTTCTCATCCGTGTAATAATAGCAAACGTTTCTTAAGTATATTTCATAATTATTCGAACAAATATATATATAACATTATACAAGCATTAATACTCGTAAATAGAGTTGCACCGACAATGACTTTAGCCAACGAGCCGAGCCTACTAATTAGTCGGCCAAGCCGATCGCAGAAAAAAAATTAAAGAAGACATTTTTGTATGTATGAAGTTTAATTTAATAAGGTTATGTTTAGTTAGATTATAAATGGTGTATATAATTAAAATTTTTTTGTTTAATTATTTTCAGTAGGTACATAATGCAGACGCAATTTCTATTTTTTATTCTAAAATTCGAATTCATTCAAAGATAAAACCCGGGTAGTCGGTGCTCTTTGATAGTGGCCGGATAGTTGGCCTTACCGGCTAGTCGTCGACTAATCGGAACAAGTCTACTCTTAACATTTAAAATATAAAAAAATTATTTCATTTTATCAGCTTGACTATTTTGATCAATTCACTTTAAAATATTTTTGACAAATTTATAAAAAAAAAAAAACAAAAAACGATGAAATATTTGATAATGTATGCAGCCCATAATACAACTTAATATTCTTCCTAATTAATAATAATTCTGATATTTTAATATACTTTAGACTTTGAAGGGTGATAAAACTTTGCTACTTCTTATCTTCACGAATTCTTTGATATTATTTGTTATTCTATATCAGATAGAAGGTTATTTAGAATTTGGTAATATAACTTATTGCAAATTGTAATATATGTAAATAAATAAAATTGTTTATGGATAGCTTCCGATAAACTATACAAACTATATTATAGGGTTTTACTCAGAATGTTTACAAACCAATAAAATCCAGATTGGATGAAATACTTCAAAAACTTGTAGCGTGTTAACGCATATACATGATCAACTGAAAAAAAGTTCCTACTTTTTCAAAAACAAATTTAACTAGTAAGTAACCCTGCAAGCTGAAGATCTCACTCAAAAATAAACAAAAATTCGCCTTGATTGCATACAAGGGTGGGAAACTCAATAAAAAGCATAAATTTTTCTAATTATCTCGGTTGATCATTTCCCACGTCAATTGCAAAAAACCCGGTCTTTCTAACTTAAAAAGAAAAAAGTTTGATAAAATAAAAAAATTCTAGTTTTCGTATATTTTCTGATTATTTCACATTGAATACAAAAAACCGAATCTTACTTATTTGGTATTCATTTATGGAGACAATCCCCAAAAATGGGGAGTAGATACTATAAAAAAAATCCGTGGTTTTCTTATTTATCATTCTAGTATGTGTATTTTTTTGTGATTTTCTAGAAAGAAGAGGGTTTCCAAAAACTACACTCAAAATATCTTGAATGTGATAAACATGTATACTAAATTCCATCCAAATCGAACAACGCGTTTCAAACTTAACGGAGAAACATAAGATATAAACCTAACCGTATATAGGTCAATAACAATCTAAAGGAATCAAAAAATGGTACCATCCGATAGAATTTATAAGTATTGTTGATAAAATCCCTCAAAATTTCGCAAATATTACCTTAACAGCCAAAAAGTAGTACGTATGACACGACTGATCACTCTCGCATACATGTACCATTAATAAGAAATGGTTAAAACATATTAGCCGTCTTTCGCCACTCCGTAATCTTTGATCTATTATCGCCTCTGGCAAATAACAAAAACTAGTTAGTCTTAAAAATTATCCATAAAATATATTTAAACGCAATTTGTAAAATCAATTTTTGTTGGATCCAAAGAATTGATAAAAGTATCGACTTTTAACAGGAAATATTGAGTTGGGAAAATTGTGTATACATAACATTGGACGTTTCGGCAACTTTCGTAGTTAGATAGAAGATTTTGTAAAACACCGAAAAAATAATTTTTACAGCCTTTTTAAATAAGTATTTAAAAATTCCTTGACTATTCCATGACTTTTTACACAAAATTAAAATTCCTTGACTATTCCAGAGTTTCTAGATTTTTCCTGCCTAGAAGAAATACTATGAGCCATTTACTTACACATTAAGATTTTCTTTTCTTCTCTATGTATTTGCCAATAAATAATTTTTTAATTAAGTTATATTTATTTTATTTTATTTTTTTTAATTCATCGCCAAATTGAAAATTTGGAAGAGAGCTTGGTCTTAGTTTCAAAAAACCATCATGAAATCGGTTAGTTATAATAATAAGAAAACACAAATTCAATTTTTTAATTTAAGAACTAGAATTTTTTGTTTTATTTGATAGGAACTTTGTTCAATATTTACAATTTTTCTTTACGAATTATATTTACGTTAAATTTTTACAGAATGTGTTATATACATTTTGTTATTAATTTAATAAATTTAATGTTTTTAGTTATATTCTTGATAATAGCAAGAGTATAACAATAGCTTTCTCTTTTTAGAGAAAGTTTGCTAAAATAAAATTTAACATTTACCATAATTAATTATAAAATAAATACGCCTACATACATAGATAGATATAAACGTTTACATACCTACATGCAAAAATAATAAATTCTTTAAATTTTCATCGGTTAAATTTTATCTGGTAAATTATTTTATACATATAATCTATAGCTTTAATAATTTTATAAAACAATAGAACTAGAGTCATATTATTACAAATGACTTTGTAGCTGAGCACAAATCAAATAAAAAGAAAATTTAAAAAGCTAATTTTTTATTTAATACTGTTTCTAGTATCTATCAAATAGTGAAAACCATGTTTTGATCAAATTTGGCTTCTTTCTGGTAAAAAATGGTTCTCACATTTTTTAGTTTTCTTGTGATATCTCTGGATATTTCTATCCGATTTAAAAGAAACAAAAAAGAGATTCTTGATATATTTTTAGTACAGGAGTGACATAGCTGAAATTTACTGCAAAATGTAGAATTTAAAAACAACAATCCAATTCGTACATTAATTATAAAAATATTTAAATCCTAACCTAACAATTTCGAAATTCTAAAAGTTTGTTTTTGTCCACAACATTTTTCTCCGAAATCGAAAATTTTTACCAAAGATTTTCAAAGTACTTTAAGGTATAGATAAAATAAATGGTTTGTTTAAAATTTTTGGAAATCATCGACTTTTTGAAATCATTAAAATAATGTCAAACATGCCTATATTGTCAAACTTATTTTTATATATATTGGCCAAAAATAAAGTTTTGAACTATTGACGTTTTTACGAATGCTTATTTTTCGTGCTATAAGCGATTTCATTTCGAAAAAATAGTCACCATAAAATATAGTTTTAAAGGAAATTTTGTTAAATTATTTTCCTATAAAACATCGCTTATATCTCTGACTCAAAAATCTTGTTAGACACAAAAGACAAAAAAAATTCGAATTTCGTTGTGCGTTTTAACCCCTTTATGTCATTTCAAACCTTTAATTTAACAGCATCGTGCGATTTTTTTAAATAAATAACCCATGGATCGATTTCTGCAATAAAAAATCATGAACAACTTACTTTCTTTCACAATGACAATCTATAGCCTATAAAGCTCGATTCTATGTTTTAGTGAAGTTTTGAATACTGAGAAAAGACAGTAAACATTGAAACAATTCAAATAAATACTTAAGACATACATAACCAGAGGATTTTTTTTGAAAAAAGTGAAAATCAACGTTTTTTGGAAAGTAAGAACAACACGGGTCAAGACTTCTTAAACCGAAAAATCGGCTCAATGAACATATCCATCAAATTTCATAATTATACTTCAAAATTTCTAGTGATATCTTTTATAGATACTATAATATAGACATAAAACATAAAAGGATGCCATAAAAGGATGATATATATATATATATATATATATATATATATATATATATATATATATATATATATATATATATATATATATATATATATATATATATATATATATATATTTTATAACTAATTACAGGGATTAAATATAATATGTTATAGTATTTAAGAACTTAACGAGTGAAATAAGGTAAAAGGAAACATAATATCCAAGTAATTGATGTATATTATTACATCGATGGCTGCGGACGACAGAATTCAGATTTACCTTTCAAGATTTACCTTGGTCCCAGAGTTTGATCAATAGTAGTTCAATTTTTTTTATAAGGAACATCATAAAATAGAATCGTTACTCATCTCCAACAATAATGAACCTACGTACCGATTGGGAGGCTGGGGTCGGTTGATCATAGTTCGTTTCCAGTATTTTAATCTTTTTTAGTTCGAAAAGGTAAATTCCAATTATGCAAAAAATTTAGATCAAGTTTTTTATTACAAAGAATTTTATATTACTTAACCATTATTTAATGTTTTTGCTAGAATAAGTAATAGCAATTACATGTAATAATTATAAGGAATTTTGAAAATGAAAACGTAAAATGTCAACATAGAACAAAAGAAAAACTAATTTTGTAAAATATATCAATCAAGAAACGCCCACAACCTGTTACACAATTATTAATATTTTCTACGATTACAACAGGCATTATAAGACGGTGGTAGGAGAAAATGGAAAATACTATTTCAACGACCACACATCACCAACGTAAATAAAGTTAACTAGAAATTTAATACGTCGTAAGACCACCTACATTTGTTTATTTATCGTTTAAGTAGGGCACAATAATAGTATTAGGTATTTCGAATGGTAAATATCTCCATAAGTATACATCATTATGTTCGAGTGTTTTGCAAAATTAGTTTACAGTTTAATTCCCATTTCCTGAGTTAGCTTAGTTCAAAGTTGTTAGACTTTGGGCTTAAACTTGGTTATTTTCAATATTGAACTAAGCTAACTTGAGAATTGACAAACCAAATGGGTTCGAAATTGTAAATTAATTTCAGAAAACACTTAAAGATGTTGCAAATCCCATCTACCCAATATGATTTTGAAGGACGGTTCATTCAATTGAAATGGAAACCAATAATTAGCATCGGATTATTTTTTGTGAATCATGTATTGTGCATCTTAACATCTGTGAGAAAACGACTCTTTTTGGGAGTCAAAAGTGGTACTTTCAAAAAGATTTCGCCAAATGAAGTGGTATCTCATTAAATAAATATTCAGTTCAATGCTCAAATCAATTATTAGTTACCATCATATCTACCACAAAATAACGTTCAAAATTATAATACGCTCTTGGTCTAATAGTTCATTATGTGTTCATATATAATATGTTTTGAGAAAAAAGAAACAATTTTTTGAAACTTATTGGTTCGTGAAACAGAGTGTCTACTTTTTTTTTTTTTTATATATATAATTATTAATGAGAACTCTAGGATTTTTGAATTAATTTCGATTTTTTTCCCGTGCAGACTGTCACCAAATTAGGAACGAGTAACATCTCCTCAGAGAATCATTACAACTAGCTAATTCATACTGATGATGACTACTTTGTAGTCGAAATACGTATTTATAAACTACAAAACAAATTTGATCTAGGAAATAGGGGGGAAAAAATCGTAATTTATTAGAAAAATTTAGAGTGTCTACTCTATATTGAGAACTTAACTGACTTTTCCAGGTTTTGCAGACACTGATTTGAATTTTTTCAGATCATTATTTAGAAGAGCTTTTATACTTAATTCGAACATAGGAAATATAATAAAATATACTACTGGAAAAAGTTAAAGCAGCAAAAATACTTATATTGTTTATCAGTGACTTTGGACCAGCTGTATCCAGCTGTTAGCTTTGAATTCTTGCAAAAAAAATCTTTTTTTTTATGGACAAAAATTTTCGTGCTATCTGAAAAATAAATTACGAGAAAAATATTTTTCTTAAACTTTTAGAGAAATTCTTTTAGTTAAATCAATACATGGATCTAAATAGTATGTTTATTTAAAATTCAGTTACATTTTTTTTTTCTATTTTCTCATTGTAAAATTTAGCTGAGATGACTTTTAATGAGACAAGATTATCCTTAATCTCGTCGGAGACTCAAGAATAAATTAAAAAAATTGTCTTTTAGAAAATAATAGAATTTATTTTATAGCTCATTCATTCTATGCGCAAGAGTTGATTGATTACATTTTCAAAATTTAAAGAACACAACAACTACTTGAAACACCTAAAGCATCGCATCAACAAAATTGACAGAGTTTTTAAACGCTACCATGAAAATGTCCGTATCGACATGAAAAAATTGTATAAATTTTACAAATTTATCAATGGTCGCACAGAAAATACAACGGTGTTTTCGAAGCCCTGAATAAATATTCAGGCTCAGGTTAATAAGAAAACATAGATGTAATCCTTAACATAATTTAAGAAATTGTAAAAAACTTTTTACGATTTTTCATGTTAAATATTTGGAAAATTTTGGTCTTTTGAAAAAATGGGCGGAACGGATGAATCGCCTTGTAACAGGCAATATTGATTTTGGAAAATTGTGTATACAATTGGCTATTTTGGCTATTTTCTTAGTTAGGCAGAAGATTTTGTACAAGCAAATTAAAAAATTTCCTGATCATTACTAACATATCATAAATTCCCTGACTGTTCATTCAATGACTTTTTACATATAAGTAAAATTCCCTGACTTTTCCAAGTTTTGTCTGACCAAAAAAATATTCCATTTTTGGAAAAGAAAACAATAAATTTAAATTTAAATATAAATTTAAATAAATTTAAATGTTTTATTTTTAAGCTATAATTAAGCTATAAGCTATTTATAAGCTATCGTATGTAGTTCTAGGAATTATTTTTGATGGTATCATGACTAATCCACTATCACATATCGACAATATTTTTATTTTAAATGATTCAGTTATAAAGAATTTAAACTTTTGTACTGTATTCGATATAATCCACTTTATGTTCAAGCAACGATGCCAGAAAGCGAGTTTAAATGACCGAGCGGCCTTTCTTACAATAAAAGAAGGGAATTCGAGTTTATCCACTCACTACAAAGATAAGTACTCGCACAAGTAAGTTCATTATTATGAAGCCTGCTGGGCATCACTCAAAGTCAGGCAACATTATGTTGGGAGATGTTGTGAAAATAGCAGCCTAAGCGAACACCGGGAAAAATTACATATAATTATAAGCAGGTGAAACAAGGAAAAATTTATTAAAATAACCTTGAGGAAATTAAAGTGTCTATTCACATATTCACACCAAAAGGTAAAAAGAAAATTGAGCATCAATCATCATTTGTCAGCTGTCTAATTGTTGACTCTCATTAATAGAAGCATATCCATGTAAGGTACCTCGAAACCGTATGTATACTCATTGTATTAACGACGATTGTAATACCATTTTTTTTAGAAAAATACATAAAAATACGTTGACAAGTTAAATCTACAACACCTTGTACAATATAAGTAAACTATATACATAGAAATAATATGTAAATATTTTAAAAAGAATGATAACTCACCTGATCACTGTTTGGCGCTCCTGAATGCAATTGCAATGTTTCGGTTGATACAGCTGTAGCATTTGTCTGTGTATGGCTGGTCGCTGATATTCTATACTGCATACCAGCAATACTACAATAGCCTTCATGTAAATGTGTGGAACGAGTTGTACTGTTCACATACACACCAGTAATGGTAACATCTGTATCCTGATTTACAATCACAGAAACTTTCTTTTTATTCGATATCACTTTACGGTCATTATCGTCACTATCTTTTTCAACATAATGACGACGTTTATGTTTGCTCACATTACTATCGTCATCATCATCACTGTCATCACTCTCCTCAGACGTTTCACTTTCATCGGATGAACCACATTTTGAACGTTTCTCAGGTGAATAACTTGCTGCTAATATTGCTGTAGCATTTAAACTAGCCATACGCTTACGAACAACCATATCTTTTAAATCCATTACAATTTCAGTTCGATTACGACGTTTTGCTGCTGTTGTAGATGCTGCATTAGTAGTTGATGCAGCTGGTTTTGATACTTTCTTAGGTTTTTCTTTAGCTTTCAGCAGTTGCTTTTGTTTGTATGATGGTGGCGGCTCAATTATTTTACTTAAATTTTCATTTGAACTTTCGATACTACTAACACTTTCTTCGGATGAAGAGCTGGTATGCATATCCCAATGTTTACCAACACCACGCATTCCGGGTGCGGAACGTAAAGTTCTTTGTACTGGTGGCGATGGTGGATCTGAATCACTCGACGGTTTTTCTGGTGTTCGAGCACGTTTCGGTTTCAACAGTTCAAGAAATGCACCACGACTTTCATTTTCATATAAACAATGTACTTTGGCGATTGCATTTAGCGAAGCAACACGGTGTCGTTTTGGACCATTCCAAAAACTGTACAATTTCATTCGACGTGATTTTTGGTGATCCGAATCACTACTTGTTTGTTGAATTTTTTTCTTTTTTATTCCTTTGAGCAAACGTTTCTTTAACATCACTACTTTCGAAGATTTCACTTTGGGAACGTTATTTGCTTTTAATGGGGTTTTTAGTTTCGTTTTTCGATAACGTTTATGTGTTGTTGAATTGGAACTTTTTTCTAAATCAGATTCTTCCGTTTTAAACTCAAATGGATCATCGATACATTTCTTTTCAAGTACAGTAGATTGTACAGTAGATAGTGGTAAGTCATCGGACTCATTACCGACATCAATTTCTTTCTTAACAACTATTTGATCCATTATTTTTTGTTTAGTTTCTACCTTTTCAAAATCGCGTTTTTTAAATGGTTTTTTCAGCTCAAATTGACTATTATTTTGTTGCCAAGAATTAACTGAAGAATCGCTTAAATCAGGAATTTCCTGCTTTATATTCTTAATAGGCACAAAATTGTCTTCATTAACCTTTATTGACTTTACGTTTTTAACATCGGCAGGTGGGTCATTTACAATATTTTTTACGGGTTTCTTCTTAACAATTGCCACCTTTTTCTTTGAAGGTAAAGCCTGAGAAACGTTTTTGTTGGGTGATTGAATCAATTTCGTCACTGTTTCAGATTTGGTGGTATTGTTGGGTATAGAATTCATTTCTGGTTGAATTTGTGGCGGTTTGCTTGTAAAAATTTCATCGTTTGATGCATTCTCTGGAGTTTTTACAGATTTTACAGGTTTCTTTTCAACGTTTGGAAGTGTATCTTTAGTACTAGATTTGAGCATTTTTACTTGTGAAATATCTGTGGTATCCTGATGTAGTAATACTTTCTTATTCTTAGTAAGTATTTTATTCTTGAAAATTTTGGCAGGTTTAACAGTTTTTAATTTTGCAGCAGTCGTTGGAATTTTCTTTTCTTGTACACTTTTAGTAAGTGTGTTATCATTATGATTCAATTTTAAATCGTCTTTTTTAATAACTCCATCAGATTTTTTTTCCTTCAAAATTTTATTTTCTTTCTTATTTTCAATTTTATCAGCAATAACATCTTTAACAAGTGATGTATTCGCTTTAGATGGTTCTTTTTTAACTATTTGAACTTTTTTAATTACTTTAACCTTTTTAGCAATATTTTTATTTTGTTTAATAATTTTTGGGGCAGTATTATTTTTTGTACTGCATGCTTTTGGAGATTCATTCATTTTTTTGTCACTTATTTTTTTAACAACTTTAACCGGTTTCTTGGTAATAACCTTCGCTGCCGGTTTTTTAACTTCCTTTTTCTCCGAATCATCTTGTATCTTTTTTATAATTTTCTTTTTAGTTGTATTTCCTGAAACAACTTTTGTAGTTTTAAGAGGACTAGGTTTACACTTGACACTTTTATTAGTAACCAGCATTGGTTTTATTTTCGTTTTCACTAATTTGGTTGTAACCAAACGTTTTTTAGGAGACGGTCTCCTTTGATTACTTTGTTCCCGCATTTTGAATGCACTTGATGACTATAACATTTTTTAGAACATTTTTGGCAGTTTAATGCTTTAAATTTTGGCTAGTATGTTTATTTAATTTCAGAATTTTATTGTTTTTCAATAAACTAAATATTCATAAATATATATTCAAAATATATTAAGTAATTATTTTTTTATTTTAAATAAATAATGTTTACACAATAAATGTTACTTATAATAAAGTTCATGATTCATTGATATCGAAAAAAATTAACCAAAATCCATTATCCTATATTTTAATAATAAAATAATACAAACGTTTTGAATAACCAATTTCTATTTACGTAACGATTGTAAATGATTTTATTTAAAAAAACTATTGTCTTAATTTACTGGTATCCGGTTCCACCAAAATTCGATTATAATATTGTTAACGGCATCTGTAACAAAAAGATAAAAAGTCTTAATTAGCGAAAAAAAATTTTAATACTATAATTATTTTATTTTTGAAATTTAGTACATTTTTCAGTTATAAACAAAAATTTGGTTGTGGATGTCAAGCACAGAGTTTAGGGTTTAATACAAATATTTAAAGTAAGGCATTTGAAATTTGGGAAAAAATTTCGGAAAAATTCATAGAAATTGTCAATATCAAACCTTCAAACATAATAAATTTTTTCTTTATGTATAAACAGTTTTACACATCGCTTTTCAATAACTACTTTAATCAACAACATTTCTATAAGACTTATTTAAGGTTTCTTTGAAAAATTTGTCACTCTTAAATGAATAATGAAAGAAAGCTATGGTTCCAAATTTTTTAATATCTATTGATGTAAATGGAACTACTATGACATATTATTTACCAAAATAATTTGGAAAACCATGGGTTGGATGATGGAATTTGACTTTAAGTTGTACCTTACAAATCATTTTCTACCGGTTCCAATTATAACAAATATTATTGAAAATTTTATAGATATTTTTATGTACTTTCGCCTGCGTTCAGTTTTCGGTGATTTCAGTAGCATCGTCCTAAGGTCTGTTATTTCAAGCCAAATACGATTGATTTTAGTCTCAAAATTTTATAGTGCCAAATTGATTTATTTTATAAAACTAACGATACCACAGTTATTGAAATCGGTTATATAGTTTAAGCATTTCGAGCATATATACATACAATTCTATAATTATAACCCAAAATTTAACTTCACGAAGATTCACCTTCAGCAAAAAGTGTTACTTTTAGAATTTGAGCGTTTTTTCCACGATACCGATTATGTATTATATTAATATAGATATTAATATAATTCATTGATATGTCTAGAAAACTGATAAGTTACGGCAGAATTTTCAAGAATTGTAAAAAAAGGAATTTTAAAAAAATCTACCGATTATACATAACGTTCACTACTGCACAATACGTATCAATTACCCTAAATCACATTTAAAGCATTTTGTACAGATAAGTTAGAATATTAACAAATAATGAAATTGGGTTGCTTGAGGCTATATAATATAAATATATTATACATGGGAACTGTCTCCGTAACCGGCGCCGGCAACGAAAATTTTCAATTAATAATGGCGACGCCGGTCATTTTATTAATAGCCCGCTAGTAGTTATTTTTTCAATGGTGTGAAATAAATTTGTGATCTTTTATGATTATGGTTTATATCATTTGTTTTCTAACCTATAATATTTTGAATAGTTTTGATATATTTCATAATTAAAACTAAGAAAATACTTAGCTTAAAAATTTAAATCTACTCTGGAAATTTGAAATAGATGAAAAATATATCAGCTATGTAAACTTTATAGTAAAATTGGAAATTTATAAGATACTTTCAAAGAATATTCGATAACAGATAACAGGAAATTGGAAACTCAATAAAAGGAATCAATTGACAGTTAAATCAATTAACGTAAATGAAAATTTAATTGATTATTACATTTATTTGGAAAAGACAAAATTTAAGTTAAACTAATATTTATCTCATCTAAACTGTCATACGCGGGTATTTATTACAGCACTTTTTTTTTTTTCGAAAATCAACATAGATATATTAAATATAAAGTAATCTATATTTATAGCACAGAGGACTAACATTATTTTTACCATTGTGATAAAACGGTATTATTCAAGATATAGTACTTGAGAGTGTTAAATATTTAAAATAATAAAAATTATTCCAGTATATTTAAGATTTTAAAAACTTAAGTAGAGCTTATTTATATGATCATTATGGATGTTATACAAAATTAATGCAGTTCTTTAAAATTTGTTGAAAGTATTTTTGTTATAAATTATTTGTTTTTCTACTAATTAATTCTTTAAAATCTTAAATTTTTTTCTATTTTTAATTTCATGTTGAAGAATGATTGTTTTAATGAGTAATTATCGTTGATAATATCAAAGAAGAATCAAATAAATATAGGTTAAAAGCCATAAATGTTGAAGATTTGTCAAAATTAACGGTATCACAGATTACAAATAACTATCTATCAACTGCCGGTTTCTAATAAAATGACAGACGCAATTATCGAATATTAATTTTGCCAGCGCCGGCATCATTAGTTGAAAATATTCGTTACCGAGGCGGTTACGGAGACAATTCCATTATACATGATCTGGTGTGTATATATATGAATGTCGATAATGTTTGATAATATTTAGTGTTGTGTGTGGTGAAGAGTAGTGGGATTTAAAGCCATCCCAAACAATGTTAATATTGTCCTGTTTATTTTATTACATTATCATCACTTTGTTGTTATGTACGAATGCATGAATACCAACAACTACATAAAACTATTTATAGTACTAATATATCGTAGTTATTGCTTGCTAACTCATAATACACTACGTCTATAAACTACTGAACCATTTACTATAAAAATTAATCAACATACAAATATACATCTACTATTCGGTAAATTAAATTTTTTGTATAAAATATTTTGTTTATTAATTATAATTACTAGTATTTTCATTTTTATATAATTTCTAAAAAAAAAAATTATATTTTGTGAAAGGACATTTTACTTTCAAAATTAGTGCATTCCTATGCACTATCAAATTTTTAGAAGAACATCCGTTTTACTCCACTGACAACATCTAACATTACAAGAAAATACTACTTAAATTGACAACGAAGTCGATAACCTAAACTATTCTTTAGCCCTAATTTTTCACAAGTTTTCAACCGTTATCTTGAAGTGAAAGCTTCTTAAGCCGCGTTGGGCACCTTTTGGTAGGAGAAAATCTTATTGGTTCGCTTCATCGCCATGCACATAACTATCGCAAGCGCAGTTGCCGTATTTAAGTTTTAAGTCGACGCTTGTTAATTGGGTGAAATTTCATACGTTCGCGTTAACGGCATACTTATATCAGTATATCTGTAGCTGTACAGCTGACGTATTGTGCAACATTAGTGCTGGGTAAATCTTATGAGTGAAATTGTTTTGTTATGAAGTTGTACAGCCTATAATATATTTGAACAATGCAAAATCATATAAACATACATATAATTGTTGGTCGGAGTATCTATGGATGTGGACCACATTGATGTGGATAATTTTATAAACATTATGTTCATTATGAAATTTCAAATTTTAATACTAAAAGTTCTAAGTTTTCTTTTCTATTGCTAGACCCAATATTTTTGTAAGCAACCTTATACCACCGTTTGACAATGAAATAATCTTTGATATTTTTTTTTCAACTACGTTGCCAAAAACTTACATAGAAAGTTAGTTAGCTTATTCTTTAATAAATAACCTACAAAAGAAAAACAAAGTGGGTCATCATGAGACGTCCAGAAGATTTGAAACATTACAAATAAAATAAATACAATAAATGTGCAATTCATATAATTATAATAGTTTGTCCATAATAATACGTATTAAAATAATATGTATTTATTAGCAGACATTGTGCGGAGTCTATTCAGTTTACGAAAAAATGTTTCAAAGAAGACAGGGATATTTTTTATATTTGAATTTTGTTTTTATTTTTATCGCTTATAATTTTAGAGTTGGATCAAAAATCAACTGGACTTAATCGACCGATTTTGTAGGATTTCATTGAGAGTATATAGATAGAAGGATTTCATTAAGAGCGTCAGATTAACATATGGTTGGTTGTTACATAATGAAAAGTGTACATTTTAATAAACAGGCGATATGAGCATCACATTCGTAGATCCCAAGATTCGAACTCCAACAAATAAAATATTTAGCTTTATAATAGATTACACATAATCTTGAATATTTTTCCAGGCAATGCATTTAGTTATAAGTAATCAGTATTTGATAAACAATCATTTTAATCCGGCGAATAGTTGTAAATAAGGACGTCTTATTCATAGTCTCTATTATATTCACCAAATATAATTGAAGCGAAATAATGATTTGTGCTTTTTTTCTTCACTCAATTTTACTAACTTACTCTATCTCAAAAGTTTCAATAATATCATATACCAATGACGTTTATAATTTTTAACAACAAAATTTAAATCTTGTGAATACTACGTTGATCACAAATTCTTTCTTAGTTATGATACATTAAATTTTCAAAAAAATCTGTTTATAATATAATTAATGATGTAAAAATTTACACCAAAATAATGTTAACAAAGAAAATCTGATTGAAACCGTGACATACACATCATATGGTACATTGACAAACCTCAGTATCAATATAATTCATACTATTCCGATACAATGGAAAATAAGCAACTGTAGTAATGGAAAATAAGCAACTGAGAGTAAGCAAGAAAAATGAATTATATCTGTTAAAACTGGCCTCAAGAACAAAAACATGATGGTCAATCCGTTATTAGTACTTAAGCCACATCTAAACCAAACTTAAGCAAATGCTAAAGCTCTTTTAATGAACAAAAATTTTAGTTTACAGTAATTCTGTATGGCTTTTCTAGTGCAACCAAGCTTCCAGTAAACAGATACTTTAAGATCACTTATCCGTACTACCTCAAACCAACTTCGATTGGTTTAAATTTTTCCTAAATGTCTGTTTTTGAGTAGCATGTTTCCTTATACTGTAGGTTCTGAATTCAGCTTGACGATGATCGAATTTTTGGTTACTTGTAGTAATAAAGTTCGATATAAATATGCGATTTTTTCAGATTATCTAGAAAAATAGAGTTTGGTCGAAACAAGCTTCATACAAAACTTTTAGGTGTTATAAAAGCCTACAAAATGAAGTAGGCAAAATAAAAATCTATTTAAAAGTAGTAATAATAAAAAAACGTTTTGCAATCATTAATAGAAAGTTTTAATAATTTCAGAAAAAGGCAGAAAAAGATGCTACTAAATATTCTCAATAAGAGCCCAAAAAGTTTATTTAAAACGACACTTTCCATAAACCTGAATTCCCAGTTTGAGGTGGTCAGATTTTTATTTTGAAATATCCATTCTTCTTTTGAACAGGTCGATTTTGACATGACTTTAACATGAATACGTACATTTAAAATTGCTGATAATTGTTTATTTAAAAAACTTGTAACGCCGGAGTGCTGTCATCTAGTATTTTGTTTTAAAACATGCCGGCTAATTTATCAAATTCGATTTACAAAATATTATTTCCAGAAATAAGTATGAAGGCATATTATCGTGCTATTTGAAGCACTTCAAAAAATTATATTGAGAGTCGTTCAAATGAAAATCTCAAACCATTCTTTAATCAAATTAATTTGGTAAAACTAGAGTACTATATCTATAGCTATTTATACGTCTCTACCATTATAACTTGAATATTTAAACATTGTAGATAAAAATTATATGTAAAACATGCGTATCTACAATTTTTTATTTTTTGAGATTGAAAAAACTAATTAATTTTCACTGTTCATGAAAAGTACTTATATTTTTATTATAAATCTGCCTTTGTCATTCCTCTTTAACAACCGACAGTAGTACGTCGGTATATATATTGGCAAAAAAATTGTATCAATATTTATTGGTATCAATATATTTTAACAGATGCTTACTGTCTATTATTTTCCCTATTAGCATGCTATGAAACAATTTTAAAAATTATAGCCATAAATAAAATTTCAGTAAGTTTTGACCCAGTAAAAAATCAAAATTAAAAAAATATTTGAATTTAAAAAAATTTTAAGTATATTAAAATCTAAAATCTTTTAAAAGCAGAAAAAACGTAAAAATAATTTATTTTCTATTTCAAATTTATACTGTCAAAGTAGTAAAAGCATATTTGATGTTGATTGCCAAATGTGATTATCTGATTATTATACGTGTATAAAATGTTTGATCATCCACCATAGAAGAAACTGGAAAAATATTAATGTAAGATACACAAAAAAGTTGAAAATTTCAAAATTAATAATTTTTATTAAACAAAAATTCAACATTTCTCGATCAACGGTAAATACTGATAATAAATCACCATCAAATCTAGACGCTAGCTTAACAACATTGTCAACTGCTAGTAGTAGTACTTCATACAGTTCATATACAACTCCCACTATTACTCACGAACAAGATGATAATTCAAAAACTACGATAACCGCAGATCAATTAAGTGAAAATATTGGAAATGATAAGGATCAACAAAATTTTCAAGTTTATCAGGAAGCATTATCATTACCATTACCACCAAGTGAAACTGAAATTACTCGAATGAGATGTGTAACTGATAGTATTCACACGATCGATAGTTATCATACAATTACCCATTTAGAATCGTTTATTAACAACAACATTTCAAGCATTCAAGTATCTAGATGTAATTCTATTAGAAGTGAAAGCGTTTCTAGATTACAGACTGTGGAATACTGTACAGATCAGCATTCAACGTAAGAAATTTGCATATTATGTACTAACAATAAGTATGAATAGATTGTACACGTGAATGATTAGCATAACAAAATCGGGGAAAAACGATAACAAAATATTTAGAGTTGAATTCATTAATTTTTATTTTATTTTCCAGGCATGAGACCAAAGTGAAGTCGTCAGAAACCGACTTACCAAAATACCCTTTGGTCGAACCATTTTGCCGAATATGTTACGATAATGAAATCGAAAATGATGGAAAGTTGGAGAACCCCGTGTATGCATGTAGATGTCGTGGTACAGTTGGTTTAGTACATCTTTCTTGTTTGCAAAAATGGTTGACAATTTCTCAGGTAAAATTCATAGATAATGCACCGGATATATCGTAGCCGACAGTGGTTAAGCAACAATTTGCAAGGATTCACAAACTAATATTCGATTTATTCGCTTTAAGGAAATAGTCACTTTACGAGCAAGTTAAGATTTAATATTTGTATCAAATTTTTTCTGATGCATAATTTTGCGTAGTTTTTATAATCCGTAGTATACATGTTTTAAGATTAAATGCTAGTGGATCGGTATGCGTCCGGTAGTTCGAATTCTTGAAGTTTATAGTGGATCAGAGTTATTATAGTTTTTCAATTGAATTGCCAAAGCATAATATGCACTCGCGAGTATGTTATTACGTAGGTCTAAGCTAAAATTTTATTTTTATTTTATGTTAGCAAGTTTTATGTTATTTAAGTTTTCCATCTTATAATAATTGTCTATTACTACTTATACTACAATTGTTGTTGATACAAAACGGAAAGGCTGATTGACGATGGTAAATTTGTTTAATTTTTTGATAATATTATTCAATTAAAGATCAAAATCCGTTTACATACGACCCCGTTCTAATGCTAATATCTTTTTCCTGATTGAACATAATAACCAAACTACCATAATAACAAAAATTTATTATACTTCATTCCAATACTGTTCAGGACCTATCGAAAGCCGCCGGAAAATAAATGATCCACTATGTACCATTTGTCTCTATATACAATAAAGTCCAGAGATCTGTACATAAAATATTTTTCTAAAAAACCACTATACATATTTCAAGATTTCACCAAACCATTAAAATTTTCTGGGGCAGGTTATGGGCGATTACTAAATTTATTAACTTAAAAATTTAGTTAGTTATCAATAAAAACTAATCGACCATTGTGGATACATTTTCGAAACATGAGTTTATCAAAACATCACGGAAAAATATTGAAAATTTTCAAACCTACTTTAATGACAATTTACCGATTATTTCTGTCACACTCAGCATTTCGATAAGGTTTCCGCTCCAAAATATTTGTTATTTTAACTAATATTAAATTTTTTTTTTAAATCATAAAAATTAGAACTATTAAAGTGTTGTATAGGTTGTTTTATTTATTAATGTGGATATATTCAAATATGAACCCGCGTACATACTTACAACATTCGCGTGTAACGTAACACCGTAACGCACCTTTGGCGCGTAACAACCACCTTTTAATGAGTGTGAACGCGTAACACCATCGCAACATTTGCAAAGACAAGACGTAAACATTATTCATTTTATGTTAATTGTTTTTAAATATTTCGATAAGGAGTGAAACGAACAAAATACAATTCAATGTATTAAAATTTATCAACATAAACAAATACTTAGTGCAGGTACTCTGCTTGGTAAGCAAATAGAAAACTATGCGACACGTTACAACATCATAACACCTAGAAACCATTGATTTCGTAATACGTTACAGTACAGATTTACGGTACGGTGTTATATTATGAACGAATATTGCATTTGTGCATTTGTTGCACCGGCCAGCCTATTTGTAAATATGCCTAATATACCCATCAAAGTATGTCCGTTCTTACTGTGATTAAAGAAAACTGAAATATTTTTTCATAAGTCGATGGACTTAAAATATTAATACAAGATGTCTCGCGCATTACAAAATATATCTATTTTATGCAATTGGTTTAAGTAGAAGACAAATTTCTCAATTGATTTATAGAGCATAAAGATTATTTGATCGAAATTTGAGTTATTAAATTACTAATGTATTATGAAAACATTAATAATGAAGCAAGAAAGACCACCCAGTAACAAATAGAACAGACTTGTCAGAATCAATGATAGGACACGAAATTGAAAATGTTCGTTCGTAAATTAATAAAAATGGTTACAAAATTATAAAGAAAGAAAACAGAATGATATAATCCCACGCGTTTATAGTTAAATCAAATGTTCAACTAAAATACACACAAGATTAGACAGAACAAATAGAAAAATATTCGAATCACGTACATTAAAAAAAAAAAACAACATACAGGAACTCTGAGAAAAAAATTGGATAAGTATAGTGATGTATTCTAAAGCTTACTTGGAAATAAATTTACACAAAAGTATTAGCTTATCGATCATAGTTCTTTTTATTAAAATGTCACATTTTTTATTCGTTAAAAATTCATCGAACGTTATTTACAAAAATAAAAAATAAAAAATCAAAGATATTATCACTTTAAAAACACATTTTTGCTATTGTACTATAAACAAATCTGACGTAGCCACCAGCACTCAACTTCCTTGTACGCTTATAAACTATCCAAAATCGGTATTTCTATTGAAATTTAAAAATCGCCAAATTTTTAAGTGTACGTTACAAAAATCTAAAATTTTATAAATTTAATATGTTACAACTCTTAGGTTTTGACTTAGGCACGATGTGTTATCATCTAATTAGTTCAATTCTAATTATTATCGAACATAGTGTAACCATATATAAGTTTTAAACTGATAAGAAATGATGTACAGAATCGTACAGAAACTCTAATTTCATCCAAAGTGGTTCGTTGTTTAATCCTCACATGATATGATTTACTCATAATTAATCATAATACCTTAAAATTTAACCTTAGAAAATAAAATATAGTTATAGGTTGGATGGTTCGCATCGAGGATTTCTAAAATTTTGAATATTATTTCTTAATTTTATAATTCAGGTCGGTGCTTTTTTTTGGATTTGACTAAATATTATTTTATTTATACTTAAATAGTTTTAGAACATGTATTGGCATTTTGCACTTTTTATACTCGACATGCATTATATGTAAGAGTAATTTATTTTTAGTCTTAAGTTTGTAACGCTACCTAATATTGACCAGACAAACAAAATTTTGGTATATGTGTTCATAGAAAAACCTAATTAGTCCCCTTCTTGCCAGCCATCCGTCTGTCATTACGAAGAGAGATAGCGAGCTGAAATTTTGGTATTCTAAACACAAAAGTAAGTTTAAGTTCGTGAATGAGTAACATCGGGATATTGGGTCCAGTGGATCCTTGATCCAACTTTTAAACTATAAAAGATAGGAGAAAAGTTCCAATAAAAAATATGTTCTCAACAACTTTAGCTCAAATTTGGCAACTAAACACTTATACCTACGTAATAACAATACATATTATTATTATAAATGTATGAATAGATAACTGTATAGACTGGATATTTATAATATTTTATGAATGATTATTAAAAATAGTCCAAACAATGAAATTTAATTATTTGTCTAGTATCTAAATAATTAACTCTCTTATTATCACTTGTTCTATATTGTATTTTAAATAATAAATTAAAGTATACAATAAATTTTTATATTTTGTCCACAGACAGCTCGTTGCGAATTATGTCACTATCAATTTCCAACCAAACAAATTCTAAGATATGGTAAATTACGGTCGGTACAAGTATGGTTTACCAATATTGTTGATAGAAGTCAATTGTTTTTTGATATCAGTGCATGGTTAATAATGACACCCATAATAATGGTAAATGTTTAATGTTTGAACAAACGAATCAAGATGATTCAGCAGCATAATGAATGTTATATTTCTAATTTTGAAGCTAAAAATTTTTTTTAATACATTTAATTTAGCATGCTTCACCTTGTGAAATAAGCATTTTGAATCACTTGAAATATAACATTCGAAATAACTATTGTTTTCCAAATATGTCTCTGAATGAACTTGTATTATCTTTATTTACAAAAATGTAACATCGACATCATTTATAATTCTTTGAAAATCTATGACGTATTTATAAAAAATCATAGACATATAGTATAGACTTGGCGTTTACTACCCATTTGTAAAGTGAATACTAGCAGAAACCTCCAGGATAAAGACAGGTATTGACCGAAAGATCACTTTCTCTCTTTCTAAAAAATGGCCAAAATATAAATGTAATATCTAGTCCATTCTCTATGCCTATGCCAAAAATTTGTATTGTGTTTCAAAAAGCTTATGTCAATTCGAGAACTAATGCAATTAAAAATTAATGCGGTATACTAAAGTTGAATATTAACAAAAAAAATCAAATCAAATCTCCTCATTATCCAATCTTGGAAACTAAGTTTGACATGTTGATCGCCTGCAAAATATGATCTTTAACGCCATTAATTAAATTCTAATCTTACCAGTCATTAAATACTATTTATAGCAATTGACCACAGAATCGCTTTTCATAGGACAAAAAGGAGGAATAATAATAATAAGTTTATTTTTAAAAGGTTTAAAAGCGGGGGCCAAAATATGTTTATGTATATGTAGGTACTTAAGGTTTTTTTGAATGTTCTATATGTGTATATTCTATGTTTGTGTATTTTATTATTGTTTCCCTTTTTTGTCTTTTGGACAGTGATGCTGTGGACACACAGTATACCGTTTTTGATCTGTAAAGAGTATTTTGATGTTTTATGAGAGAGAACTTCTGGATGTTAATGAACACATTTAAATAGTAGTAAAATTTTTGAAGGCTTTAAAGTAAAGTTGAATATTATCATACGAGGTCTATAGAGTTTTTCAAATAACTTTCATTTTTTTGCCACAATTTTCTCAGATCAAAAATTGTTTTATTTTATAAATACGCATTATCTAATCGTAATAATTACCCGAAGTGATGTTACTCGTGCTAATTTAGTGACAGTCTGCGCAAAGGTATTTTGGTAAGTGCGCAAATTATAATTTCCAAGTATCTATCAAATTGCTACGTTAACCAATCAGATTCGATAACGTGTTTTTGTTTGCTCAATGATATTGAAGTATTGGACCACCTGATTTTGACAGGTAAAATTCTAAAATAAATATTAAACTTACAAAACTAAAAATAAATTATATAAATTTAAATTTCAAATTTCGTTTTAATTCTAGTAATTCAAACTTAATTTTAAAATCTTTATTACAACGGAATTTGGAATAGGTCCTTTGTCAAAATTAATCGTTTCCTTGCCAATTTATTGAAGGTAGATGGTTTCATGCGCATCTAGTTCGATAGGGTTGGGTTTCGATTTTAAAAGATTTTAACAGATCTTATTGTCGATTTTATAGTTATTGTCAATAAAGTGAGCGGTTACACGTGAGCGGCGGCATGATTTATCAAGTCTTTAAAATTTGTTGTGTGCTCTTTGAATCTTATGCCAATTTTTTTTCTATTTGTCCATGTATTTCTTCGAGAATGTAATAAATTTCCGACTGTTTTTCGTTGTTAATTTTGTCCTTTGGATTTCCAACTATGTATTTGAATTTGGATCTGCAGATGGGACTATTTTGGAAATATGTTCTCTAAGTTCTTTTGCTATTTTAATGATACATGATACAAAGTTTGTTAAATTGACTGATACTATACTTTGATCCGTCCAGTTTATGAATTTTATAATAGGATTGGAACAGTGGATTTGAATTTTTATTTGTTGATTATTTTCTATATTAATAAATTCTATATTAACGTATCTTTTACGTCATTTATGAATGTACATAATGGCTCCGATCTTTGAATTTTATATTACACCTGTTTCTATGTCAAAAGCTATAAGTTTAATCCTTTGTTTAGTAAATTTATCCCAGAATCTGAAAATGTAGATGTTGTTAAATTAAAGACTATTGATTTTTCAAAATAATTTTCGATGCTTTCTTTGCGATTTTTCTGCTGCGATTTAACTACGTATCCAACTAATTGTTCTTAATGGATTTTTTTTTTAAATATTAACATTGATTTGCAAATTATAAATTTCCGAAACTAATTTGATTCCAAGTGTACAAAATCAAAAAATTTCAATTCTTCTATGTTATTAGTTGGTAACACGAAAAGGAGTGTTAAACTGTTAAATCACACATTTAAGTTACGTGACAATGTCCATTAAATTAATTTATATACAGGCTTTACCATGTAATTACCAAAGAAAATTTATAAATACATGAAATTTCTTGAGATTAATAGTTTTGACATACAAACCGTAAAACTATATCCTTGTTAATGGGTATTTCATCATTACGATTCATAAATTTGTTAAAATTCTTTTACTTGAACTTTATTTTTATATTTCATTTCTATGACTTTTTACTTTTTTTTTAATATATTAATAAAACTTTTTCAAAAAAAAAAAAAAAAAATAGTGAAAAATCGTTTAAAATTAAACAAATATTTCTATAAATAGTTTCATTGTGATCAATTATCTTCAATTGACGCCAACTATTTTTTTAATTTAAATTTCTTCAATTTAATTTATTTTTAACTTTTTTAGCGGCAGTTTTTTAGCGGATTACATTTTTTTTAGAAAATTTTTTTCATCTTAACTTTTCATTCAAAATTGCATTTGTTCAAAAAATTCGGTTTGTAACACAATTTTTTTTGTAAAAATTATTTTGGTACCATCCTAAGCGTTGTCTTTTTTCAGAAAAACAAAACATTCATCAAAATCGGACTACTATAGAAAAATTTATGCGTGAATCAACGTACAAAAAAGCATGATAGTAATATCTATGTTAGACATAATCTTATCTTGTAAAATGTCTTTACCTTGAAAACTAACAGAATTTGGTAACACATACACACAACAATTTTTAAATGATTACAATCAAATACCTGCTACTTTCCGATTTTACTAGAAGTTTGAAAAAAAAATAAAAATAAAAAAGGGAATTAGGTATGAATTCAAAACGTTTTTCATTTGAGAAAATTCTTAAAAATGCTACATTATTGTGGAGTTTTGCACATTTTAATACGCCTTTAAACATATCACAATTATTGATTGTGAGAATGATCGAAAATTTTATGAGGTCCGCAAAAGAAATCAGCCCAGTGTTTCGAATTTTAGTAGAAAAAAAAAGTTGTTACACTAATCATTATTAAGTCATATACAAGTTTTTATATTTACAAATTTTATATGCTTATGGGCACCCGGACTATTACATATATTGAAATGAAATGATTTGTATTCTATAGACGGATTTAAGATATTTTTTAGCGCAACAAATAATTACGTTCTTATGAGATTATGATTCACAAGAACAGAATACAGTTATAACCCAGTAAAGCCTGAGAATATGAAAAAGTGATAGAACAGCTCCGATTTTAAAAATTCTTGGAGTACGTATTCCTTAGACCTACTAGTGGTGATGAATGGATGTCCTATTTATCACCACTAACATCTGCCTCACTTTAAATTCAGATAATTTTTAGGGTCACTGATCACGAATCGATGGTTTCAACCACATTAAAACCCACTAAAAGTAAACAAGATAAAACAAATTTTAAATTAAAAATTTCCCCTCAGAAATCGTCTCTCGGGGCTGACTGATTACAAATCCTAGGTTTAAAAACAACAGAGAATAGCTTCAACCCCATTAAAACCACCCTTAGTAGTAACAGGAATAAGAAAATTTTTGTCTCACAAATCGTCTCTCCGCGATTTTTGGGGTTGCTGAACACGAATCAAGGATCGGAAAGACAAATCTTCAATTGGGGTGTTTTCGGCGCTACTAATCACAAATCCAATATTCTAACTATCACTAATTTTTTTAATTTTTAAAGTGAGGCAAAGGTTATTGGTGATTAATGTTCCCGAAGGTGTAAGGAACACATATAAACAAGAATACTTTCCACATTTCAACGTTTTTTCCGACATATTTACTGTATTATTATTGATACTAACAATTTCGAGACTGAATTTTTTAAAACTTATAACTTAGTAATTCATATGATCATTGATACTTTTATTGAAAAAGAACCGTCTAAAGCAATAACTTTCAAAGTTTTTATAGAAACTATATAAATAAAAATGAATATTTTGATTTATAAATAGATAACACTATATATGGTTCGATTATCATTAAGATGGTTACATGAAACAATAAAAAAAATGAAATACACACCACTAGCAGCTTATGCCACAGTCATGGGTATTGGAACATGTGCGTTACTGGTAACAATCGTTTATGTGTTATTTACATTCATTATTGTGGTATATTACACATGGTCATGGTATCAATTCTATTCGTCGGATGGTAATCGTGTTATTGTTTTAACTGCAATGACAGAGCCAGCTGCAATCGTTACACCAATACAAATTCAACAACAATAACTAATAACTTAATAACTTGAACACAACAAGCACAATATTTTGTATTTATATAAAACGAATTTTGATGAAAAAAAGTTTTTTGTTTTCTATTAAACAAATCAATATAAAAGTATAATATCCCTAACAAATTCTGAAATAAATAATTGATATATCTTTAATCATGATTACAGTTTAAAAATCGCACAATTTTATTGAAAATAATTAAATCAGCCATTTAAAAAACAACACAGACACGTTTTTTTTAAACGATTTTTTTGTGGCAAACATTTCCTTTAATTAAGATTCATAGTCTGCGTAAAAAACCACATTTCTTCAAATTTTTTGTATTGCATCATCAAATAGGGAAGAAAAATTTGCTATTTGACCCATCAAAATGTGAAACTAGACTCAAAATAATACGAAATTCGAAAATTATATTAAAACTAATTCAAAAACGAATTATAAGTTATTAAAAGATTGTTTTTCATCTCTTTTAATGGGTGAAAATTTAATGGATGAGTCTACGATAAGCGGTCATTTTTATTATATTTTATTTATTATTATTTTATTATTATATAACATTTTTATTCACAATCAACTCAGTTGTGCATACTAACATTATTTATCTTAAATTTTGAAGGAAAGTGTATATAAATTCGATTTATGTCGATAGGACCTCTTTTCGTAGAATGACCCTTATGTATAATCACTATGAAAAGGAACATGTATGACGTCATTTATGCAAATCTGCTTTGTTTAATTAAGAATTTAGAACGTCCATACCTTTGCAATCCTTCAAATTTATGTTTGTGAAGTAAAGACGCTTCAATTGACGTCATAAAAATATATGTGCATATTCTCTATTAGTTATTCTCTAATTTTTAATGAATTAAGTAGTTCTTGCAAGAATCTTAAATGGCAATAGCAGTGATACATCTGTGTGAAATACTTGTATTTAGTTTTATAATACACAAGAGTCTCGTATGCAAGACTACGGCCATGATTTGGCGCACCGCCAAAATACCAATAAAAAAACTAAATGTGCAAAGTCAAAACCACATTGTGTTGGTTTTATTACTTCGTTGGCTCATCAGTAATTCTAAAACTATACAATTCAACTAAAATAACAGTTTCAGAAGATTTAATCATTTTTCCGAAAAAACAAAAGAAATGATCGATGTTACATTTTCCCAATATTGAATTAGCCAAACAATAAAAACCCGACTACAATTTTTGTAAAATTATGTACTATTTCATTATTTTTCACAATAAAATCGCGCACATCGCAAAATTAAATTACATAATTTCTATAATTTACCGCTGCCATGTTAAAAAATGTCTTAGAATCTAGTGTTGAAATTTCAAATTGATTTGATCCTTTGTAATTTTTGAGAGTAAAGTGAACTCGCGAATATCCCCTCTTTTTTGTTTGAAAAGGGTTCATACGATGTAAGGTACAGAAATATAAGTACAGAAGTCTAATAGATCTTAAAGAAATTCAAATCTTTCATACGAATGGTTTGGGAACTTGAGTTAACTTTGAAATAACTCAAAACACACCTAGTTTCAAATATACCAATGTAGAACTGTTTATTTTCTTAATATAAACCATGTAGAACTGTTTATTTTGTCAATTTATTATTTTATTTACGTTCAGGGTAGTCGGGTTTAGAAGTATTCACAATTATAATACTTAGCATAGATAGCGTAAAAAGTACACTTCCTTTGTATTTTCAATTTTAGACTGAAATAAAAGAATACGCAGAACGGGTAAGTTTTGGATAAATATTTTTATTTTATCAAAATATTTTTAATTTAATTACAACAGACATATTAGGTCACTATAAGAGATTTGATAAAGGATCTTTTATAAAAGAATTGAAAATCTTTTATGTAAAATAGCCTACTTTGGTATAAGAAAAAATAAGAAGTGACTTCAAAAACATTTCCTTGTGACCAACCACATTTCGAAATCAATTTCTTTCAAGAATTGAATCTTTGTTATCAACTCCAATAGATAATCATAAAGAAATTATTTATAGGTACTAGAAATTTGTCATTTGGTTATTATAAAAAAAAAACATCTGAGTTGAGAACCTTCTCGTATTTAAAGTCAGTTCAAAAAATTATACCAATCTGATAAGTACAAATATGGTTTGTAAAAAAAAAAAAAAGATAAACCACATCAGTGTATAAAAAAAGAATTGAGAACTTCCTCGTTCTTTTGAAGTTAAATTTTATTTTAAAGTTGGTGAAAGGAAAAATAATTTTTAAGTACAACCCATTACAACGTAAAATTTCTCTACAAATGATATATTTAAAAGATATTTTATCAAATATTTGATAATGTAATAGCAGCCTAAGAAAAAATATTATTACTACTCTATAAATACACCATAAAAATGCGGGTGTATCCTAATGATTGGAAGAAAACTTACGTATGAAAAAAATTAGCTTAGCAAATACGCTATTTCAAAATTTTTTGTTAAAAGAACAATAAATGCTCTGGTAAATGATACTTAATTTGAAATAATTTTCATTTTTTGCATAAGAAATTATATACCACTTATATACTTAACAGAATTTCATTATAACTTTACAATTTTGTAAAACTAGTAAGCTATGAAAATTAATTTTGTTATAAAAACGCATTTTTAAATACCAAAACTTTTTTATTATCCAAGTCGATGATCTTAAAACTAATAATTAACATTCCAGAAAAAGAGAGAAATTAAAAGATCATAATAATTAATATTTAATACTCTACTCTAGTAAAAAATGTATTATAACTACGCCGCTATAGATAATTCTTTGTATTACCAAGAACATTCAGTTCAAAAGCGTCAAATTGAAACTATTATGGACCAAGAGCGACAATTTTTTCTTCAAAATAGGTTAATTTGGATATTTGGATTCTAGACAAAAAATTTTAAGCTAGAAGTAATATATTGGCAATCTGCCCTTGCGAAAGTTTCAAGATCCTCCGGACACTTAAAGATTTTACCGAAAATGACTAATCTGCAAATAGATTTAAAAAATGTTTATTGAATTTACTTTGACCCGAAACAAGTCCAATAAATATGCATAGGTCAAATTTTCGCTATTATAAACACGAAAATATACCAATTAAAAATAATTACGCGTTTTACAATACAATAATTTACTTTTTAATTTTTTTTATTAACAATCATAGTTTAATATGAATTATTTCCATTATAATAAGAAATTTTTCTTTTAAAGTATATAAAAATTATATACTACATTTTAACAAAATAAACAGAGCACAATCAATGATATTTCAAACGCTATGTTTATTAACAAACACCCATTTTTTTATAATTTGAAATTCATAAATTTTATATTCTATATGTAAATTAACCCGTAGTAACTGTAGACCTCACACAGAAGTAAATACACAACTACGTACACAGAATTTAGAAGATATCTGATACAATTCAAAACAAAATCTTAGACTAATTAAATATTAAAAATTAACAAGTTAAATAAAAAGAAAACTAATATATAAATACCTAGTACAGTAGACTAGTTGTGAGAGAAAACCTACATTGGAAAAATATGGTCTGATTTTGGGGAAAAAAGATTTTTCCTGAAGAAAATTTCCTGAGTGTAATCAATGACTACTAATTTTCGTCAAAATCGAAGTTATACAACGTCTAGTTATACAATTAAAATACATTTTTTAAACCATTTCCAGCTACTGCCAAGGTTGATATGATATTATAAGGACAAAAAAACCCAAATAAAGGTAGCAACCCAAACATAGGTTTTTGCAACCTACAAGAACATGTTATTTCTAGTAAAATCTTTAACTGCTTGGCAGATACTGAAGTCTAAATAAGGATATGTTGCCAATGTTACTTGCAGTTCAATAATTTATGATTAGAATCCAAATATCACTTTAGCAACCGGTCAGCAAATGGCTACTCCAGGTAGTTTTTACAGGACAACCAATTATCATAAATTACTTCATTTTGTCAGCTTCTAAATGAGAAATTAGTAAAAGGCCCTCATTCTTAAATTGAAAAAATAATTTTAGTAGCTTTTAATTTTATGATATGGAATTACTTTATTATATATACCAGTAAAATTTGTATTAATTGTCATACTTTTTTCATTCCTTTAACATAATTTCTTTGTTTGTACTCGTTATGGTGGTAAGCCTACAAAAATTTTGATGTGTACAAGAAAATACTCAAAAAACAATGTTCTTTTGTAGGGCTCCGAAAATTTTTATTTTTATCAGTTTTAAAACCAATGAGTTATTTCATTATATTCTCATTGTGGTTGTAATAAAATTATATTTTAAAAGTAAAATAGTGATTGGTACCATACATTATATTTTTTTTTACTGAACAATACTTTGTCGCCTAATACTTCAAAAATAGCAATCTTTCATAGTAGGGAAACAGCAATGTGACCATTCTTTTAGAAAAAACAGCTACCATTTTCAACAAATTTCCAATTAAATATTGTTTGAGACTATCGTAAAGGTTGTCCCATAAGAAGTATAGAAATTAATAATAAGTAAGAACTAACTGTCTCTCATACGTAATATTTTCTACGTCTATAGTCGAGTATTTTTTCATTTCTAAAAATAATGTTTAAAGTTTGATTTTTATTTCAAAATAAATTGTTTAGATAAGCTTACATTTGGTACATTCATCCACAAATATGATTAATTGGTCTATTGAACATGTAAAAGATATAAAATTCATGGAATACGCAGGGATGATCGGATCAGGAATATTAGCAGCAATTGTCGTCATCGGTTATTTGTTATGGATCATTATTACACTTAGACATTATTTAAATTCATGGAGGCATTTTTATCAGTCGAATGCTAATGTTACAATAGTGTTATTGAGTCAAAGAAGTACTGATAATTCAGTCACAGAACTACCAATATCCAGTTGACACCGTTCAAACATTATATGCGCCTAATTTACACCATAGATCACATCGATGTGTAAATCAACCACCCATTATTTTTTGAATAATTTTACTCCATCTTACTTTTTATATAACAATATTAGATTATCCTTAGTTTAAGAAGAACATGATTTGTTACCTTAATAAACCTCCCACATAATAAAAAATTTCAAAGATAAAACAGATTCTATTTTTTGATATTTTGAAAAAGTATTAACAAATTTCAGAGTATGAAGATTTAATTGCTAAATAATTTTAGACCAATTAAAACATACTTATATTATTAGTTTTCCTGAAGCATATGAAAATATGTGTTTTCGAAAATGATAATCACAATTGAAAATATTTCAGATACACCCCAAAATCCCATATAACCAAATAAGTATCTTATTATTCTTCTTTATAGATGGAGTTCAAATAGTATTTTAGCAAATATCTCTTTGTATGAAAATATATAAAGTGATGTTTAATGTTAGTTACATAAATATGAAACAATATTTAAATGTATAATTCTTACTTGGACTGGTTACACTAGCCAGGTTAAAGTGAAAAAAATTTTCAACATATTCAACAAATAAACTAGTCTCATTTTTGGTTAATTTTATCCAAAAACGTTATCATTAAAATACAATTAAGTGAATTTAAATCACAAATCATCTACAAAAATGAAGATAAATACTACTTTAATGGAACAAAACCGAAAAAATTAAAAATCGAACTGATAAAGCCCGCAAACTGATTGACATAATAAACTATTTCTAAAAGCGGTGTAAAAATAAGATGCCTAATTTAATATTAATTGGTGTAAATAATAAATATATCGCCTGCAAATTGGAAAGAAACAAAAAAGGCAATGTTTTAAGCAAAAAAAATTGAACAATTCGATTTTTTTTACTCTTTGTTCGAAAAAATTTTATATCGAATTTTAACCCTTTTCCCATAATCAATCGAGCTGAAAATTCGCAGACAAACTCGTCGCGACGATAAAATTGATATATTATATTTTCGTTCAAAATAAACTTAATTTACAAAGTGAGTATAAAAAATTTTGTTTTTATGGATTAGTTTTTTTTTTACGAAATTCATGTAAGAAACAACATGACATTTGACATATTATTTAATACTAAATTTGGATCTAGATATTTGTTTTTTTTCTTGAATTAGGGACCCCGCAGACTGCAGACTTTTTATCGGCCGATAGTTTGGTCGGCTTCTTAAACAGTATGGAGAGCAATGCATAATATCTAAATACAAGAACCAATAAATGAAAATAATTTCAACTTAAAATTGAATTAATAATGCAAATTAAGCTCATTTAAACATAAGTTTTTTAACGTGTGAAAAAAATTGAATTAGTGGATAATTTTAATCAACAAACGTAGTTGTATTATACACACTGTTTAAAATAATAATTAAAACCGTTAGCTTGTTCACCAATACAAACAAAATAATTAACAAAAACCCAATTATTAAAAAAATATTTTATGATTTTAATAAAAAGAAATAAGAATTAACCGTTGTGTTTTTTTTTATTTTACGTCATAATCAACTTACATAACTAGTAACTCCATTGAAGCGTAGACCTCACTCAAAATTAGACCTCATCCTTATAAATAGTTATAAGAAAACTATTGTCATAAGAAATAAAATATAGGCCATACCTTCTTACGGCAATTGATTTATACGCCCAATATATTTATAGATAATTACATAAATTTTATAAATTTGTTACTACGACGCCCCTGATGGCCAGATTTCGTTCAAAAACTAAACAATAAATTTCCTGAATGTAATAAACATGTGTAGCATAAAAAATGGAGCACATGTTCGAAAGTTATAGCGGAACAAACATAGATGATAGATACAGACAAATGAACTGCAAAATCGTCTAGTTGTACCAGAGATCTCACTTCGTTCGGCCGATTATTTTGAAACCATCTTTACAATTTAGGTGAATCATAATTGGAAATTAGAAGTTTGATATATACTTTCTATATATTTATATTTTTAAAAGTTATTATCGTAAATATAGAACTTTTGGCAAATAACCTTGTGGAAAATAAACTAATAATTTTAAATTAAAATACTTTAGTATCTAAATAATACTATAAAAATTTTCTCTTAATTCGTTCGCAGATATATTGAACTTACAATGACTAAAAGCTCATGAGCCGTTTGGATAACGGTTTACTGCAAGGCGTGCTGAGTCATCATCACATGCTAAGTACGGTATCCACGTTCTATCACGCCATCATGTTATCAGATTTGATATATTTTCAAGGGTTAAGAGCTGAGTTGATCCAAAAGAGAAAATAGTTATAAAGAAGTTTCAAATAAAAATTTTAGAGGGCACATAATTGAAAATGGTCTTTGTCTTGTTTGCCTATTATTAAAAATAACGGAGCGTCTAAAAGTTTTCACACAAGTTTATTATTTCATACAAATTAAATATATGTGAATGGTATATATGCATGTGTGAAAACTTCTAGGTCCGTTATTTTTAGTAATATCCTAAGATAAGACAAAGAACAATTTTTATGTATATAATTTTATGCTATTAAACTTTTTTTCTAGAACAAGCTAAATAACTAAATAACCACAATTTTTGTAATTTTTTTAATATTACGATTTTTGGTTATTTTACAATTTGTTTTTAAGTTGTATTACGAAACCTCTATCTCTCGAACCGATTTTAAACAATGTCCCAGAAAGTAGTCATCCTATCGTTAATTAAGTGTTCTGTTTGATTTTCTAAAATCATAATTTTCCTCCAAAGTAGCATAACAATATTTTTCTGAGTTTTTTTATGATTTTAAATAACTTCTTTATAAAATCGTTTAAAACTCAAGAACTTTAAAAAATCATAAGTTTATCATTTTAATAAAAATTCATTATTTACTTAAAATAGGTATTAATAATTAAATCTATTCAAAATGCCTTTAAAGGAAATAAAAAATTATGGGAATTTATGGAGATCCATCTCTTTTCTCTTTAAAACGTTGTGTGTCAATTAGGGTGTAGAGTTTACCAATCCAAACTCATTTAGCATCACGTATTCATTATATGGACTCGCATGCAAGCCTCGTTCATAGACTGCGTCCGTTAAAAAATGAACTTAAACACAACATCAAAGTCATAGATCATTCCTTTAAGTTTTGGTCAATTTATTGTGTTGAATACTTTTTTTTCTCAATTTGAAAACGATGAACTTTCCTCATTTAAAAACAGATAATTTAATATAATTATTTTTATGGATGAATGAATAGTCAAATTACGACATTAGATTTTATTGAAAATAAATCATATTATTATTTTTTCTATTTTTCAATACTTGTGAAAATATTTTGTTATTAACATTAATCTAATTAACATTTCATTCGTAATTTAGACGTATTTCTTACTAAGACGTGTCTTAATTATACATACTAAAAAAAAAAACAAAAAATGGGACACTTGAATTTTTATAAACTTACCTATTTAAAAACATGAAAAACAGAATTAATTTTGTTTGTCTATCTAAAACATTCATTTTAAATTGAAAAGAGTTATAAAATACTATTATTTGTAAGTGTGGACGATTTAGATCGTCACGTTTTTTCAATATTTAAGTATACGTTTGATAAATAATGGCGGGAAATGTCTAAAAGCCAAATAAAATTCATATATTTTCTCAAAGACCACACTGTAACACAATATTTAAATTTCTTTTAATATTATTTAGTGTATAACATATTTTGTTTTTTCATGTTTATATGGGTTTTAAAATAGAAATAACACACCGTGAATACTTAGTACTTTCTAAGTTGATTTTCTATCTTGTACGGTGAGACGCTTTTTATTTTTTGTGTTTATAATACTTAAAAGAGGCTTTTTCATTCATTATTTAATATGCTTTAATTTTAATTTTGAAGCTTAAAATTAAAAATCGCATATCCACCCTTAATATGTAATACTTTTTTAATGCAATGTGTTAATGCTATGCCAATGGAATCAAATTGAATCGAATAGTTGATCAATTAGAAATCGAAAAATACATTAGTATTACAGGCTTCTATAAGAGTATGACACTGCTTAGCGAATCGACCCATTGAGGGGCGGACCTAATTAGTTTTTGTAATTGAATTTTTTATAGAATAGTTTTTATTTATTTAAAAATTTTGAATTTGTACATAACATTAGTAGTATTTTTGTATATTAAGTTAGGATATCGATAGTAGGATTAATATAGTATCCGAGTTAATTTGGAATAGTCATATATTTTTCTTGAATTAATTTAGGTGAGTTTTAGTTAAATTTATAATCAAAGTTAACATTTAATTGATTCGTAATATTTAGTTGATGCAATTATATTAAATGTAGAGTAAACTTGGACCATATCCAATTTGACGATAACATTTTGAAGCCGATAATTGGTGAATTAACAAAAAATTCTTTTTCACTTTTTTATCCAAAATTACCAATGAACAGTGGTAGAATTCAGGTCCCAAATATTCTTAAATTAATGAAACTGTTTCTTAACTGTTATCTTTAGGTTTTTGAATCAATTTTCTTATTAGACGATGCAATCCGCTTCACGGGCGTAGCAATTTTAGGAGCGTCTACAATGATTTATTAAATAATGGATTTATGTTGAAAGATAATCAAATTTAATTTGCTACTAAATAAAAATAAAATTTATGAAGGCTTTTTAAGCATATTAAATTAAAAACTTATTTTATAAATAAATATTATTGTTATTTGTAAAATCACTTTCGCAATAAAATTGCATTTTTAAAAATATTTTGAAATTGAAACTTATGTAAGTTAAATTTTTTTACTTATTTAAAATGTAACATGATCAAACTCAATCAGAATTGATAGGGACTCTACACTTATCATATTTTATACAACATAAATTTCATATCACGTTATATATCAAGTTTAGTTATTATTTAGAGTGTTAGTTATTTGTAGATGTATAATTTACCAACCCATATTTTCACATTTTTATATTCGATATACATAGAATATATCACATTAATTTTAGTCAAAAAAATATTGAAGTCACAAACAAAATTTTGTCATAGGTATTCATAGAATCACCTAATTACTCCATTTCAAATAGGCAATTTTTCTATAGGCATATTCTGGACCAAAAAGATTGTATGGCATATTCTGGACCTTATTAAGCAATAAAAGTTTTAATTTTTTAAGTCCATTTGAATATTAAAATATCCTTTACAACCCGAATTCTGAAATATTTTTTATGAAAATTTAACTTTTATGTATCTGATAATGAGTATTTAAGCTTCAAAAGATCGTTTAAAAAAACCATGAGCTCTGAATAAATAAACAATCATATTTTATCGAGTTCTATCATATTGTAGCACGTAGCAACAGTTTTGGCAGAACTCATGTCTTAACTTTAAATTGTTTCTTCCGTGAAGTAGGTACTCGCATTCTAAACAAGGTTTAAGGCGATACGTATTCCGCAATTTCTATCTAACCTTATACACTTCTCGCTTTCGATTTTAGAAGGATGATAAGTTTATTAAATAAAAAAAAAACTGATGTTTATTCTTTAGTTAAATTTTCATATCAAAGCATTTCTATTAATAGATTTATAAAAAAGTATTCTACACAATTTGCCCTTATTTAGACTGTTTTTAAATTCAGAAAATTATATACCAATGTTGTTGTATTCTACATAATTTTCACTAAATTGGAATGTATTTTTAATTAAGAAACCTACTTAAAAAATGACCTTTGACTATGATTATATTATACAACTTACCATCTGAATTCGTATCTGTACAATTGGGACACTTAATTTTACGTAAAAATTACACTAAAACATTGTGTAAGTATTCGATCACGCTTGAGAATCTCTAATCAATCATCTATCGCCTACATTCAAAACTATTAAATTTCATAATAATAAATTTTTATTAAACAGCCTTGGTAAAAAAAACGAATGATCACTTAGTAATTTCTACATACAAATACAAACTTAGACATTACGAAATACGAACTAGAAAATCCACACGTAATATTTGAAATCACACAAAGGGAGCATATAAACACCATAATATAGAACATACATATAGAGCCCTATGTTTTGTGTATGATAAGAAAACCCTCCGCACGTCGCAGAATCGATCTCAAGGGGTATTATATTATTTGTATAAACTGTCACCTTTTTATATTAGTTATACAAATAAAATTTAATTATTCACAAATATATTTAAATTGAAAGGAAATGAAAAATTAATTGTTAATGAAATTTGGTTGTTTAAATGTAGGCTAACGTTTTCTTTTTAATTTAAAAATTTGTATATTAAAGTGACTAATTGTTATGTTTAGTGTTTACCTTTCAACGCACACTAACACTATAAAGTGTCCAATCACACACATTACATTTAATACACACGAAAAAAAATAAAGAACACATTCATTTAATTTTATATTATCGATTACACATAATGATTAAATAACATTGATATTTATTATATAATTTTGTCCATTTTTTTATATAAATAATATATATTTGACGTTATTATATATAAAAACATTCCCCGCCCAGAATGATACTGTCTGTAGACAATCCACCATTTTACTCTCACTTCATATACAAATGCCATGTGCTGCACTCTAACTACTATATATTTGGCTTATATGCGTTGACGTATGCTGGTTGTGAACTATGATAAATATAAACACACTGCATTATATATATTTCACATAATTATACATTCATTTGTTTGAAAATTCATTCATTTGTTTATTTGAATATGATAAACTATTTTTCAAAAAGCGGTACACTTAATTGAAAAAATTTCAATTGTTCTGAAATTTATTACTATACATATCATTTATTTCTCTTAGAATGCATTCATTTGTTTACTTGAAACATTCATTTGTTTACAACATCTCTCTGAAAAATAATTCGATTTGGATCATCCGCAGCTCATTCCAGATACTTGCTTCAGTATTTTCGAATTTCAAATCACCAAGTACCACAAATTTTAATCAACGCCAACAGCTTTTCTGTCGATTGTTATAAAAGTCAGAAACTTATCCCTTAGTTATTTATGAATCTGATCGAAGGATAGTCTATCAGAAATTCATTTGCCCGTTTGGAGAACATTATTTCAGTAGATACTTTAGTGAGTTCTTTACTGTCAATTGCGCCATCAAGAATTCAAAGAGAAATTAACAATAGTTTTCAAAAAACCTCAACATTATTAATTTTTTTTTTAAATTAACAAAATTCTAATGTTAACGATATACCTACATTTTTGCAAAAATATTACCAAAATTAATTTTACTAAGCAAAATCGAACCGACATAAATCTAAATGCGCCATCGGTTAGTCAAATGCGTGTGCCATTCAAAATTAAAAATTAGTTATTTTAATAAAAGTTATGAATTTCCCTATTGAAGTAATTATTTTTGTTTCAATAATTGATTTTGAATCCTCTGATTTCTAGAGAAAGAGAGCAACGAGAAACCGTGCAAATGATTACTCGATATGCAAACGATTGGTGCAAAAAAAATAAAAATAAATAGAAAATTCAAAATTTAGGCAACGAACTTTAAAAAGATTTATATCTGTGAAAAGTTGGCTCTCCAAGTATGAGTATTTTAAAAAAAAATTTTCTTTCTATTCGTTTGCACATACTTGTACACCCATTACTTTCAGTTGTACAGGCTCCAATTTCGGAGGGTTAAATTTTTGGTACGATACATTTGCTCATTCATTTTTTTCGTTTATAAAGGCTCCAGTTTTTCATATGCGTAGAAAAGGTAAATGTGTTGTCGGTTCACCAAGTTGTGAATTTTGAAAATTTTTTTGGATAGGTCTGTGGTCGCTATAAAAACTAATTATATTGATGGGCTGGTGAAAAGACCTGAAAAGTTCTATCTGCCAAATAAAAATAAAATATTGTAATACAAGCACCATGCATCTACGGATCTAAATAATCACAAATGACTTATATGAATCTAAAAGGAGCCAAAATATACTTAGAAAATTAGTGTCATCAATATTTAAAAAAATGTGCGAAGATCGGTTGCCTGGCATATTATTATACTAGATGTAATAACTCTGAGTATATTAATTTTAGTCTAAAGTTTTTAATACTATAAAATATAGAATAAATTACAAAATTTTGATATAGGTGTTCATAGAATTATCTAATTAACCAATTTCCATATCCGAACGTTTGTTCATCTGTCTGTCATCAAGATAACTAATAAACGAATTGAGATAGTGAGTTGAATTTTTGGTGACGTTTTTTAGACATAAAGTTTAAGTTCTTGAATGAGCAAAATCTTCATATTGAGTTAAAAGGATTCATATCTCCACTTTTAAACCATAAAGAAACAAAGAAAAATTTAAAAACAAAAAATATGTAGTTTTTAAAAACAAACAACATGCAAAACTATTATAGATGAAAATATCTGAAAAAACTTCTCTATCAAACTTAATTAGTATATCCCAGATAAGCACATACTTAAGACCAAAGTTGTAAATGAGTTGTTAGTCATCTATATTTATTTCAATAAATTTGGTACAATAGAAACGTACACGTTTAAACTTTGAATACAGAACCCAATAAGTGAGGTATAAAACGAAGTAAAACAGTTTTAGAAAGAATATGTTCTAAAATATTTTGTTTAGCAGTATTAATGAACACATTGAAATATTATAAATGAAATGCATCGAACATAACATGTTTCACAAAATGTTTCATGCATGTTTTATGTAAATAAATTTCACACAACAATGGATGTAAAAAATTACTCACATAGCAATATATAGATATTAAAGCCCGTACAGCATCTTTTGGGACTTTTGTACATAACACCATTAAAAGGTGAAAAAAGAAGAAAAACCGAGTGTTAAAAAGTCTTTCAAATTCATAAAAATAAGTTTCAAACAAAAGTTGTTTATTTTTAAAAAAGAAATATTTTTGGATAACATGTTCGTATCAGATATTATGATTTAAATTACTTTTATTCTAACAAGTAATCAATCGTCCAGGAAAATATACAAGCATAGAAACAGTGGTAAGAAAATAGGATAAAATCATAAGAAGAAGTCCAAAACCACGACATCGATTGTAATACTAAGATCAAATTTAATATAAAAAAAAGTTGTAGTTTCCTAAAGTAGTTTAGTTGTAGTTTAACTAAAAATTGTAGTTTCCGTTGTGAATACTACGTATCTGTCATATGTGAATATTTGTCATAATTTCAATTAATATTAAAAGAAAAACTTGAAACAAAAGATAACAATCAACAGAGTTAATTATTTAGGTACTCAACATATGGTTGAATGTAAGTGTTATCTTTGATTGAGTTTCAATGTTATCAATGATTGGAGTATGACCTATTTTTTTCATGAACAAGTCTATTCATCTATAAATATATAAAATAGTATTATGTATTGATGAATTTATATTTATGTGGTAATAATTAAATTTGAGCAAAAATTATGGCGAATTTAAACATTTGACGAAAAAATGTTTGAAACAAAAATTGTTTCTTTTACGAAAATAAATTTTTTTTGTATTTAAATTTTCAAGAACTAAAACTTATTCTTTATGCTTAAAGTACGTCACAATAATTTCAAATCGTTATCTTTCATTTTTGAATTATCTTAATGACGGACTGACGATCAAACGGGCGGCCAAACGGAAATGGGCTAATTAGGTTCATCTACAAACACCTATGGCCTTAAGTATTTTCTAGTAATACAAACTTTAGACTAAAAATAATATACTGACATATTATTTGAGTACCTTGGCGACGGATCTTCGCTCATATATTTTTCTAGTTATGATATATCTTAATTTATGATAAATCTTAATTCATCATAAATCTTAATTTATCATACTGATAAATTAAGTATGATAAACTAGTTATGATAAATCTTAATTTATCATAAGTTTGGTATGATAAATCTTATTTTACATTCCTTTCTAATTGTTAGAATCGAACCTTGTTTAAATTTATATCATAAAATAATAAAATTTCAAAATATCAATAAATAAAAAATTCTGCTGAATGCACCAAGATTCGAATACTGGACTCCCTGCATAGCGAACCAAAAAGTTGCTTCATTGACTATAACTATATACTAAGTATACTTATTGGGTATAATCATTACAAGAAACTAAAAAATTTGGTTTTTTCTTAACTGACATTTTCCTGAAGATGAAACCTATCTAGATGAACTTAGGAAGTTGTACATTATCTTAAAAAAAAATCCATACAACTGCAAGACCAAGACCAAAGAAATATCACACTTTCAAGCAAAAGCAAAACCGGTTATAAAATACCGAGATCGATATCAAACACTGTGTTGGTCGTCCTTTGATCATCACCATTTCAAAAGCTGATAGCGTGTTCATATCTGAAATACGCCAATACGAAGTTTCACCAAAAAAACGGAAGGATTTGGTGAATTTGAGTAAAGCCTCAATAACGCTGTCAATTTTGGAAATAAATCAAACGTCTAAGAAACAATTTTTAGATGTTTGTTAAAATACAATATTTTACAATGCTTTTACTATAAAGGTGAAACTAAAATTAGCCAAACAAATTGAAAAGGATTTCGAGTTTTCTTCAAAAGAATTTTGTACTTAAAAATACTATGTATAAGATAACGGTGGAAGCGCCGTGAAGGCTAAAGTTTCACAACGCTACTGTACCGTCGATATTATGTTATCATATTACATTATTTCATTATCAGTTGCGATAAAATTAATATCATAAAAATAAAGAAACCATGTTTGATATAATTTATTTTGAAAAATGATACAAAGATCGATTTGACCGTAATATACCGTACAGTGTATTATATTTTAGCATAGAATACAGACATGAGGCAAATAAGGTCCACTTAAATGTGATTTAAATGGTATATTTTTTGGATTTTTAGGATAATATCAAGCTTACTACAAAGTTTAGTAATCTTAAAAGTTTAAAAACTACAACAAAACACAATACTTCAAAATAAAGTCTCATTTTGGACTTTAAAAACCACCGTAGTATATATAATAAGACCCATCTCTAAACTACTAGGTTTTCTTAAATTAACTTCAAAAGAACTCTTTAAAATTATCCTAT
This sequence comes from Chrysopa pallens, assembly GCA_020423425.1. Lineage (NCBI taxonomy): Eukaryota > Metazoa > Arthropoda > Insecta > Neuroptera > Chrysopidae > Chrysopa > Chrysopa pallens. The sequence continues at coordinate 71,465,524 of CM035592.1, forward strand.
AATTAGAAAAAACAATTTATAGAATTTTCATTACACATTTTCAGTAATAATTGCAAATAAAACAGCACCTACAGATAACTTTTAAAATAGGCACACCAATATCTGCGAATCATTTCTGCTCCATGATCATTTTCTTGGACTTTATTCAATGTAAAACAACGATCCAAACTTTTTACGCTCTTGAAAGTTTCAAAAACCAGCCAATGCTACCTTTATAAGAATGCTATAGACTTTTTCCCGTCCATTTGTGGTTATTCTAGCAAGTAGGCTAATAAGGTCTACGCGCGTTTATAGTTGGCTTTAGTAGTATGACTACTGCTTAGCGGTATGACTACTTCTTAGAAAATCCGAAAAAAATAAATATGAATCAAAATGCAAATTACCATCTTTATCGTGTTCTACAGTTGTTTATGTCCAATAAAAACAAAAATTTTTTTATTAAACAACAATTAAACTTTTAAAGTTACGGTTTTATTTTATCAAAAGTAATGATACATTTTTCAAAAAATTATTTTGGCCTGAAAATTTGAATGTAGGTCTTACCATCTCCTGGGCCTTATTTGCCTCAGGTAACTTATAATAATGTATTCATCGTAACGATAGTCCTTTGTTAAGTAATAAACAGGTAGCTTTTAGTAATGTACTGTATAAATAATTAAAAATGAACCCCCTCAAAGTACTTGGTTAAATTGACTTTATCTAAATCTTTGTAATATTATGTACGAGATATTTAATTACAACGAAAAAAATATATTGTACCTAAAATTTTCGAAATAAATTTTTACTTAGTGTCTTAATTTTTGTGTTATTAATTTGATCACAATCGGCCAATAAATAATTACTTAAACTTAATATTACTACCTTCGGATAAATCTATTGTAGTATAATACATTTTAGGTAATTAAATAATTCAAATCGCTCTTTCGTTTTCAAACTAAGGGCTTGGAGACAGGTCATACATGAAACGGAACTCTTGATAATAATGCTAAGATTTTATGGTAATAGCGTAAAAGCTTTTCTTGTGGCAAAAACTAATTTTTGAAAAGTAAAAAAATATTGCTAGTACTTTCCAACTTGAGGATGGTTTTAAAACTTTGAAAAATTTTCGAATATATAAAAATATAATTCAAGATATTAGACGAAATATATAAACTTTTTGTTCTTTTCTCACTAGTTGCTATACACACAAAAACCGATATTCTAGAATCTTATAATCAGAATTTTATCTAGATAAATGTATAAAGTAACGATTTTTCATATTTTCATCAATTTGAGCTTTTGAAAACTTCATTAATTATAATAAAATATTGCCATCAAAAACTAAAAAAGAAATTTAAAAAAAAATGTTTATAGTATATTGTACAAAACACAAATTAAAGTTATCACGATTCAATTATTCGCCTTAAAAAAGCCTAGAATACAACCCACATTTATTTCGTACATCTCTTGTATTATTTCACCACCAATTCATAGATGGTACTAACGGTAACAAAATATAATATTTTTTATTAATGTACATTTATAACATCCGCCCAAACATATGTATGGTATGGAATAGTAGTAATGAGTACCATACGTAACATAATACGATGTATAATTTATAATACTAGCTAACTCGGCAAACGTTGCAAATCTATCTAAATATCTGCCAGTATATTTATTTATATCTTATCTAATGCTTTTCTAATTATTGCTTATGTAACTTAGTACCACCAGAATTCCTACTTAACGACCTGCTAATTTAATAAAAAATTTAGTGAAAATTAAGGATTATATGTATTTTTTATTTATAAAAAAATATACTTTGTCCAAAAAATTAATAAAAATTTTGAGCTCAGCTACACTTACCACTACGGGGTAATAATACGGGTGAAAATTAAATGATTATATATATTTTTTTAATGCAAGTCATAAAAAATAAAAAATCTTCATTCTACTAAGTCTACACTTATCACTTAAGCCTTGTTCACGTTGACTAAGTAATTTAGTCAAGAAACAATTAGTTTAGTAATAAACACTTAAAACTTGATTTAAAATCGTTCACACTTATAATTTGATAATTAAGTCAAGTAACAAGTAATTTATTAAAACTATGTAAACAGTCATAGCCATGTAATATTATTTCATATCAAAAAACTATTTTATTACATGACTGTGAATGGAACAACAATTAAATGTCAAAATGATTTCTTCAATAGTTAACTGTTATATGTTTGTGATATAAGAGTTGTGGAGGTGCTACTTCCACACAAAACATAGAATAATATCAAACTACTTGATTAAACAACTATACTAAATACTTGATTATTAAAATGTTATTCACACACGTAAAGTAACTAAACTACTTTCTACTTGACTTAATTATTTGATCAATGTGAACAAGGCTTTAGGAGTGTAAAAATAGTTTACGACCTATTCCCTGGCCTATCGAATATACACAAAAAGTTTCATAAAATATGTCAAGCCGTTTCAGAGGATTTTGGTTACAAACACTGTGACACGAGAATTATATTAATTAGAGTATGATGTTTTTGAATTGCATTTTACTGTTTGAAATTTTGCTTCTTTTTTTTTATACACATAACATGAAATCTTTATTTATGAAAAATACTTATAAACTTATATAAATTTGCGAGACAGTAGCTCAATCTTCATTGCGAGGTAGTTTCTACAAACATGCTTAAAATACCACTTATGCCGTTAACCGTTATTATATTTAATAATAATTATAATTTTCACTTTGTTTCCGTATTATAAATTTTATTAGTTTTTTAATTCTTGTAAGTTTTTAAAATTCAAGCTTTTATATGAATAAACAGAATAAGTGCTTTACAAAAACGACTATTTTCTCTGAAATATTACCAAAAAACATGGAACGCAACGCATGCAGCGACATCAATTGAGCTTTTGATGTATCAATAAAATTATCTGCTACATGTTTGAAATTAGAGAAATTATTTTATACTTTTTAGTTATAAAAATTATAAAAACACGGAACATGAAAAACTATTTTTATTCTGCTCTTTACGGTTATGTGAATGAAATTTTTCGTAGAGTGAACGTCAGTTTGGTCAGTTCAGAATTTTCAAAAAATTTGTAATTCCTCGATTGAGTTTAGTAAAATTAAAATATTGAAAACATGGTTTATACTTATATCAAGAAAAATTGATATATTATTTGCTATTATCTGCAATTGCTTATCATGTTTATCATCAAAAATAGGTTTTTATGTTTTTACATCACCCCGGCTATTGTATTTCACCAAGCTTTGACTATAATAAAAAAAATTATGTTAAAAAATTATAAAAAAATAAAGAAAACGTTTGATGGATTATGCGTTTAAAATTATTTCATTATTTAAAGATCGAGGCTAAATTTAAAGACCGAGATCGAGTATGTAACACCAAGATCAAATAGGTAAGACTAAGATAAAAATAACAGGTAAGACGATACAAAAAAGATAATTGTGAGTTATTTATAATCTATACCTTTAAACTATACCTTCATAATGATAATGCATAGGAAAATTAATAATAAACTTAAGTATTAAATCAGATAAGCAAGACCAACCAAGACCAAGCAGGACCATGACTAAGACTATATAAGCAAGTCCAAGACCAAGACCAGGCTCGAAGTATTTGAGCAAGACTAATACCATAACAACACAACGACCAATACCAAGACTGCCTAAACTAGTCTAAGCATTGGTCTTATTTTGCTAATCACTAAATTTTATCTCAGCAAACGTTGCAAATAGCCGTGGTGGAATTAAGCTATGGCTGCTTTTTCAAAAATTTTGAGTTTTTGAGTTTCCAAGTCTGTAGATACCGAAAATTTAAATCTGAAAATGAAAATTTTTATCATGAAATCGTTGACACAAAAAACAACTTGCACAAAAACGGTCTGATCACAAAGTTTGATCTTCATAATCAAAAGAATCAATCTAGTGGGATTGACTGAGAAAATCAATGTAAACAGGTCATCCCCCCTCACGTACAGTTTTATGTAGTCTGTTCGAAAGTAAGTTCCGCAGCTAATCTGATGATTTTAGCCGATGTATTAGACAAAAACATATCTCTCTTTTTTGATAGATACTTGACAGCCCCAAAGCCGCGGGCAACAGCAAGTATTTCAAAATTTTCGTGGTATTTCTTCCTCATCCTTTTTATTTTATTTATACTAAAAGTAGCACACTCAGTACCCGCTGCTATAAACGCTAATACTTAATTCTTGCAGTCCCAACAAAACTTAATATCGAAACTTTTGGAGGTATTTTATAGTGTAATATGCTCGGTGGATATTAGAACAGGAAAAAAATGAATGCTCATGATTGAACAACTTATACGTAATCTTTAAAATGTTCAACTCATGAATAGGAAATTCACCAAAAAGTGCTATCATATTCATAATAGAAAACATTAAAAAAAATATGCTGATGCGTTTTTATGAATGCTGTGATTCACATTAAAATACTAGTCTTCATTAATCAACACTTAGTCTAATTACAACTTTTATTAGTGCATATAATATGTAATTATAATTTTATTTTAAAGTTTTTTTTCAATTTTTGTACTCGACATATATACACTAAGCCAAAGTAATTATTAATTTTATTCTAAAGTTTTTAACGCTAGACAATATTGAAATCACCAAAATTTCGGAACATTATTTCATGTTCTTCCGTCCGTCCGTCATCAAAAACGAAAAGAGATAGTAACAATTTATTTAAAATTTTTGGATTCGCCACAATTTTAGCTCAAATTTAGCTAAAAAATACATATATAATAACAATACATTATTAAATATTTAATTGTAACCGTTTTTTGTAAATTTATGAATTTTAATGATACTATATGTCGAGTATCATTAAAATAGCATCTAAATTGTATTTTGTATATAGTTTTAAATTATCTTCAAATATTTATTTTAAAATTAACCCTAACACATTGCTCGTCACCCTTATTTCTAGCCAATTGTATGTAATTATTAATAAGCAATCAAATTCATGTGACGTTTTGTCTATATGTTATTACCACCATTAATACTATAGAAGGAAATTAGATGAATATTTCATAAAGCGCATTGAATTCCATATAACTATAATATTAGGTCTATAGTATGAAGAAATGGTAAAATTTTCCAAAACCAAAAGTTAGTAATCTCATTGCAAGAGATGATCAAACTTTACGATCTTTAGGTCTGTTTTTGTGTCAATGTTTTAACGATTTTTAAATTTTCAAGATCTACAGACTTGGAAACCGAAAAACTCAAAATTTTGTCCCATGGCTTTTTACTACAAAATCTTTGCAAAGGTTTTTATATGGTATAACCGTTTGATTGATAAAAAATTTTTATTTTGTGTTTCGCTAAAATGATTTTGGCAATAAATTTCGTAATTAGATTGAAGTGGTGAAAAATATTTCAGACTCAAAACAGAGATTCAAAATTATCATAGTTTTTGTTCTAAATTGAAAAATTACTTTGTTTAAATTGATAAAAAATATAAAAATTACGGAAAAACTTTTTATTGGATAAATTATTATTCATTTATGTAGATAATCAAATATCCGTGTGTCGACCGCGATGGCCAAATCACTCGTTTTTAATCCTATTTTCAACTCTTTATTCAAAGTATAAATATGTTACTAGTGGTATAAGTAGTTCCTAAAAGCAAGCTTTTTTTACAAAATTTCTTGTCCTTCTAAATTGACTGAGACCTTGGTCATAATTTTCCGTGTATGTAAACTCTTATTTTCTAAAATGGCACTTTTTAACTAGCGTAAATACTTGCATATTTTAAAATCATCTGTATATAAATTCATATGTTAAATAAGTTAGTTTTTAAATGTCATATAGAAGAAATTGAAATAAAAACAAAAACAAAAAAAAATATTATAAATCACTTAACATCTCTTTAACATATTAGGTCATTTAAATAGAGTAGTGGGGCCATTTTTATTTTGAATACAAAAATATAATATTTCACATATTGGAATAATTAACAAAATTCATTTTTGTCATAAATGTGTAAGCTGTGTTTATATGCATCTGAGTTTAACTTTATTGTTACATCAAAATACACTTGTTCCTGTTCGTCTAATTTTGTGTCTGTTTAACATATTTAACAATGTTACATTTTAATACATACAAATTTAACAATCAGATTCAAATAAAATGAATAATTTAAAATATAATAATTTGTATACGAGTTATGGAAGTGAAAAACAGGATTATTTAAGAAATTGTAGTAAAATGGAAGAGTTTCGTGAAAGTTCTTCATTTAGCAACAGTACCAATGATAATATCAATCATTTCAAACCACAAAGAAATCAAGCAAATGCTAGAGAACGTGATCGAACACACAGGTAATTGAAATAAATATGAAATTTGATATTTTTTTTTACATTTTATCGAAAGAAGAATGGTGTTAATGAGGTAGTATACGTTGTTTTTTATTATATTTATTGTCTTCGTTTGGCCGCTATTTATCTATCAAAGATTTGATAAACTTGTATTACACTACATTAAATATTGTATTATAGTTAAACATGAAAATTTGTATAAATCATCCTTAGCCAACTAGACCAGGGTAGAAGCCTTTAAAAAAGTAAAAAAAAAAATTATAATAGGATGAAATCCATTGGAAACGGAAGAGAATATAACAAAAATGAAAAAATAAATAATTTACGGGAAATCTGAGGTCGGGTAGTGGAAGGGTTTGAGTTAAAGGGTAAAACACGGTTTATTTCGATTTATCTCGAAAACTACAACGTCTATAGAAAAGAATTAATTCGCATAGTCGTAGGTATGAAAAAGATATACAACTTTTGTGTTTACACTTTTTTCACTTCCCGACCTCAGATCTCCCGTAAATTATATTTCCTTTTATTTTTGTTAAATTCTCTTCTGTTTCCTATGGGTTTCATCCAACTACAATTTTTTTTTATTAAAAAATTATCGACCCTAGTCTAAATGTCTTACAAAAAATCTGACTAAAGTTTAGTGGGTTCCAAATATAATTTTTTTAGGCTTTAACATTTTTTTTTATGTTTTGAGTCATTTTTCAATTTAAATTCATATTTAATAGAATAGATAAGCCAAATCATTTTGTCAGATCTGTACTTTTTACGAGAAAACATATATTTTGATTATTATAAAATTTAAGAAAAAGAATATATTTTGATATACAGATCACTTCATGTGACCGGCGCTGCCAACCATAGATGCGGGTTTATTTTTTATGAATATTCTTTATACTTTCACAAAAAAATAAGATATTGGACAGTTTAGGGAAATCAAGGGTAATGGCGGTCAACATCTTTACTCCAAAACGAAAATATTTAGTAGTGCTAGCGTAGGTAACAAATCTTCGTATTACACCAATTATCTTATCGGCAAATGCCTATTCAGTTACTGCTACATATTCGAGAATGATGTTAATTGTTTTTTGCCACTCTTTATGTAAAATAATATGACTCCAAAACTTATAAGTTAATTACGGATTTTATAATTTTTTATAAGTATTATGTTTTTCTTATACAATATTCAAACACCAGAAAAACATTTACGTACAATATTAGTAGATAAATTTGCATTTTTTTTTTTAATTACATTCTTTTGAAGCATTACTTTACAAAATTAAGACACAAATCTACCGAAATTTTATATTTTATTTTTGGATAATCCAAGAAAGAAAAAATATGTATTTCGTCTGTCTACTTCGATCAATCGAAAATCGATGTACGCAAACCTAGTACTTACTTAGACTATTAATAAAAGATGTAAAGTTTGACAACTTTTATTTGAAATATTTATCTTAAATAAAAAAGTTCTGATAAAAGGTAACAAATCAACTAGGCAATCATATTTAGCTACATACTTACAGTGTACACATAAGCATTAATTCACTTGTTTATTAATTTTATACTCGACATCTACAGAACATATCAAAGCATATTCATTATAATCTTAATATTGTAGCGCTAAAAAATATTGCAGCCACTAATAACACTTTGGTAAAATAGTTCACCTCATTAGCTCATTATCGCATGTTCGCTCGTTCGTGATGACTCAAAAACGAAAAGAGCAACCTGAAATTTTGGTGACATATTTTTTTATATAACAAGTGAGTTTCAGTTCTTGAATGATCAAAATCGGTTTATTGGATCCAATGGAGCAATTTTTATACCATTAAGATAGAAGAAAAATTTAAAGGCAAAAAAATGTTTTATAAAAATAAAAAACTGTTTAGATTGACTAATAAGCACATTTAGAATACATATTACTCTTTATATATATTTATAACTGTATGGACAGCATATTTAGGCTATTTTATGAATCCTAATCATTAATATAGTTTAATCAGCGATGCTGAGCCATGTGTCGAGTATCTAAATACTTACTTGTGAATTATTAATTGTTATTTTAACTTGTTTCTTTATATCACTTATTAGTAAAAAAATAATATTCCTAGTAAAACTATATAGTAGATCCATTGAAAGTTTCATTTTTGTTTACCTATTTTAAGAATTTGCCGCCTACGAAATTATCATAATTATCAAAAGATAATTTATAAAATAAATATTTATATCATAACATATTACCATTTGCTTTGTTAAATTTCTTTCGCAATTAAATTGTTATATAAAAATCAAAAATCTTTAGTGGAAAATAATTAATATCATAAAAATGTAGATGAGAAGACATGCAATAATTATATTGCTAATGTTATTGTTCTAAAAATTATCCATATGAATCATCTAATCGTAACAATTTTTTTTTCTTCAATTTTTAATTTCGATGAAGAAAAATTGGTGTTATACTTACATTTGACGCGTATGTGTAGGGTATCTTATTTTTAAATCGGATGTACCAAAATGAGCACTGCTTTTTTTTACTGGAATTATAGTTAAACTAGAGTTTAGATAATACAAAAGTAAGATTATCTAATCCTACAATGCTTAATTTAAAATTAAAGCTGAGCAAAATTAAAGTAATATTTACAAAACTCAAATTGTGCTCAGCTTTAGTAGCCTTGATTGAATACATTACTAGATTATGAGGGAGATCCTGCCAACTGTTCCGAAGATTATTAGCACGTCTAATATTATGGTTTTGGAAAATTATAACCTATTAAATAATCTCTGTGTGCTGTTTTTGACACCAGAGCTTCTTTAATCAAAATGATACATAAAAAATGAAATCTGAAACATAGAAAATAGTTGCGGATTTGCTATTTTACTTCGGAGATTTTTATTTTCTAAATTTCATAAAAAAAAAAAAAAATTAAAAGGAAAAGTAAATAAAAAAATTTCAGTTTTAACAAATTTTGCTATTCATATATGTGATTTAATGATAATAACAGAAAACTTTAACTAATTATTACTTCTTATTTTATATTTCATTTAATTTTTTGGATGGATTATCATCTCACCCAATTTGACCCAAGTTGTTTTGAGAAAATTGGAAACAAAAATCAAGAAACATGCAAACCTAAAAAGTATGATAAAATTAAATACCTTCTTTTATTTAAAATTTGTTTTTCTTTTAGTATTAAATTTTTTTTATTAATTTATATATTTAATTCGATGTTATTAATAATAAATAGGGCTAAATGCCTATTTTTCATTAAAAAATAAAAGTTATTTTTCTGTGTGTTTTTGTCTTTCATAGACATTTGTTTTAAGCAATATATTATAGTGTTTCCTTATTAACCGAAGAAGTAAATTTTGGTGTTTAATTTCTTCTAAAATAAATTACCGAAATAAATTGCTAAACTTTATTTCTTTAGTTAACGATGATATTTCACAAAGTAAAGCTATCTTTAATAAAGCATTGCAACATTCTAATAATAACTGCTTGGCAACTTTGTATATTAAAACGCAACAGTCAATAAAACAATTTCCCATAAAAACTTCTTAACAAAGAGAATCCGCTTTGCTTCACTACTACCACGTAAATTGAAAATTCTGAAACCTTTAGTATCAATACTTATTCTCAATTTCCATGACCATAAAAAAACCCGCAGGAAGATTACCCATCTACTTCAAGTATTGTTGAATTAAATAATTATTATATTTTCTACCTACGTTATGTATATATTGGCATATATATTCGAAAACTATTCTGTGTACGAAAAAAATGATTGATTTTTATGTAAATGACCAAGTTTGTAAGCCTTAGAGACAGAATTGATACATTTAGCGATCTAAAAAGCTCAGTGAACGTTTAATAGGCCACAAAATTTTACGTTTCCCCTAAAACAGGCTTGTTTGCCTCTTATAAGTTAAATGGCTAATAATCATTAGGACAATTCCATAGCCCATAAAATAATAAATTAACATCATAATCAATTAAATTGAGTTCCGCAAATAGAACTACATTATTTTAAGCATAAAGCTTCGTAGCATTTAAACAAAATCTTAAAATTTTTTTATGGAGTCCTTTGTATTTAAAATTATGTATTTCAATTTTCACTATTCACAAGTTGTCAAGTGACATTCCGAAAAAGAATTCGAAAACACACGGAAAAATAATTAATTTCGAGCTCATATAATATTTCGCCCCCGATTTTATATTTACTATAAAGTGAAGATAGAATAAATTTTTTAATAAATGAGATCAGATCAAAGTGAATGTGTATACAGAAATTTAAAATTTCCTGTGAGAAAAGAGATTATAGTTAAGATAATTAATGCCAAATTTAGATTATTTAGAAATTTAATTTAGAAATATAATGTAATGTTTTTTGAAAAAATAAAAAACTGTTAATAAAACATAAAGAATAACATTTGTTGTAGATACTTCTTTCTATGGTAATACATACAATTTTTATCATTATTGTTTTGTCAATATTCAGCAAAACTAGACTTTAGAATGTAAATTATCCATACAAAAAAATCTACAACATGAGGTGCAAAATATTAAATCAGTTCATAAGTTTTCTCGAATATGGTATTTTATTTTTAATATCATCTTTTGCAATAAGGGATAATACTCTCTTATACACCAATAAAATTCAACATTTAAAAATATTTCATTGGCCTAAAAATTTGGCCTAAACGTTTTATTGAAAGTTCTAGATCAATATAAGTATTTTGAAAATTTTTAATTTAGGAATTTGGGATTTATTTAAATAATTCCAAAAAGGCGTAAATGAATTTTTAATTTGAAGATAATACTAGTAAAGTTTACAAATAAATAATACAGAGATCAGAGATAGGGAACGAATTTGTCACAGAAAATTTTCTATAATTAGTATTTAAAATTATTGTAGAAACTTTATTATGAAGTGTTGCAAGAAAGTTGTTTTTACAAGTTTGAATTCAAATTTCAAGTAATTGAAAGCATTTAGCGACATGGATCAGATCTCACTTTTTAGAAAATTTGTCCAGGAACCAAAATTGAAGAGTTAATAGAAAATAATTTATTAATAATAGAAAAAACTATGATACTTTTAATATAAAATATGGAATATGAAGGGAGTCTATTTATCCTAATCATTTATTGCCCTCTTCCCTCAAGACTAAATAATAGTAACATAATATAAATAATAAATTATTGTGTAATAATTATATTATACTTAGAATCTGAGCTATACCAAGCATAATATAGCTCCTTTTATATTGACTAAAACTTCTACTTGAATAATTTTTATTTACAGGGTGATACTAAAAATAAATTTTCATTTACAGCGTGAACAGTGCGTTTACGGCATTACGTACATTAATTCCAACGGAACCAAAAGATAGAAAATTATCAAAAATAGAGACTTTACGTTTAGCATGCAGTTATATAGCTCATCTTGGCACTCAATTACTATCAGGTAAATTAATTAATAAATAAGGTAAAAAATAAACTTATTTAAATTCGCAATGAGAAGTAACAATCTGAAAAACTTTATTTACTTATGCTAATTTGAAATATCAATTGTAGAGTTCGCATTTATTGATTATCTTTGATAATATAATATGTAATATGATATTTAATATATACTATTTAGGTCATACATTAAAAGCCGTCATACCCTCACGTCGGCCATCTGTGAAAATAATAAATAATCATAAATTTTTTATTATAAGATCTTCCTGATTAAAATTGTGAAGAATAGAAATTGACATTTGACAGTTGTCACGTATACATTTATTTATAATTTATGCTTTGAATCACCATAACATAGTGTACATAATATATAACAAATATAATTTCTTCTTCATAAGAATAAAAAATAAAATTATAGCACTATCGATATCTGACAAAAAAATTTTGGCATACAAGACATTTTATAATTTTCAAAGTTCGTGCAAAACGAAATATTTTCACGGAAATTTCGCGCACAAAGAACTCAAAAAATAATAATCCATATATTATGAAATTTGTTATGCACAATATTGAAATAAATATCGCAGAGATTTTTGCAGAAAAATATTTCTATTTCATCAAATTTTGATTTTTAATAATGATTTTTAATCAAAAATAGTGTGTTTATTATATAGGTCTCTATCAAAATGACTATTATATAGGTCTCTATCAAAGATCCTGTTAAGATCATTTTTTATTTTCTACCCTTCTACGTGAATAGACCATTACTAGCCCTAGGAGAAGATGCATAGTATCGTTGCATCCTTTAGGAGGCAGCATCACACATAAGAAGGTGTGATCAATCAGTACTTCCCCTTTCTTTTTTAGGCTAGGTAAACCTAGCCTTTAAGATGAGCGTTTGCTTGTTTGTTTCATTGTTGTATACTTAATATTTGTAAGATGTATACATGGTAGGACTCGAAATTAAATTTCACCACACTCAGATTTGATACCATTAGCATGACAGCTCAAAGCGTTACGTTTGAGTTACTTCGTTCCCTCAGCTGACGTCAATTGTAACGCGGGTTTTTTTATAACAAAACACAATGCCCGATCTTTTAACTTATTAAATCCTCGCTCACATGTACATAAAATTTGGTTTTCAAATATTTTCTATAAATAGAAGAAACTCATTTTCGAGAATTTTTCCATAAAAAGGCACATACAAGGCTTTAAAAATAAATAACTAAACCAAGGATAATGCGTGTTTTCAAGCTGTTACTTCTCAGTCAAAGTCGAAATGTGTAAATTTATACTGTTCCATGCTTATTTCATTGCATTATTATTCTAATACATATTAACACGAGAAATAATATTTAGGTTCAGTAGAACAGCCATGTGTTTCATCTGGTGCATTGTCAACATCATCGTACATTATGGACGCAGATGGTTCAAATCGACCACAACTTTGCACATTTTGTTTGCAAACACATAAAAAATATGTAATTATGTTTAAATAATTATTTTTATAATTTAATTTTATGTCTTATTTTATAAGAGTGTGATTATTGTGGGCAAATAATACGGATAATTTCTGAATATTAATATCTTGGTATATTGTATAATTTTAGTGGAGGATTTTTACACAGCAGGCTGTAATAATAGCTATAGACTGGCAGTGTTTTGAACCTCAAATTGTAAATTTTGGGTTCTTACAAAATTAATGAAAACAAAATTTTATTTTATAATATTTGGATTTGGAAGAAAAAAAAAGATTTCACAGAAGCTATAGTTTTATCTAATTTAATACCCACATATTAAACATTTTATAACAGGATCTGAATGGACATGAGTATGCAAAAAAAGAGCACTGCATTCTATCTATGGCATTGTGCTAAGAAAAGCTTTAATATTAAGGATACGCATGTTGCCGGATCAATTTTTGGTCCAACAATTTTTTAAGGCTCCACCTTCTTTTTGAGACTGACTATAATGTTTGGATTTATTTATTTAAGTTTTCTCACAAAGTTTTTTTTCCCTCATAGAATTGCGGTTTTTTGGTGACTGTTTTTTGAAATTAAACGGAAATATACTGCATGAAAATATAACTCATACTAAATACTTCTAAAAAAACAAAGATAAAAAATTTCCAGCAGAATCCGGGTAATTCATACATAAAATTGGCGTACTTTGGTATTTTTGATTTTTGAAAACAAACCATTTTCCCAAGAGTCAAAAGTGGTTATTTATTTCCATTTTACATAAATCACTTATTAAAACTACCCCTCAACATTATAATTCGTCAAAAGGGGGGTGGTAGCTTTTAAGCTCTTTTTAAGACAATTGCATTGGGAGAATGCGTTGCTCTATTTCTACACACTCAAATCTATTCCGATCCAGGTCCATTTATTATAAATTCACCATGTTTTTAAATTCGTGTCCCTACAGAACCATAAAATAAAAAGAAAGTCATGTTTCTTTCCAAAAATGTTGCATTCTAGTAGGAATCAGCGAATCATCTTAAACTATTTCACATCAATTTTTTTATAGCCTCCATTGATAGTAAAAAATTTTTAATCAAAATTGTATTTTTTTCGTCCCAATTGTACTCAATGAGTTACAATATAAAAAATTGTCTGAGATTACTGAATAACCCAAGTTATTTGTTAACATAAGCCGCATTTAAGATGAAAAATATTTGAATGATAATCCTATATTTTTCTATGTTATATGTAAATGAAGTCAAGGACTTTTTTTAAAACAGGGAATTAATTTTAATTATACATTTTACACATGTTTAACTTTATTTTGATCTATTAACTACGAATGCAGTTTATTCGTGTAAGATTTTGTTAACTAAAAAAATCACGTTGAAGTTCTGAAAACGATTTAAAAATCTTAAAGAATATTCCAATCTAAAACTATCTATATAATATAATAATTATGATTAATTAAAATAAAAATAATTATTAATTATTCCATAAACATTTATTTTCGATAATCTAAAATAGTCGACATCTAAATTTAAGTGAAATCACATATAGTGAATAAAATGATAATAAATTTTTACTTATTTCAGAAAAAAGAGATTGAAAATATTAAAACACAACAATACATAAGCGAAGATTTCGAAAATTACTCGATATATTATCAAACATCAATACCATCACCTAATAATATAAAATCAATGGACTACCAAGAAAATATAGAATACACAAACTGAAGTGATTTAATTTTACACATTAAAAATGTATAATATTGAACCATTAGTACAGGACATAGTAACGAATGCTCTTCGAAAATTATTCCTTCGAAAATATTTTTTTTAAATATCTTAGGTAGTTGAGATTGTCTTGATAATATACAATACGACCTTTATCGGTTTTTGAAGAATTGAGTTTTAAACATTTTATTTTTCCTGAAGTGTAAGAAAAAAATTTTGATACCTAAAAACTCCAAACATCGTTTCAAACTATGTCTGCTATATAAAGTCAAATCTTAACTTGTATCAATGTAATAGACCACCGTAGAAGCCCTTAAAAATGCTAAAAAGTTAAAAAAAATTATAGTAGAATAAATCCAATTGGAAACGGAAGAGAATATAACATAAATAAAAGGAAAAATAATTTACTGATGATCTGAAATGAAAGGGTGTAAGTTTTTAAGGGTAAAACAAACTATAAATCCTATGGAAAAAGGTTAAATGGCAAAGTTTTTTCAATTGAAAATTACAGTTTTTTTTTTCGATCTTTACTAAAAAATAAGGTGAAAAAATAAATATTTTAAATCAAAAAAATGGTAATGTATTTGGAACGTAAAAAGGTAACCACGAAATTTCGTGTACAAAAAATTGTTTTTGTAAACGATAGAAATTAAAAGGTTATTTCAATTTTTCACATAAAGGATATGTGAAAAAAGTGTAAATACAAAAGTTGTAGATCCTTTTATTACCTACAACTTTATCCTTTAACTTTTTTCTTTGGTTGGAAATTGAGATAAACCGTTTTTACCCTTAAAAACTCACCCCTTCCATTTCCCAAACTCAAATCACCCGTAAATTACTTTTCCTTTCATTTTTGTTATATTATCTTTCATTTCCAATGGGTTTCAACCTACTATAATTTTTTTTGGTTGCAAAAATTATTGACTATAAATTGAGTATCTTTAAAAAAAAAATAACTTAACCAAAGTATTAGAAAACTATTTTCTCTTCCACATTTGCCGAAGTTTGTGTTATATTCCCATAACGAAAAAATCCCAATTGCAATACCGTGAGTGATTTCTTATAATAAAAAACAACAAATTAATTTTTTGAAATTTGGACATTTTATTTCATATAATTTATGTATAACAGTAGTTATTTTTATTATTCAATAATAAGTTAACACTAAATGTTTTTTTTTTGTTTTATTGAGCTATATTATTTAATTATTAATATATTTTTTTTTTGTTGATAATTATGTACATTTTTCATTTTAATGTCTTTTTTTTTTTTGTAAATAAAATAATTGAACACTTTGTATATTCTAATTTGAATGCATTAAATAATACACATTTTGTTTTTAAATACCGATTTGGAAATTTCTTCACATTACTTGCGTAATAATTACAAAACTTTAGTTTTTTTTTCATACAAAATCTATGTTTTAATTAATTGTAGTTTTATTTATTTATGAAAGTTTATTTTAATAATGGTCTAAGTTCAAAATCAACTTCTTTTAGAGGATATAAGGTACGTTTAAATCCACCGTAACATTGTTTTATAAATATGTATTAAAAAACACCGAAAAATTTTATCATAGTTCATTTTCAAATATTTTTTGGATCATTTTAAATATATTTATGCTATACATCCTAAGGTGAAAATTTTTATAAACGTCGGAGTTAAGCATCAATATATGGATTTTCATTTAGTATTATCGGTTGTTTAATTGGAAATTTTACTCCCATTTTATCTGAAGTTCTTATGAAACCACTATCTATTGAGATTCAAGTTTTTTACAAAAGTTAATATTATTTACATATTTGAATAAAACACTGTTCTAAATGGGAATATATTAATCAAATACACCGTATTGTACTTTTTATATTTTTAAATAAGTATCAAATATTCAGGTTGTTGCCATTGGCCTTAAAGGATTCTCAGAAAAGTTGAAAACTATGGGTGATTTCCATTTAAGTTGTTTCGAGCTGCGCTGAGCGTCTATGTACATGTTAAATAATTGCAAATTTAAACGTATGCAAAATTATATTACTATATTTGCTTAAAAAATTGAAAAGATTTTAAAATTCATTAAGAGCTTTTCGTTGTTTAAAATCAAATTTTGTTCAAAGTTTAGATTATAAAAAATCATTTTACTAACAAATTAGGTGATAATGTTTCAATTACAAGTAGTTTAGTAAAAATTTTCTGTAAAAATCTCTGTAACTTGAGACGACGACAGCAAGCGACCGCCAACGACGGGTGCTGACAAGCGTTGTTCCACAGATCGGTGTAGATAGAAAGCACCGTATAATAGTTTTTTGTTAGGCTGATTTACGCATTAATTTTAATACACAAATTTCCATTTTCATTATGATTGATTCATTCCTATTCATTTTCTATATGATTGAATAGGACATTTTATCAGAGAACATAATCAAAACACAAAATTCTACAAATTATTTCAATTAAGAATTATTAATATTTCTTAAAAAATTACATAAGGAAAGAAAATCATTGATTGAGTTTAAAAAATTGTTTACGATAAATTCCGACAATTTTACCGAAATTATTAGTGAATTTCTCCAGATTTCTCCCGAAAATAGCATTCAAAGTTGATTGCCATTAACTTTCTTAGATATCTAACGAACTAATATTGAGGTTTGATTTTTATGATTACAGGTTGAAATGTTTCTTTTTACTAATTTTATTCGATAAAATTAAAATTGGATTTTCTATTGAAATTTTGTTTATTATGTACACGAATGTGAAACCATTTTGACGAGTTTATTATAATTTAAGAGTAAAGTATCCGGCAAGTCATCCAAGTTTTGGATGGTGAAGATTTCATTCAACAAAATTATATTTATTATTAGCTTAAAGTCTAAATCTAAATCACAAAAATCATGAAAAAAATTTCAAAAATTTATTAAAACTGTTTAAAATGATCCATTTTTGTAATTTCTTTAGGAAATCGGATATTTTGCTACTAAATTATTGAAGTTTTTACAAAATAATACATTTTTGATTGTTTTCGTTCTTATTAAATCTTTAAATTCAATTTTTAGAACAAACTCAATAATTATAAACTAATGTTTGGTACGAATTCAAACGTGCCTTTAAATTCAATATCAACTTAAAACCATAATCATTTATGTTTCCTTATATGGTACATAAAAGTTGTGATATTTTTTTTTTAACTAATAAAAAAATTAAATAATTGATAATTTTTCTATTATGAATTTATATTTTTGCAAGAATGATGCGAGTGCTGTATTTTTTATTTACATGAATGACAATAGTAGTTTATATTAATTATATTTTCAATGTACATATTTTGAATATAAAAAATGTATATGCATGTAACTGTTAAATAAATTATATAAATAAACATATAGAATTTGTGTGAGACAAAGTGATATAAGTGCAGTCATCAAAATGTGAATTCAGATTGAATTATTTTGATTTCATTACTTATTAGAAAAACGAATTTTTCCGACGTGTATCAGAGACAATGTTGGCTAAAACAATACATTTTCAATTGTACAATATTTTTGAATAATTTGATAAAAAATTCCAATTCTAGAAAAAAATTTTAATTATATATAATTTTTTTAATTAACATTGTAATTTTTTATTGCAAATTGTATCGATTTAAGTAATATCGCTCATCGCTAATATCTGATAGTAACTGATTCTAACTGATCCCACTGATTTCTAAAGAAGATTTCAATCCGAATTAATTTCGATAGTGACAGCTATATCATACCATAAAATAAAATATTATATGGGATTAAAAATGTGGTTTTATACAAAAAATAAATTTACTGATTAAAAAAGAAATTGAAAATAATCATTTTGCTCTTGAAAATTAGAAAACAATTTTAAGCAAAATTTTGTTCAAAAATTGAATTTTTTTTAAATTATTTGCTTTAAAATATTTGATATTAGAAACTAGAAACATACAATTTTTCTATTATTAACGTGTTATTTAAAATTTATACGAAATTTTGTTGGAAGCTAATTAAGCCTCGTCATTAAGCATTAAAGTTATCAGTATACAAAAAACATAAAATTTTATGATAAAGGACTTTTACGAAGCGCTTGGGTTTTAACTTTATAGCTTACTCCATATAGACAAGCAACACTTACTTTAGGTTCAAAATTTTTAAATATAGGCAATTGCAAAAATTAAAATGGATGTCTATTTAACACACCTTAGTCTAAAATTTTACCTCTAATATGATTTAGAATGACTCCTTGCAGAGAAAATTTATACGCAGTTTGTTGTAGATAACAAATGTTGTTTACATCGGTTCTCTATCGGTTAGTTTCCTATTTTGTGATTATTTCTATTACACATAGTACATGTGAAACTGTAACAGGAATTGTTTAATGCATTTTTGTTTTATTATAGATAAAAAATTTATATTTATAAAATAAATAGAATTACAAAACAACTTGGTCTACATTTCAAAGCGTCTATTGAAAAAAATGTGTACGAGTTTTTTGTGCTAAAATTAATAACTATTTTTGTGTATAATTTGTGCAAACAGCTTAGTAAAAATTAGCTAATCAATTTTTACCACAATATTATACATCGCTGTAAATAAAGTATAGAATTAAAACAAATTATTGATCAATAACAGAGCTCTATGTATAAATATACAGCAGTAATACAGGATTATATTAGATTGTTGAATATCGGAGACTTAAATAGCTTCGTATTAAGCTCGTTCTACATAGTCGCTAGTCGCCTGTCGGTACTCGTATGCATGCATAGTAATTCATTCGGTAGGCTGAAGAATGTGTGACGATAGTTTGTCGAAATATTTTCTACTTTACTATTATTCTTTACTTTCTGTTATAGTGTTATGTTCTGTATTCAAAATTGCTGACTTCTTAAAAGATAATGCAAAAAAATTAAAAGAAAGGTAAAGGAAAATTTTTAATGATCGCTGCGAACGGTGGTCGATAATTCATCAAATTGTTTACTTGAGATTCTTTTTGAATGACACCTATATTCTGCCCTAAATTTGATACCAAATGAGCATTTACTCCCCATCGTCTTTTCTAGAGTTCCAATTGTATTTCATTGAATTCAAACTAAATTTTAGATAAATTACATAGTAATAATAATCGTTTATATTGTAAATGTGTCCATATTTTATAGCATAATTAGTACAAATGTATTTAATTGTATATTTCCATATTTAAAATGGCAGATTTACCGGCTGCTTATGACTTTTTGTATAGACAGTATATTTTACCTATCCGAATTCTTACAACTCCTTACGACACAAACGTATAAATCTATTGATCATGCTTACGACTACCGACAAGTGATTATCCGACTATGTAAAATGGCCTTTATTTTCACAAATATTTCAAGTTTTTTAATAATTTGAAAATTTTTCATTTTGCTAGTTTTGTACAACACCACAATTTTTGAACAATATTATTAAGATTTTAATATAATAATAAATACAAATTGTTTATTGAAATATTTCTTTCTGTTATATGACATATAGTATGCTTCATGAAACATATAATTTTATTTATTACTAATAATTACTTACTTAATTTATTTATTTATTTATTTATACAATCAATGAATGAACTTAAAATGAATTGGACACTAAAATCACAGTACTTCATTTGGGCTCAGCCATTTTTAACGTACCCTGCCACCAAAAATTTGTTTACCTAATGTTATAATATGAATATTAGATTCTCACTATAATCAGTACACATAATTATTATTTTATACATTTTACTTATTAATTATTTTTAAATTTTTGTCCATCAAATAATTATTTTTTTTTTAAATATAAATTTATAATTTTTTTGGTGTTAATAAATACTTTTTTTGATGTAAAACGCTAGTGGGATAATTCCATTTCTTTTGGGTCATCCTATACTATTAATGCATGAAGCTCCTAAAAAATTACGAAAACAAATAGACAAACCATATTAAATACGTAATTTTAATATAAGATTTTGATACAGAGAAATATCACTGAAATTATTGACTGACAAGTAAAATAAACTTAATTAATGCTATCTGACCAAAACAAGCTTTTATAAAGTCTTAAGTTAACCTTCCATTTTTATATGTGATTACGTAATTTAATAATGCCGTACAATAAGTTAAAATTGTAGGAAACATTCCTATAGGCAATTTACTTGAATTTTTACACGATGTTTTGAAGATACAAAAGTCCGTTTTCAAGAACACATAGATCTGAAGTAAATTATTACTGTCAATTTCTACATTTCTACCAACCAGTTTTTTATTGAATTAACTGTATATTTTTTTAATCCTGTCGCTGAAATTAAATATACCATCTTAATTATACAACAATTTTGGATTGATTGAAGATAATATTGAAGGCAGTTGCAAAATTAAAATGGAATTTGTTTACAAATTTTAAATAATTATTTTATGGACCAACCTGTATATTTTTTATACATAATATGTACATGCAAAGAATTCTTACTGGATAAGTTATGATAGTTGATTTTAATTTTTAATAATACTTATGTATA
Organism: Chrysopa pallens; assembly: GCA_020423425.1. Taxonomy (NCBI): domain Eukaryota; kingdom Metazoa; phylum Arthropoda; class Insecta; order Neuroptera; family Chrysopidae; genus Chrysopa; species Chrysopa pallens. The sequence goes on from CM035592.1 coordinate 71,487,074, forward strand.
TTGAAAGGTTGTATTTGCATAGTATACTAAAATTTTAAAAATTTTTCCGTTTCTCAAAAAAAAAAATAAAAAAAATACTATTACATATTTCAATTTGTGAAGATACTTTTTTTCCTTGTCCTATATTTAAGAAGGTTTTCTTAGTTAGATTATAAAATACATGTGTTCTCATGTATATATTTTCATGCATTAAGTATCTATTATACAAACTGTACTCAGAATCATTTTCCTTGAGGCAAAAATGCGAAATAATATTAAAATACACATACATAGAATATACACAATATTAACATACACATATAGAACATCCAACAAAATTTGGTGCGTATTAAAATACACAAACCTCCCTGTCAATTTTTTTTAAATATATAAATAATAACACTGTATTGTTAACTGAATTTTTATATTAGTAGTGGTGAATGTAACATATTTTTGTGTATGTGTGTATATTATATATATATATATATATATATATATATATATATATATATATATATATATATATATATATATATATATATTTTGTGAATATATATATATATATATATATATATATATATATATATATCTATATATATATATATATTTTGTGAATATATATATATATATATATACATATATATATATATATATATATATATATATATATATATATATATATATATATATATATATATATATATATATATATATTCACAAAATAAATCGCCTTATCTTCACAAAATAAATTAATCAAAATTCGGGTTCCTGATTTATATTTTAATAATTAATTAAAACTGGCTATATTGATATCCGAAACGATGATGATATCATCATATTAAATTGAAGAAGTATGTCATTACAGGAAGTCTTCAAAATAATTGTCAAACGCTAGTTCTTGGAATAAGTGATCACATGAGTGCTACAAAATAGGCAAATTTAGATAGAAAAGTGAAATTTGTAAGATTTTTGAATTATTCCGTTTAAATAAAATATTCGATATTTTTTGAGAGCAGAGTGTATTTCATTTTTACAAAATAAACAACCTAATTGCTGCTATTGGAAAAAAATCCTAGATTGTGAGTCGTAAATTTGTATATAACGTATTTCAAACTCACTATGTTAATGATATCTCGAAGTTGCAAAGTCGTAATACGTATATTTCCTCTATGACAATCATGCGTAGATAATATAAATTGATTGTAATTTATTTATTTTTATTAAAATTAAAATATTCAATTTGAAAATAAAAAAGAGAAATAAGAATTGTTACTAAGCAAATTTGCTAAATTTTTTTCTCAAAATATTCTTATAATATGGTATAAATCAAACAATAAATAAATATATTGTTACTACAATAAAGCTCCTTTCCATCGACAAGTAAAACAAATTTTAGAATAATATTAGCTAATTCATTATTTTATATTTATTTACATTTAAATCAAATGGTAATAATTTTGAATGTTTGTTTTAAAATTGATAAAACCTATAATACTAAAATCATACATAATTATATTCTATACATAGAAATAATACACATTTAATTCCAGTATTTTATTCTGTTTACTGCTGAAGTCATAGGATTTATTAAACGTGCGTAAAAATTGGTGCATCGTGAGAGTTAAGCCTTAGCTGAAAACAATAGACGGAATAAGTAACACATAGAATTAAATGTAGAAATGTTACAAGATAATGAAATACCCTTTGCAAAGACTTCCATGTACTATCCTTTTTTTGAAAACGGAAAAAACGTACAAAACTTTTATTAAAACTATACAAATAAAAATCTTCAACATATAATATTGGTAGGTATATGTATATTAGTTTTACTTAATCAAAAATGAAATTCCACAAATTAACGTTCGACACAGTGAATAAATAATATTTTAAATATACGATATTCATATTTTACACAACTATAAAGGCACTTTTATATTATGATTATTATTCTTTGGCAAATTTTTGTTAAATGTACGGAAGGAGTTTTATTTTGTTTAAGTATATTAACAATTATTTATTATTTGTGTTTTAATACATTTTTTTAATTACATGATTCTTAAAGAAAATTCAATTGCAATAAGGAAGATCAGGATTTTTTAATATATACCAATCATTGGTACTAATCAAATATTCGATATTTAAATAAATAAAAACATATTATACATTAATTTTATTCGTATTATATTTATGAACATTTTATTTATATTAAATTATTTTAATCTATGATATATTAGGCAAAGCATGTTTATTTTCATTGGGCAACATTGTAACAGTTTTATTTTATCCTTACCATTTATACGCGCCAATACAAAGACTCGTAAGTAATTATTCACCTGAAACCTTTGGTAATTTGTTCATTGATATATAAAAGAGATTTAATATGTCTTACTCATAAAAATCAAAAATACAAATGAGCAATAAATTTTAAGCAAAACTTATTATGTAACCGGAAAATCTACTTTTTTTTAGTTTTCAAATCTCAAAATCAATTAACTTTTCGATAAAATTTTAGAGAACAATTTTTGGATAAAATTTTATCAATGTTTGTTAAATGTAGAGTGTATTATAAGTTTCACATACAAAATAATTCAAGATTTTTTAAATTCGATATAACCAAGACTATTTACAACTAATAAAAACAATCTAATACTTTTTATATTTACTTTTGCATCATAAATTTTCTTCTCAAAATTATCTAAATATTGAGATACGTCTAATAAAGCTTTAGATCAATAATATAAAGACGCTACTAAATAAACATTTTTATTATTGTGAACTGAAAACAAATTTATGTCTTGTCTAACATATATTAATTCAAATAATTTAATATTTAAAGATTATAATACAGATGGAAATTATTTTTACTTTGATATTGTCAACAAATGCTTTAATTTATTTTCTACGATAAAAGGTGTACTTTTTGGTCATAAATGTTGTAACGGATTAGTATTTTTAATTGGCACAGAGCTAACTGCGTTTGGGGTTTATTAAATTAATAATTTAATAAGCAAAATTATATATCGCATTATTTATATTGTGAAAATATAAACCATGCAAGCTTGGAAAAATTATTTACTTATTCTCTTTTTGCGAATTCGTAAAGATAAAGGACATAAGAAAGTTTGAATACGGTGACAATTTATTTATTAAAAAAACTTGTTACATTCGCGGTTGCTATTGAATAAATTTTTTTACTTATTAGGAATAAGTTTAATAAGTATAAAAAGTTTTATAAGTATTAGTGGAATTTGACGCGTTGTTTCGTCAGTATCTAGGAATCAACCCCTATCAAGAATACTTGCACTGTATATTAATACTATAGTATGTTGACAGACAGTGTTTAATTTTTAAAACTCTAGTCTTACAAAAAAATATAGTTTCCCTTTATGGGAAGTACGAACCAAAAAAGAGACATCTACAATATAGACTATCCTTAATGCACTACAATGTAATTAGTATACATTGAATTTCTTCCAATTTTCGCGCAGATATAACTTAAAAGATAATTAATTAATATCTGAAATATAAAATAATATCTAAAATATATATCTTTTAAATGTTATAAAATTTGGCATGCTCATTTAAACGAAAAAATTATACTTTAAAAATTTTTGTGTTTCGTGTTTGTTTTTGTGTTCAAATTTCATAACATTTGTATAGTAATTTTAGGGTGAGCGCAAAAATTTTGAGAAATAGAATACGTAAATTACATTATAGTACATTAGAGGTTATCTTTATAATAGCTCTTTTATAATAGCTCTATAATAGTTCATATTCCTCTTAAAATAATCTAACGTTTTAATATTAACTATCTTTTTTTATATTATTATCTCCTTTTAAGTACCAGTTTTTAAAAAATAAATGCGAGGTGGTAATAGATTATTATATTGCTTTAATGCACGTGAGCAATGAAATGAAGCAAAGTTTTACGAATCATTGTCAATCACCCTGCAGAATGTAAAAAAAATCATTTGAATGTAAAAAGAAATTATATTTCAAACTACTTCAAAATTATATTTCAAACTACTTCAAAATTATATTTCAAACTACTTCAAAATGTGCTTCCATTATTTTGCCTCATTAAGTAAATTGAACCTATGGTATATATACTGTATTTAAGTATTATTGATCACAATGGTTCATTTCGATTCCCAGTTTTCTATTAGTTAACCAGTGATTGCTTAAGATAGTTTACTATCTGCTCTATTTAAATTCCTGTTCATATGTCCTTTATATCCTGAAATATATTTTGACCGAATAATATAATCTTTTTAAAATTAATAAAAGTTACCAAAACAATAAATTTTACTTTTTTCAATCCATGTTTTGCAGATCATGACAGATTTGTAGATCATTTTGTTATCGAGTTACCCATAGAAATGAAAAAGAAATGGTTGCGTGTACTTACGTACGCGTGTCAGAAATTATACTTCTTTGGCATCATTAAAAAACAATTTTTAATTGCATGCAAATAATTTATTACAATAAAATAATAAAAGGACTGGAGAAGAATAATCAACACAGTCAATATAGCTCAGTTAAAATTTGAAAAATTAATTAAATATATTTTTTCTTACATAATTCATTTTTAAAATATTTATTATTTTTTTATTTTAATATTCAGTTTGAACCTTGAATCTGTAAATTTTGTGGGACAGTGATGCGCGCGCATCTTAAAATTTCACTCTCATCATTTTTTTAAAATGCACCTAAGGAAGTATAACTTCAAAAATGAATTATATAAAAATTAAATATTTGAAGTGTTTCCAGAAAGAAGTTAAATTTGAGCTATCTTTAAATTAATTAACAGTAGAGCTTTTTAATCTGCCTACAAAAATTATTAATAGCGAATATCTGGTCTATCTTCAACTAAAAATCATTGATTAGTTTCTTTCTGATAGCTACGTTTTAAAATAAATACATAAACCAAATTTTAACTAATATTTAGTTAAATGATAACAAATAAGTACTTGCTGTATACCTTACCATCATCTAATGTGAAATTCGGAAGATGCTCGGTTATATATAATTTGTTCCTAATATGAAATTACTTATTCACATTTTGAGAGTTTATTATATTCCCAAATTATAAATTGAAATTGGAAAGGTCTTTTTCTTAAGTTAATTTCTTCTCCAAGTAAAAAAAAGCTGTAGAAAGTAAAAAAATAAACAAATAAAAATAAAACGAAGATATTAAAAAAATTATTTATTAATTAATAAAATGATAATAAAAAAAAAAACTTATAATTTCTATGGTACAAAATGTACAAAAAGAATTTTGAATTATTTAAAAAATGTTCATTTGTTGTTTCTTAAAAAATGATTAAAACTTTAAAAAAACAAAATATGAAAAACAAAAATATTCTGTACAAAAGGTTACATTCGATGCCTTTTTTAAATTATTTTCAATAAATTAAAGATTTTTAAGAAACCTATATAAGCTTTGGTATAATAATTATTAACGACTAGCATTATATAACAAAAAAAAACTCAAAAATTCTTTTCATTTTCAATGTATAGCTCGATTTATTCTGTAATATCAAAATCACTACGAGATCAAAGATTATGATTTAAATCTTTAAGCATAAATTTTTTGTGTAATTATTCAAATATAAAAAATTTAACTAAACAAGGCCTCGCATTTTTTTTAAATTTTGGCAGTTCGTAGTGTTTATGATGTTTGTTTGACTAACAATAATTTAATTATAAAAATGTATAAACAAAAAAATGAGAGAGATCAAGAAAATAATTTTAACTTAAAAAAACATTAATAATTCTGTACAAATTCATTTACCTATAATTAAAAAATATTTATAGCATTTTCATATAATCATATAATCGTTGTTATTAATTATAATAATAATCATTTTATACATATAAACAGCCATTCTGGGGGAACTTCAACACTTTTTTTTTTTTGAGAATAATTAATTTGTTTTAATATTAATTTAATAGTTCACACATCACTGTTTTTTTAATCAGTTTTGTAGACTGCCCACTACTTATTTTATTCAGTATCACAATATTTTTTAAAATTTAAATTCACTTTTATAAGTTGAAATTTCATGTATAGATATTTTGTCTTTCGTATAACACTATACATAATCTTCCATACAGATTATATCGTTTGCCTCGTCTCAAACCAGATGCCCTTCTTGTTCTATGGGTCCTTGGAAATTTCCAACGTTTGCAAATGTTGTCATAGGTGGTATACAATCATTTCTCTAAAAAATAGATTGAATTATAAATTTTTAATTCAATAAAACTATATCAATTATTATACAGGTAACAAAATACACAAAAAACTATAAGCTATAGTCACATAGGTTAACATAATTAAATTCACTCAACGTATTAAATTAAGTTGTCTCCAACAAAGTGAAAAAGAAAACTCTTATTTCTATGATATGCGTATGTACGTAAACATATTATTAAAATTTACAGACTTCCATATCTTTTTAGACACTACCACATTGTTGTGCATATTACATATAGATAATATATAACTATTTACAATATCCGCATATAAGTTATACATTAATAATATAGTATAAATAATAGTATTTATGTACAGTGATATGTTGACTTTGATTATTTTTAAAATCTATTCAAGAAAGCTGGCCATAATACTTATGTTGGAAAAGGTGAAAATCTAAATGACATTCAGAATATGATAGAATGTGGAATATTTAAAAATTAAATTGATTTCATTTTTTTAAATAGCTCTGTTGATCACGAAAAAAGTATTAAAAACTACTCCAAGCCTGGCGTCTATTAAAATAGACAAATATGAAAAAGCTTGAATCTAAAAAAGTGTAAGAGTAACAAAAAATACTTTAAAAAAAAAAATTTATAAAATTTTACATAAAAGGCTTCATTGTCATTTTTAGCTATTATTATTAAACATAATTTATAATTATAAACATAGCATTTAACCGTTAAATTTAAAATAATCACGAAAGTAAAGAATATTTAAAACACTTTTTAATTTTTTTTTAAATATTTGTAACCAGTTCTTATCACAACAAAACTTCAATTTAAAAAGTGTGTGTTGATGATTTCAGTACCATGTCGTGTCTTATTTGTTTAAAAAGGCACGGGGTTATTATAGATGTGTGAATTAATTATTTGGCACATGTGTGTCAGTGTCTTTTATTAGAACTCAAGCGAGAAGGAAATATACTCCCCATGTCTCCATGTGGACGACAACATTCCCATCTACTTTTAAATTTATATTCATTACGTCAAACTATGTGATTATAATAATTGAATTTCAATTTCTAGATCAATTATTTAAAATTAAAACAATATATCAAGAGGAGGTAATATTAACAGGTATATAATATTTTGTATAGACTAATTCCACAAAAATTTTATAAAGCTACTTTGAAATGGAATAAAAAGGTTGAATAATGCAAATGAAATAAATATTTTGTAAGATCATTCCAACTACATTGTTAAGGTTTATCGGACTCTTACCAAAATGCCTGTTTGGCCTTGTAAGCCTTGCGGATGAAGAATTTGTTGATTTTGTACACCAGCGCTAGTATTATGTAAAACATCTGGCGGTACAGCCATGTTATTTCGTTGTGTTGTATGATGCCGACGTAAAGTACCATTTGCCGGCATCGAAGGTGGAGGTGTTGGAATTGGAGGTGTATGTGAATGTTGATGACTAAATTCTAATGGTGGTGGATATGATAAATATCGATCAGCCATATTATAGTAGGAGCCATCAGTTGGTGGCGCTGGGGACGGAGCACTAATGTATGATGATTTAGCTGAAAGAATAAAAAAATGTACGAAAGGCCAGCATTTACATTAACAATTTTATTTACAAGAATGAACTTCTAGAAATACTTACCCGACATATTACCACTATGGTCGTATTTTCGCCCACCAATTGATTGATCATCACGTGTACGATTTACATCCCCTTGGTTATTATGATGTGCGTGATGATGATGTGGATGAGGTAGAGTATGAGTTTTGTGAGGTGGAGGTAGATCTCTATTTGGATGCATTTGCATTTCGTAGGCTGGATAATTTGGTGGATAAGGTGATGGATATTCACCTTGATCTATAAGGTATGTACTAGCGGCTTGCTTACGGCCTTCATCCTAAAAATTAAAAAAAAATTTAACTATGAAATAAGAAAGATTAAACTTTAATTCATTCAACTGAATGAACAGGTTTGTTTTAATTTTTTATTACAGTGTTTGCTTCTAAAAATCCAATTGAAAAAAATTATACCAAAATCGGTAACAAATCAACGTGGTTTATTTAATGGTATTCCGGTATACCCTTATAAATTCGATCATAATCGAACGATTTCCTGTACTTACAGATTTTTATTTCAGTTGATTGAGTGTATTAATTGTACTCCAAGTTAACTACAAATAGTCTTTTGAAAACTGATAAAAATCATTAAGTGTGTTTCATAAAATGGAAATTTATTTGAGTATAAGGCAAGTAATTAAACGAAACGTGTGAGAGCTGTATTCTATAATCTTTCCTATTTTTTTTCTTTGAATACTTACCACATAATCTGCATTGCTTCCTTCATTTGAATAAGTTTCACTTTTTTCGCTAACAGAAGAAAGAGTTTCTCCAGTAACTGTATCATTGTAACTACTTGGTGCGTACATTTCGATTGTTGCTGATTTACTTGTATGGCCACTTTGTTCTAAAAATATAATTATTCAATTTATCTTCATGAAAAAGTTCTCATTTTATCTTATGTTAATACGATTGTCATGATCATCCAATAAAAATATATGTGCCATTTTTAAAGAAAATCTTTAAAATTAATCCAAAATGAATGAGTAAAACGTTTTTTCTCAATTCTTTTCGATTAAAAACATAACTAAGATTCAATCAAAATATAAAAACTTCAAATTATTTTTTATAATTTTTCCAATTTTCTGATTCAATTCAATAGGAAACCTATTGGATTACAATTCGTTACACTTTATTTGATAGCATTTTTATTAGGTGACCGTTTTGTGCTATTTTGTATCTGCTAAACAAGCCCATTATAATAAAAATAAAAACATCAAAATTTGAATTAAATAAACAATATTAAAATATTTTACAGACAGACAAATCATTTTATATTACGTTGAGATGTAAATTCTACCTTTTATCCTTTTGGATCTTTTTCGAAACATATAACATGCAACCAA